>JAKROA010000027.1:0-320676 GCA_023375655.1 Taenia crassiceps | reverse complement strand
ATTGCAAAGTGGATGCAGACTTGACTGCTTAGGAGTTGCGGAGGTGTGCAAAGCGTCATGTCAGGCTTGCTGCCTTAACTAAGGGTGAAGCAGAAGTGGGCACTCCATGGACATGAAGTAGTGGAAGGAGAAGTAAGCGTTGCTCCAGAGACAAGTGAAACCAAAATAACCATGTTGTTGACAGCAACTCCATGAAACGCTTGTCATGCCTTGCATGTCGCCACAAATGCAAACGAGTGCCTTACCATTGAGAGTGGACAGCGCCGTGGCACCTGCGGGATGAAAATACACACACAGAGAGAGAGAGGGAGAGAGAGTGGGTGGATGGGTGCGTGGGTGCGTGGGTGGCTCAGTCCAGTGGCACCCGAATGAATGCATTTAGGGAAAGTGGTGCAGTGAGAGTTAGGAAAAGGAATCGGTGCGTCGACTTACCAGATGAAGTTGTCGCTGCTTAATCGGATCGAATGGAACATCGAATCACATTGAAAGCACTCAAAGGACATGCACTGTCAAAGTTATTGGCGAACATTTGCCAGTTAATGTGAAAGCTGCGCTGCTCTGAGATGTTGCCACTGACACATCTGCATGAGGAAAACTTAATGTAAGCAAAAAGAGCATCCTTTCTTCAAAGATGTGTGCCGCTCAAGTGTCAGCGAAATGAGATTGCGTCAAGTCTGGCTAAGAGTATCATCATAATCAGGAGGCGCGTGGCATTGGAATGAACAGTGAAGGCGGCCATCACCGCACAAAGTCAGAGGAGGTCAAATGGGCCTTAGTTTAATCCACTGCCGTGAGTTAAACTGCTGCCGTCAGTAGATGGACAAAGCAATGCCCAATGCAACCTGATATGTTGGCTGCAGTGCATGAGCTTGATGCGTGACCACCATCTCTGCACAGTGCTGTTCCATTCACTTGGAGTCGCCTATTGACGTAGTGTCGGCAACCAAACTGTCAAGGCATTCATTCAGCCAGACTGACACAGTGACTGGTTCTCGTGAGCTGCAGTAACTCCTTAGCAAGAGTGGATGCATTTGCGGTCTGCAGTCCAGACCGCATGCCTTTCGTGGAAATGGGGACAATGGGTGTGGAGTTGAGAGAGAAGTGCAGAATGAGGGTGGGATGCAAGCAGGCAAGAGAGAGATGCGTGCAGTACAACTGGGAGACAGTGGGGATGCACTGCGACAAAAAAGGGAACAGTGCGGCCTCCAAGGTAGAGTAGTGTTGTGACCAGTACCGCATGACAGCTTCGGCAATGCAGTGTTGCAGTTCGCTTACCGCTTTCACCTCGGTAACCTGAAAGTCATGAAGAGTAAATGGTTGAGGTACCTACTGAAGTTGCTTTCAGTAGTGTGCGATAGCACGAATGGGCTTTAGATAGATAGTACGATGTACATCACGCGTGTCAGAGCTGTTTGCAAGCACGAGGAGAGGTCTTCATTGCAAAGTGTGTACTGCTGCTGTCTGACCACTGTGAAGTAGATATGCATGTGTGTACTTACTTTTGCACTCCGCGACTTCCGGCGATTCGCCTAAAACATCGCAACACTTTCAGTCTGCTGACATTTGGTGCCTGCATTACCACACTCGACACCGAGTCACCTCGGCTTGGCGCATCACAGGGCATAATACTGGTGCGACATTTTCGCTCACCTTCCTGTTCCCAGTCAACCGTCACAACCAGATTGCCTCCCACCCCACTCCATCTGAATGTGGTATAAGGAAGCACATCACTTCGTGGGTAATTCAAAGTAAACCTCCTCAGATCGGATGTGTAGTCTCTTGACAAATTGCCTGAAAGAGCAGAGGAAGGCGTAGTTGTTGCATTGCTTAGCTTTATGGACACAAAAATGATTCTGCTGTATGCAGAAAAAACTCACGGCAGTAAGGCCATGAAGGATTCTGAAGTGTAATGCCCTGCCAAATGCAGCGTAAAATACTGTTCTCTAAAAGCCAAACCTAAATTTTGAAAGCAAAATGAGCAGAATGGACATAGTGCAAAACCATGAAGAAATGATGAATGAGATCATGTCAAATTGAGAGGGACGTTGCCATGAACAATGGACGAACCCGAGAATCAGCGTCAGCGCCTCCAACAGCAAAGTCGATTTCGACGTGTGAATGTCCCTTCCGAGGTCGGAAAAGTGGGAACGACGTGCCAACGTCGACTCGCCCTGAGTGGAAAACACTTGGAAATTACGCTTTCCTACTCTCCTTTGCGACGCTACTCAGGTAATGGAAGAACTGAGTTGTCACTGATGTCACATGAATTGAGAGGACCAGTGGAAGTGGCAGGTTTGTGTAATGAAGTGCATAAAAATTATCTTGTAGCAGACAAGCGCTCCTCTCGCACAATGTCTGCGCAGTCTTCTCAACTCCATCCACTCACCTTTTGCCGGTTTCTCAAAGGTGCAGTTCGGTATGAATATGGCTGTTGAAATCCATGTAGAGCCATATACTTCTACTGACCACACTTTGGATACGTCAGGCACAGTGATGTTGGCACTTCCTGAAGTTGCACACAACAGCATCAACTATGGCATTGGGACAATTCAACGTGAAGCACTTTTCATGGTTTATGTAGGAACAAATCGTGATGTGCTACTGCTGGTGGCATTCAAGGGTTCTCTTATCGCAACAGAAAAGGAAATGAGGAATTCTCGAGATTTCACCTACCTGCATCCTTTTGGCAGGAGCTACTCCAGACTTCCTCTTCAGCATAGCACATGCCATTTTTAATGGTGATTAAAGACAGGGAACCATCTCTTGAATACGTTGATATTTTCTACAATGAAGGGAAAAATCTAACAGCAACTCGAATGTGTCTGCACATCAGCCACCTGGCAGGATGACTTTGCATCTTCTGCCTCACAGCACCAATGCCAGTGAAGGTGGGAAAGGAGTGCATGATGCAAAATGTGGGTATTAAAGAAGCGCAAAAGAAAGCGTCTGTCGTCGTGCTGGCAAGACAGGACAATTGGCAAAGTGTTTCACACATACGCCATCACTGAGAAGACGAAAATACATCGGCGGTGATGGTCCCTGGGGTGTTCCGACAACTCGAGAGCCCCAAATCAGTGGCTCCGCTCCTGTCCAACAGAAAGAAAAGGCATTTCACTTATGTCGCATGCATTCGCACCAAATCCTCAGGCATTCACGCGAGCCGCATCCACTACCCCATGCAGTGTGCGCACATCTGCCGCAAGTTATAGAACCTCCTCTGCTTTCCAATGGAACGTACACAGGTACGTACGTACGTACGTACGTTCGTACGTAGGTGTGCAAGATGGCAGTAATAACTGCTGAGCGGAGGAGCCGCGAGGCGAATGCAAGTGACCTTCTCCTCTCACTGCACCGCTTCGATGACAATCATTCACGACATCCGCAACGCACAGCGCCTCAACCCCTTCAGTCAGGAAGTGAGGTGGGCACTCACTGGAGGAAAGAAGGCACAGGCCGCTACGCCATTACCTTCACACACAAACTCTGGCGCTTGGCAGGTGAGCTGCTGATGCACTGCCTCCACCCAATGCTCAGTCACATCGGAATGAATCCTCTGTATGTGTGTGTGTGTGTGTGTGTGTTCGTATGTGAGCATCTGCCTCACTTCATGCGAGTCAACGCCTGCGTGCCACTGTTTTGCTCAGCGTGGGCTCAAGCCAGCCTGACAGTACGGCTCACTCCTGCTAGCATGCAGCACCACCTCCACCCTCGTCTTCAATGCGGGAGTGGACTACTTACGAAACTCTACTTTTTACTGGTGCACGCATTGAATGATGACAAAACGGTACGGTGTCTTGTTCATCAAGAAGTGGAAGCATGGAGGAGAGAAAAATGCCTACCCGAGGAGCAGACGGCAAGAAGGAGAAAAGCGGCAATTCTCAACATGACGCGCGTGTTCACTGTCTGACCAACCGCCTTGCGCGTGCATTTATATACGCTTCACCCCGACCCACTTTCCACGGCTGGATGGATGGTTAGTGGTGGGTGAAAGTGGAGAAGCAATGACAAATAGAAGGCCTCTAACAGCACATGGTTCTCCGCCTCCTCCTCCTCCTCCTCCTCCTCATCATCATCATCACTATCACCAGCATCCAGCGTGTTTGTATCCAGCAGCATTGCGTGGTGCACATGACACGACTCTCCAGTCGTAGCCTCATCCTTTCACCGTGAACAAATGCTGGCCTTCCTAGGATTGTGTTTGAGCATTATGCAGTGCAGCCATGCGGTAGCATAGATGCGGTCCTCTTGTTTGTGCGATGGACTTGAACGAGGAAGTGTCAGTGCGTTGAGCAAGTGTGGTTGGTGCCTAATGCTTGGTGCTTGGTGTTTGGTGCTTGGTGGTGGGTAGTTGGAAGTTCTCTCACCTGAAAGGAATGTTAGCAGACCTTCCATTTGCCTCCGTCTCGTTTGGAAGTAGCACCCATCAGTTGCAGGAGAAGTGAGTTAAATGCATGAGATGCGTCTGTGCCTTGAGGCTGTTGCACGTACTCACCAATATTCCAACCAGTCTAGACTTGCACATCACCTTGTTTTGGTGGCCTCACCACCTCAGTACTTCTGCCACTCTCTGAGGTCATTTGAGTTCACACAGCCACGCCTAAGTGAGCGAATGAATGAGCGACTGAATAAGCGACCGACTGAAGGCGTTGGCACAGCTAATGTCAAGTGTGTTTCAGCGCAAACCGAGACACTCAGAGGAGCAGAGCACTTGTGCTCACACTGAAGTAAGCGAAGGAATTGGCAAGTCGCCATTATTACTTCAGAGGATGCACAACAGCTGGCGGTAGAAGGCAAGAGGAAAATGAAAAACGAGAACTGCATCAAAGCTACTTTGGTGGGCATTCATTGCCTAACGTCTCACCCTTGATTCAAAGGGAGGAGTGAGGAGATTCGTGGACACATTGCAGCAACCGCTATGCAAATCACAAGGACAGGAAGGAGGGTGTTTTCACACACAGTTGCATGCTGACCACACTCGCATCGCCTTGTCGGTGAAGGCAGTGAGATTGTCTACGCACACTTCGGACACAATGAGGATGGACGTGAACCTGAACCACCGCATCCCCATCACCACCTCCTCAACTCAGTTCTCACTCCTCACTTACTGGCATGGAAGTGGGAGAGATGAAGTGAAATGAGAGGGTGTTGGATGGGATGGAAGAGTGGAGGCGATGAATGAAGAGTGGTGGTGTAGGAGAGTGAGGAGAAGTGAGCGGAGTGCACTGCGACCTGCCAATTGTGGAAGATGCTAGTGTGGACTGACTGCGAGGTGGTGATAATGATGGTAAACAAATGGGCGTGTGGAAGAAGGATTGGGAGGGAAGGGAGGGAAGTAAGGGAAGGCAGAGGAAAGGCAGGAGGAGAGAAGGCAGCAAATTGCTGCTTGGCGAAGAGCGTTAGTGAGATGAGTTTTCCATATCCTTCACCATAAAGCCTCTTGATTGCATTCATCCACTTCTTTCTTTCTTTCTTTCTTTCTTTCTTTCGTTTTTCCATGCATTCTTTAGTAGCACGTGGTTATGCGTTTGAAAGGAGGCGTGCTGCCAACCGCGCCATGGTCATCAGGTCAATGGCACTGGTTACACTGCATACGCGAATGCACCTACACGATGGTGAAGTAGAAGTGGAGTTGGAGATGGAGATGGAGATGGAGTTGGAGGCTGCCACACAGCAGTGCGACTTCAGCGTTGAGATCTGTGGCGCAAGCACCGCGTGGTGCTCACACACGGTTGTGGCTGCAGCTTCATCGCATTCACTGCATCAGCCAATGGAAGGGAGGCAGTCACAGAGTGGAGGAGGGAAATGAGAAGCATACAGCTGCACACTCCACACTCCATCAGTCACGTGGGGGTGTCATGCTGCCAGTTGCTGCTCACTCTCCTCCTTCGCCTCCAACTCCGCCTCTGCCTCCTCCTACGCCTCCTCCTCCTCACCATAGTCAACACTTCACACTGCTGATGAATTTATGCTTTAAGTAGTAGTAGTAGTAGTAGTAGTACTTTTGCAATTTCAGCGCACCCTAACAAGCAAACTTGTTTGCTTCCACCACAACCACCACCACCACCACCACCACCACCACCACCACCACCACCACCACCACCACCACCACCACCACCACCACCACCACCACCACCACCACCACCACCACCACCACCACCACCACCACCACCACCACCACCACCACCACCACCACCACCACCACCACCACCACCACCACCACCACCACCACCACCACCACCACCACCACCACCACCACCACCACCACCACCACCACCACCACCACCACCACCACCTCCACCACCACCACCACCACCACCAACAACAACAACAACAACAACAACAACAACAACAACTAAAGCATTCAATGCCTGTTTGTGTGCATTTGCGCAATTGTTGGCCTAACTGTGTAGAAATCGCGAGAACCCCAGCGTAGGACATGAGGTACACACCTCTCAATCTACTCACTCGATTGGCTCATTCTATCACCACGTATCCTCAACCAGTGCTTCTCACATTAACGATTTTAGCTTCACCGCCAACAATTGAATGCTCTTCTTTGTCCCCGAACACCTTTCCCATAACTCACCCACCGTTAGAAAAAGGAGGACATTGGTCATCATCAAAAGGCGCAGCGGGATAGGGTTAGTGAACTCACTGCCACAAAATCAAAGCAACGCCCTGCCTATCTGGGTGCGTCAGTATTCAGGTAGCAATAGCTATGCCATCCAAGTGGATGAGAAAGAGCGTGAGCACTGAGGGCGCTTAAGCTCAATCAGTAGGCGCTGGCACTCATGCTATAACAAAGACCCTTATAGAATGTTACAAGGATTTATGTACAGTTAGCACAAGTCTCATACCGTTGACTGCATCATTGGTGGTGTCACAAGCACCACTACTGCTACGCGACACTGGATGCAACATTTGCGGTGGCTTACTTGAGGATCAGCAAAGTCGCGTCTCTGTGCCTGCTTCTCATTGCGTGGGTTCTCTGCTTTTATCGCGACACTCTGCTCAATGCCTCGCTTCTGATCTATCGATGACACCCTCCAAGTAAACCCAAAGCTGTCACCACGCTGCACAGCTGTCATGGCAAGACGGATTGGTGATAGGGCTGAATGCTGCGCGACCATCGAACCGACATCTTTGACTTGCACTGCAGGATTGTCTCAGTGGAGGTAAAAGACTAACGGCCATTGGGGGGGATAGTTAGAATTGTGCTAAGCCCAATTCTTCCCAAATGTCATCTCTCCGCAAAATGGGCAATCCATTGAGCAGTCGGTGTGTTTGCAGCCTATGCTCTTCGTGTAGGTCTTGAGACGCTACAAGGAATAATCCTTGCATTCAGCTGTGCTATCAATGCCTTCTATTTTAATTTCCAAACGTCGGCTTGCATTAATTCCGTGCTCGATGGCAATCTTACGTTGCTGCTTGTGACACTAAGCATCGCATCCACTTCTCTGCATCTCTTACTCTCGCCTCTTCAATAGTTTGCAGTGGAAGCCCAAAGAGCACAATAAATGACCAAATGTCAATGTTTCGTCCTATTTGTCAACTGCAAGGTCATTGGCTGCGTTTAGTATTTTGTCTGTCGTTGTGCTGGCGCCTTTGACATCAAGGCAACGGTGGTGTTGTGGTTGAATGAGCCCTGGGTGCTGTGGAGGCGTGCAGAACGGTCAAGCATTGGATTGCTTTTGGTTGTGATGACGACGGTGATGGGATACGAGGGCCGAAGTGGACAGGAATGCATGTGTGGATGGTATTCGGCTTGGAGCGTTCGTGGAGTTTGATAAGGAACACGGAGTTTGGAAGTGGGCATTGCTGTTGCCTCGTGCTCCGCTCGAATGCGTATGTGAATACAAGACTATTTGCATTTGTCTGTTCGCTGTTTGCAGATTGTCTACCACGGCGGGGTGTCTCGCCATGGTGAGATGTGGTGTTTTGAAACTGCTGCTTCTTGCTTTCCTGCATCCATTGTGGTGTGTTCACTTGTTTGTGCATGATTTGAGCGATAATCTCTGTTGCGCCTGCCACGACTGCTACTACTTGTGTAGATGCTCTCACGCAGTGTTGGCATGTCGGGGGCCTATGCTCATCGATTTGGGATAAGGGAGACTGTCTTTTGCCTTCTCTTGGCTAGTTACGCCACTCCCACTTGGCAGTGTCATCATTGTATGTGTATAGAGAGTACAGAGTAGAGAACCATCGTTGTTTGTTCGAGCGTTGGGACGAGGTGCTGCAACCGTCGTCACTACTGCGCGCAGCTCTCTGTGTTGAATGCAAATGGTGATTTTCCTTCTTCCTTTCTAGAGCCATCAGTGAGATGCATGCGAGTTGTGATGCATTTGTAACCCCGCCTCTTGGCAGTGCTTCTACGGGACGGTAGTCTTGCTTTGGTCGTGTGCACTGCACTGTCTTCCAACTTGGTCTGGCCTTGCCGGTGTGTGGTATGTGTTGGGTGATATTTGTTGTTTGTGGCTCATCTATGGGTGAGTGAGTATACTTGTAAACTGAAATGGCAACCTGCGAAGGCGTCTCTCTTCTTTGTGGATGCGGTGGTTAGTGATTGTCTTGGGTGGTGGAAGGGTTATCGTTGTTTCGACGCCTGGATGGGACCGGTTTGGCCGCCGATTGTTGTTGCTGTGATTTGGTGGAACCAGAGGTGGTTTGCAACACTCCTTAGTCGGGATGCTGAGCAGGTTACAGTGGGAGGTGATATTCGTGGTGTGGAGCTTCTTGAGCATAATGGGTAGGCAAGGTGCGCGTTTGAGCTGGACATTGAGTAATTTCTTCCTCAATGCAGACCGGGGGTGAGTTAGAGGGGCCTCATTCGGCTGATGTGGAGCACTTTGTGTGCGCTCTTCGTCGTTTTCGTCTTCTAGTTTGACAGTGGTGGCAGTGTGACATAAGGGCACATTGGGACCAACGTGTAATGTAGGGCGTTTGCTTTTGCACGGGAATGGGTGGATAATCTCGCAGTTGATGGCATTTGGGCGCATGGATGAAATCTTAACGCTGCTCTGTGCTGTGTAGACGTCATCGTAATTTGCGGAATTGATGTGGTGGTTGCAAGTCACACACATGCACACGCAGACTTCCTTAGTTTCTGGTCCCACACAAGTCTGTCCACATTTAACAGACTTGTCAACGCGCACTGCCAGACGTAACACAATGTTATGTACTGCCACCATTGCGGCATCTACGACTCAACGCCTTTGACGTCGGTGAGGCTAAGGCCAGGACTCGTGAAAGTAGGGCAAGCCGGTCAGATGACATGAGCAAAAATGGACAATGCTGGTGGGGGTTAGGATACGTGGGTTAGCGGTGGTGAGTTACCAGTGTCCAACATCAACTGCCATTTCGTCATCCCAGCTTTCGAATCTGCGTCTAACGTTCTGCCTCACAATTCCATGGCTTTGCTCAACTTAGCTTCGACGCAGACCAACACAACGCTTCCAAGTATAACTGCAATCCAAGTGACTCAAGTACCACTAGTATTGAAGGTTGTTTCTCCCATTTCGACTTACCCTCCAATGCACTTACTCTCCAATTGCTTCCTTGTCTCCTACACCTTCGTCTTCTACTCCATCTTCGAACAAAGCAGCTGCTGTGTGACCGAAGGGATGGAACCGCACAAAACATCGGACTAAGAGCCTTAACACGCCGTCATCGGATTTGTGTTGGGGTGCCTAACAAGGGTGCTTGAAAAGTGGAATTGAGGAATACGACTGCATGTTTTAGTGGATCTGATCTACTGGTGTAAATTTTACGAGTGTGTCAAGTATGGCTCAGATGAGTGACGGGACGGAGCAGATCGCACTGGATACAATGGAGTCAGCTTGGGGTAGGGCAGGTCAAGTGAAGTCAAGGCAAGAGAGGTCAGGTTATGGAGTCCCTAAGCGTGTCACGTTGCATTCCCACTGGGCATTGGGTGCTAATAGAGAATCCTTCCAAAATGTTGCAATTGTCTTATGAACAATGAAGACGGAATAGGCATTAGCTAGAAATTGGAATAAATAAATGAATTGGTAATACTAAATTGGTAATACCATAGCATTTGTTGGGGGATGCTAGTTACAATTCCGGCTCCTCTAGTTTATTGGAACCGGATGCAAATTTGTCAAGGCTGTTGATTGTTGCTCATTAATCAAAAAGGGCGACCCAAATTTCCTGAAGCCGGTAATTTTGCAGGTCTTGTGTAGCATGCCATTTTGATGACATTGAATCACATCTGTTGCCTTAAGTTGCAAACACGCTAATCTGACAGTTTTATGTGCATCACAAGACTGACATTCTCTGCATTGGACAGGTAAATTACCCTTAGTACTTAATACATATTTAGCAAATTATACCTCTAGCTTGGTTTGCACGTATTGGCTCTGCAGGGACTACAGATCTCGTCATGTCAAATTGGAGTGGGGCAACACATCGTTCTTTAGCATCCAAGTTTTTAGTTCCTTAACCTACTTACTGCATTCAGTTCTTACAAAACACCAAACTAGAAGCCAAGTATGCATTAGTAAAGTCTGCTGCGTTGTTATTTAGGTCAGACCGCAAAAATGGGTCTTTTTAGGCGTTTTCGCAAGTGGCGATATGGTTATCGTTTGAAAAGGCGTCAACAGCGGAAAGCCGGAGGAATTCCCAATCAGGACAAAGCCCAAGAACCACAACCCTCTGAACCGAAAGAGCAAATTCGGACATATACAAAGCCACCAAAATCAGCAAAGCCAGCAAAGTCGTTCACGGTCATAGCGCTCTATGATTTCGTGGCAACACAACCGGATGAATGCAACTTTAGCGCGGGTGATCTGCTCGAAGTGACCGACGCGTCACAAACTTGGTGGGTGGTGAAGAATTTCAGAACCAAGAAGAGAGGTCTTATTCCATCAAACTATGTCACATCGGACATGTCTCTCCATGGTGCTGGTGAAGCCTGGTACGATGTTGATCGAATGGAAGCGGAGCGCAAGCTTCTCGTGCCCGGAGTCCTATGCGGAACCTACATCCTCCGACCATGTGAACGTAAATGCCTTTCTCATATTCTCGCCTTTTCCACTCTCAGGTGACATTATGACTCACAAGTTAAGTTCTAGGCTAGCTCCTTTGTAATGCATGCCCACCATGGTACGCTTTGCCATAACTGTAGGATGAATGCTATGCGAAGCGGAGTGATTGCAAGTGTATGCTTTGCGTAAATTCGGTGAATTTGGTACACTCGCATAAATGCTGCAGGAAGAAATAGCCACGCATTCATGTCTGCATTGTTTACTTTAGAGCCTGGCAGCCCATACTGTCTTTCTGTCCGCGCAGAGGGAGTTAATATTAGACACTTCCGCGTCTATTTTGACGAAGGAAGGAGGAAATTCTACCTCTCAACAAGTGTGTCGTTTGATTCTCTCGGGGATCTGTTACACTTCTATCACTGTAAGTTGCCATCACTTTGCATTGCATGCAACGCTGTTCATAACAAACGAACGATAGAGTGTGCGAAGAGGTGAAAGTGAGACTGCTTTGGTCACCAAAATCACGTAAGGTTCCTTTCGTGCGTGGGGTGGAGGACTCACGCCAGCGTGGACTAAGAGTCCTCAACTGCCGACCTCCAAGTCCTTCCGGTGTCGACAACATCGAACGTCGAATGTGAAGGCGTCTCGCGTCCACACGCTTTCACTTCGTAGCATGGAAGCCACATGACTCCATTAACACTTCTGCATGACCGTGAAGGTTAGCATCGTCCTCAAGTTGACAAAAAGACACTGGAGCTTGCAACTGGCTCAGACACCCACAACGTTTGATGAGTTGATGAAATGGATTGTAGTGCAACAGCTCGAGTAGCATTATCCCAACCTGCGCACATTTGTTGAGGTGAGAAGAATGGTGCTTTGCGTTGAGTAACCCAAGAGTCACTACTGCAAGCGCTCTTGTATTTCGAGCCGAATGTATGGAGACACACACACACTACATTAAGTGGATGCAGGCTTCCACTGTGCATACCTTTCAACCTCGGTAATTTACCAAGGCAAAGCAACCACTCAACCATCCTTCACGGTGTGCTAAGTGGGCTGCTCAACCAAAAAGCACTTTTTTCTCCAACCACTTGACGAACTTATGCAGAAGTAGTTTTGGCTTTTCCAATGATGATGCGTTTGCAGTGGCAGTCGGTGGGCTGCTTTCTTCGTCACACTGGGTTAAAGGAGCATTGGGAGACATGCGTTGCACGATGTAGTGCTGCGTCCATTTGGAGAAGCGACAGAAGGCAATGAAGTCAGACTGGATCTTGAGCAGTGCCATTACCTCCCCCCGTCCCCAACAGATACACACACACACACACACACACACACTTTCCTCTCCCTCAGCAAACCTGATCGACAATGAGGTGGGTCTGGTTGAGGCGCGGCCACACAGAGTGCCTCCACCAATGAGTTTTAAGGAATGCTTCATCGACTACAAGGACGTGACTCTGGAGAATGAAGTAGGAAGAGGCCACTTTGGTGTGGTCTACTTGGGTTCCATACGCAGCATGAAGGTGGCAGTGAAGAAGAGTCTCACCGACACAAACGACGAAGCCTTCCGCGAGGAGGCGAGGGTGATGCACATCCTATCCCATCAACGCATCGTACGCTTTCTGGGCTTCTGTTGCAACACACCAGATGGACGAGTCCTCATTATCACCGAGTTCATGTCAAACGGTGCTCTTCGAGACTACCTCCAGACCCCCGAAGGACGCAGTCTTACCTACCGACACCTCATCAGCATTACTGACCAGGTTGGTGCTCTACCTCATCCTCTCACCTCTTAAAAGCACAATTTCGCCCGCTGTTGATGGGTGCATTTCTGGTCTGCTATGGTTAGCGAATGGCACAAACGGTAAATGGTGAACATCCTCTCTTTACACAAATCGCACTGGGACTGACTGCATCACAATCACATCCAACCACTCCAGTGGGCGATCTGGTCGCCAAACACCTCCAAACTGATGGCACTTTTGATGTAAGGGGTAAAGTCACGATGATCCTTCAAGTCCGGCATGCCACGCGACTGTTGTAGATGTGGATGCAGGAAGGTTTACTTTCTCCAATGGGTTCATTGTAATGTGGGATTTCCGCAGAAGTCATGTGATTAATGACTACGGCAGGATGCCTCGTAGCATCATGCTTTCATTTTTCCACCATTTCTTCCCGTTGTGAGTCATAGCGGTTATTATGCGGCCTCTCTTCTCGCACAATCGGCGCATTGGATGTAAGTTGCATGCACTTTGCCAAATCGCCTCAAGTACTGCCATGAACACTGCGGACTGAAGTGGGTCGACATCCCACAGCCACGAAAGAAATGCTTGCAAAGAGGCGGTGCTGCATTTGAGAAGGAGATGAGTAGGGAAGTGCCTTTCATCTCGCCGGTCTACTGGCATGCAAACTTTTCGGTTGGTGAATTGGCATGCGAATCCGCGACGACACTGAAGACGTGTTCGTGGGCAGTGGAGGCGATCGTAGCGCTGCAGTCGCCTTTAGTCAGTTAATCAGTCAGCCAAAGTGAGCAGACACACATTGACTTTGTTTGTTTGGCTGGATTTGCAGGTGGTGAAGGCGATGGTGTACCTGGAGAAGGTGGGAGTGGTGCACAGGGATCTACGGGCAGCGAACGTGCTCGTTGACGGTGATGGATCCGTCAAGGTTGCGGACTTCGGGCTCACCAAAATTCTCGGTTTTGAACAAAAGTTTACTGCAAGTGAGTGCAGGTGCGCTGTAACGCTTAACAGGCGCTAAATGGCTTCACCTCCTCGTTGGCTCCAAGCATGTCTTGACACACACACACACGGCTTGCGGGCTCCTCAGAGTAAAAACCGTCTGCTCGAAGCGCTCCTTATCGTCGGTGCGATGAATGGTTTAGCAAAACTAGAAATGCATTGACTTTGGGACTTGAGGATGCTTGCAGTTGTATTCTTGTTTCTCTTCTTCAAGGCTCGTTTCCTTTCCGGTGGACGGCACCAGAGGCGATGAAGGCTGACTACCAGCCAAACACGAAAGCCGATGTCTGGTCCTTCGGTGTCCTTATGTTCGAAGTGCTAACCTATGGCAGTATGCCCTACGAGGGTCAGTTGTTCACTGATTCAATGCATTAGGTGGAAAAGGGAAAGTGCTTGTGCAGTTGATTGTGGTTAGCATCCTCCTTCTCCCACGTCTTCTATTGCACTCCATTTTAGAATGCGAGAATGCCTCCAAATTGCAGGTGTTCCTTTCGGAGGGCAAACGTCTCTCCTCACCGCGAGCACTTGGCTATCAGTGTGACGAAGAGGCCTACAGAATTATGAGATCTTGCTGGGAGACGCTTCCACAAGGACGACCGTCATTCCAGAAACTCAGCGTTGACATTGAGGAGGTCATTATTTCAATTGAAGGCAAATATGACGCGTGCTGGAATATCATGGAGGAGAACTAATCCACACCTTGCTGTAGTTCATCACTCGCGTCGCTTCCTCGACTGGAGACGATTCCTATTTTACGTTGACCCTGATTGGTAGACGCGGAAGTGCTTCCCTCTAACAGAAAGTGCGCTAGTTTTGGTGTCTTCGTTTCTACGTGAATAAAGTCTGCACTGATTCGTGGTCGAATTTATTCATCCATTAGTCGGCTTGGTGGGGCGCTTGTCCTTTGAACTCTTTTCCTACCCACAAGTTCGTCGACAGTGGAGACTAAGGCGCCAGCTTTCCCCAGTGCTTCTGTGAGGATAAGCTGTTATGTGGGACAGCAGCGTAATTTGTTGCAGAGCGGGTGCACTGCATTGAAAGTGTCGTCGGAGTGCAGCGGAGCGTGGGGCACCCAAATGAACGCCATAATCCATTTGAGCTCTTTCGGTTCTCGAGAAAGTCTGGCAGAGCAGTTAGGAAACGATTGTCGGCATGTGGTCTGCATTGAAGTGGATGTAGGAGGTTGGCACACGCACCTCAATCCGGTTCGCCAGTCTGCAACGGCTAGAGGCTTGGACTTGCCGCAGATCCACATTCCACATGCAACCACTCGAATGCCCCTCACTGGCTAGATTCGTTGAGCAGTCAAAAGAACACGAGCAGATGAGCGGTGGGTTGTCGACAATCCTGATGGCACAAAAGCATGGGTGCGCGTCTTTCGTGCTTTGCGAGCGAGTGCCTCCTTGGCAAAATAACCAGTCACTTCCTTGACGGACGAGGCTCTAAGTAGTGGTACACTAGGCGCCTGGTTTCACGTAATCAAACGCATTGCGCCGCTTTACAATACATCACCCCTACAGATGACGAAGCGGTGAGGGACACGTCCCAACCCGCCTCTGACCTGTGTAGACGCCGGGCGCAGTGATGCTGCATTATGAATTTGTATTTGACGAACCGTGAAGATGACATCACTTTCTTCTTCATCTGTAAGTGGTTTAGCTCATGAACACCGAGATCCATGTCAATGTCGATGTCGATGGGTGGGAAAGGAACATGGAATCAGATAACTTCGTGTCGAGAGTAGATGCAGAATGAGAAGTGTGCAATGGTGGAAGGAGCAATTGGGCGTCCAGTCAGCGCACCCACCTGCACCATCTGCAGTTGTGAGCTACTACTGCAGACACTGTGGCAGTGAGGAATCAAAGTAGGTGGTGGAGTAGGCCAGAAGGAAACAAGCAAATGCCATAAACAGACCTCTGACCAATATCTTCTACGGTGATAGCGAGCTTCACGAAGGTGGTAGGCTCCAAAGTCACCTACAGAGCTGCGAGGAAGAAGCGGTGTCGACTGTGGTAAGGGAGAAGTGGCAGGGTGTCTAGCGCTCAACGAGACGGGGGCAGCCATGGACGCCACTGACAAAGGTGAACGTGACACTACTAATGGACCAGTTCGCAAGCACACCGAGGAGCATCGCGACGACCATGGCGTCGCTGGTTGAGAGCATCAGCTGGTAGCTGAACTCAAGCTGAACTCAACGCGCTTGCCGACACTGCTGCCTCCAGCTGCTAGCTAAGAAGTCACAATTTATCGTTCTGCCTTTGAAAAAGCGCAGCAACGACACTGCCTCAGCAATGGCATCCACATTCCCACTCGCCGTCGGGAACCCAAAGATCACCACCTGACCAGTAACTTGGGTTCACAGGACTAAACTTTAAAGCGCTCTTGGATGCTGTTTTCGCATTTGTCGAACACTTCGATGTGCTGGGTCGAGCACGAGCACGAGCACCACAATGTTTGGCGCCCCTAGCACACCCACAATTTGAAGGCCCAATGTGACAGCGCAGGTGGGGACACAACACTGACAGTGATAGATGCCGATGACATAAAATGCAGTTGTAATATCTGTTGTCATCATAATTTGATTTGCCAGAAGGCGTGCATCGACATTTCATGCAGGATACTGCACCGAAACCTCGAACCAACCTACGACCCAACCTTAGTCATGCAATCCAACGGGTTACACTCATTGGAACTTTGATTTCGCCGAAGCCGCTGGTGCTGCAAGAGCAAAGGCCTCTCAACAAGCATTAAAAGCATTAAAGCTCGGTGGCGGAGTATCGTGTTCCGTTGGGCGGTTGATGCAGTACGCCTGCAGCTAGTTCGCTTGATTGCATTGGCCGTGAAGACAAGCCTCATTTCTCCATCAAATGCGTGCTGTCCAACAGGAGCCGCTTCTGCTGACAACAGGAGTTGGTTGATTTCCGCATATTCCACTTAGTGCCTTTGGCCTGAACCCTTTCGTGGGAGATGGAGAGAAGGAGCCAAGCAGGAAGACGGCCCTCCACTTTTACCGCCAGTGTCGTCTAAATGCATTGCTTGAATCGCAAAAAGCAAGCAGTCTTTGTGGCATCTCCACTCATCAATCAAGGCCCTAAAGCTTATCACCAATTAAGAAATACACCGATGAATAAATTTCATGCTCAAACTCCACATTCTGCTGCAGGCTATAGGCTTGGCAGTTGATGGCAAACATGCTGTTAAGCAGCAGGTTTATTCCACCCAGTAAGAGTTTTGGTGACATCTTCATAGAATTCTGCATTCATTTCTACCAGTCTACGACGGCACTACTAAGCGCTGTTGGCAGTCATGTCAACTTCTGTCTTGCGTCTCGACTCAGAGTCGCACTGCAATACTTCGTACGTAAGCATGAGTGTCGGTGTCAGTTGTGGTCAGGTGTGTGGCGATTTTGTCTTTGCCAGGTGGACTGACCTCTCAAAGCCCTGCCAGTAGTCCCGATCCCCCTTTCCATTGCTGAAATCCCTGTATTCTGCCCAGGCGTCGTCAAGGCGGTTACTGGGATGCAACACTAGTGCCCACGGAAAGCGAACCAGAATTCAGAGGACTTTCACTCTCTTCCCTGTGGACTGCTGGCAGGTTCGTTGAGGTCCGTTGCATTCTCCTCAGCATTTGGTAGTGGAAGCAGAGATTGTCTGAATGCACGGAAGAGCACGTAACCCAAAGGTGGACCTTATAATACGCTGCAGGAAGGGCGGAGCGGGACCAAGAGCTTTCTGCTTTTCATCACTGCTTGTGATTACCTTCATCTGCTTAACATCGACGGTGTGGTTGACGGCACTGGCAAATGCAAACAAACACGTAGGGCAGAAGATGAGAGAGGCAGTTAATTTAGCCCATTGCTTTGGCAACACAGACTTCAACTGAAGAAATCGAGGAGGAGGCGAAGGACAAGGCAAATGAGTGGGAGAGGTGATAGGCGAAAAAGGACTTAAATAGGGGCCAAGGCACAGGATTGCACTTCCGATCACCACAGTCACGATCGCAGTTGGTAGTGTGCCATGGGCAGCAAGGCCCCACCTCACACATGAGAGCGTTTTCTCTGTCACCACGCAGCTCTTGACTGCCACGTTCTAGAGGCGAGGACGACACAAGGTTCACGTGGCATCATCAGCGAAGCCAACCCTGTACGCACACTCGAAACATCGTTCACTGCACACACACACACATCCACTGAAAACAATGCTTCTGACCGGTTCTTCGGCCTCGACATCGGCACTGAGCACAAGTAGTCCATGAGATGGGTGGCATAATCTCCTGACGAGAGTGCTATAGACCCCATGCAACTGGCAAGTTGCAACTCAACTCAACTCTGGCCTCAGCTGCGAAGAGTCCGCCATTACCTGCTTTTAGCCCATTGGATGGAGGCGATTTGCCATAGTTTGTGACGAATCGGAGGCGTTCGACTATGGCTGGGGGTTTTCAACTTCAACTCCTTCATACACTTTGTGATATTTCCACACAGAAGAAGTTAGGAGGCTGCGACCCCGAAGCAAATACAAGCAAAGGTGACAAGTGCTTCTACATTCCTTGGTTACCTGGTCCTACTGGGCTTCCCAAGCTTCTTCCGAAAGCACTGACACAGAGCTTCACGGGAACCGGATTTCATTCCAATCGTTCTTCCCACTGCTTCCAACAGTTCTTTACTCCAGGTCTCATTCAAAGGCCAAAGTATGTCATTTTATCATAAGACCGTCACTGCCTCACTCTCTATTCGCCCATCATTTTCGACTCCTCTCATCCACTGCCTCCACTTCAGGCCGTTCTCTCATCCTCCTTTCATTCGGACTTAAAGCCCTATAGGATTGCCCATCAAATTGCCTTCACCTTGTCGGTGCGCACCCTGTCCATCCACTCATCCTTCTTTACACAGCTACCTTCATTGCATTCCATCTGTCCCAGCTTGCTGGCGGGACCACTGACTGCACAGCGAAGGTAGGGAGGATCAGCATTCAGAATTGGCAGTTGACAGGACCCAGCCTCAATGCTCTTCACTCAACGACTTACAGCTCTACCTCGGATGCTAAATGTGAGAAGCGAATTCCATTGAATACACCAAATCACCCTTGAGAAATGTGGCGCTGTTTTATCAACCCACCTGCCTACCTGCCACCTACTCACCCCTCAGTTGCGCTTTGCGTCATTTCCGACCGAAGGAAGACATTGAAAAAGGCAATGCAGAAGGCCTTCTGAGATGTGCAGAATCCCCATTACTACGAGTTTGGCTTTGACGTGTCCAATCGCCTCTCCTTTGACATTGCGGTCATTCTCGAATCCCTTCCATGCACCAACGTTGCTGACCTTTAAGAACGTGGCCTCAGAAGTCACTTCCTGACTGCACTGCGACCCTATTGCCTATGACACCTTGTCAACAACTACAAAGGAAAGAGATTTAAACACTATCCTATTATTGCGGAAGAGGGCAATCTTTGAGAATTCTGCAGCCATGAGAGAGTTTCACTTGATGCCAAAGCATTTCGAGCTCAACTGGCGTATGGAAGATGCACAGAAAGCAAGCTAGACACAGAAGGCTTTCCTACTGCGACTGAACCGTCTTAGTGTAGGCCTACATTTGCGTTACGCTCGCCTCCTAACACCACAACATGGCCTCTCTCACTGCCGCATTATCTGCCATGCACTCAGTGTACAAGTGCTTCGATGCCTCCTGCATCCGCCTCCCCTCCCCTCCCCTCCCTACCCCCTCCCTCCCTCCCTCCCTCCCTCCCTCCTGTCCTTTTGCTTCCCCTGCCATCCCCTCCGCTATTTGTGTCTGCAGGGTTGGTTTTGCTGGCATCTCCCACCTTCATGCCGTATTCCGCGGCAAGTGGTAATGCGTCTCTTCACCATTGCCAACTACACATTTCACATTGCGGTGCTAGAATGCTTTGAGGTACTGACAGTGCCACCGTGAAATGTACGCGTACAATGCGTACAATGGTCCTGAGGAAAGGACCAGATGCAATAGCATGCCATATATTCATTGCATTCAATGCGAACTTAGCCATCTGTGGGATGCAACCTCTGTGGAAGACGGGTAGAGCACCGTGTACCTAAGCAGATTAGACGAGATTGAGGAGGATTGAGCCAGAACGTTCCTCACACTTCTGTTTGAAGTAAAGCCAATGAGGAGAAGGTGATGACAATGGGACCATTGAATGCCTCGAGCAACAAAACGGGCAGTAAACCGTGCTGCTTAGGTGGCTTTAAACGTTACTTCCAGTGTCCGTTCCAGTGTGCAGCACACAGTTGTGTTGTGGATTGACAGACAAAGGGAGGTGGAGGGAAGAGGCACTCACGGAATCATGCATACGGAGGAGTGTGTTTGACACATCAAAGCAGCATTGCACTAGAGGTAAAGCAATCTACACATGTTGATCAATTGTCTGCTCGAGTAGCGATGCCGAGAGGAGAGATGCATTTAGTGAGCCGTGCACTTTTGACGTGTGCACCCGCGACACGTCTTCCACCAGGGCATGATGAGTGCCGCACTACTCACATCCCCTCAGTGCTGCTTGCAACGCCATCGAGTAGCTCAGACGTCAAACGCTGCTGCAGCAATAGGAAGAAGAAAATGCTTTGAGCTTTGAACTTTGAGCTTTGAGCTTTGAGTCGGACTGTGAGAGGCGCCACTTTTAGCACATCCTCGACTTACCACCGATCACGGAATCTGCGTACACTACTGGTGAACTAGTGATTACCGACACAAGTTGGTCAGTCTATCACTGCTTGTCATTTCAATAATTGCATGTTTGAGGTGGCAGAGAGGCGAGGTTGCATGACCGTTGGGACTGATGAGACGTCAGTCGAACATTGCGTGGCAATGCAACACGTGCTTGTTCGAGATGGCAGCCATGCAGTCGGATTGTGCCAGCATTGGGGTAAAGGGCGTTGCTCACTTCGGTGCACGGAAATCTGCTGTCATGCGGGAGTGCAAATGTCAGCCACCGAGAGACTGGCTCCATATTTTGCTCTTCGATGTTGAGGTGAAAGGCACGAGTTCATACAAAGGATGGGCAGATCATTTGTTCAATCTACCTTTCGTCGCTGCCGCTGAAATCAAAATAATCCTGTTCTCTTCTTCTCTTCTGCCGCAAACATTAACCTAATGGCTAACACCGGCGTCTTCCATTGCACTGTGCTGAGAGGCATCGTACAAAAGCCTTTGTTGCGAAGCAGGTACTGCCACTCATGCAAGCAGTTGGAGAGTTCTGGCTACTCTTCACCTTACAGGCATGCTTAGACCAGCCCTTGCCTCATCTCCTCGCCCACTGGTTGACAAACGCCCTGAGGTAGTTGAGACTTCTTGAGTGTTTTGCATTGCCCTGCGTTGGTGCGGTCTGCAGTTTACACACGACAACATTCTCCACTCCTCACATCGGCAGAGCAATGCGCTCTCCCAGTGAACAGGGTGTGCCAGTGTGTGCTGGCGTTATCGCATACCATTCCTAAAATAGTCTACGTGCATGCGGCATCACCATTATGAGAACATGCCACTAGTGCTGTGTGCGCAAGCAGCAGCCCGTGTGAGAGTTCCTCACACACTCAACTGTAACACTGAGCCCCCTGCAGTCAAACTTGACGTCTTAGTCACCTTGTCTACCAAACTACCTCCTACACAGTCCTCTGTATTCCTCCTGCAGATGCATGCGTGCATGCATGCATGCAATGCATGCAATGCAAGGCTTCCCCCATCGTCAATGCTCACTCCATAACAGAATATCGGATCGCCCTCCATGGTGACTTTCATGCTCTTCCTTTCAGCACGGTGAATTGGAGTAGTGTACACTGCACTATTTCAGGCATTTGAAGTAAGGCTCAAAGTGACATCTTCCTCCGTTCCTCCGGCTGAGGTAACGATTTATCCTAAATGGACTGCTACTGGATTGGTGTGTGTGTGTGTACATTTCGGTGACTTCGAACCCGACTTGAGAGGGAGTAAGGTCGCTTCTACAAAGTTTTATCCGTGGCATGTACGTCAGATGGGGAGGCATTCCGATTGGGAGACGAAGCACGACCAGTCCAAATGCTAAAGGATTAGAAGCACGGTAGGGCATTCGTCTAATCGTCCTGACAATACGCAGCACTGAATTAGCATGCACCAGTGGACTCTTCAAGGAAAGAAGAAGAAGAAGAAGAAGAAGAAGAAGAAGGAAAAGGAGAAGTAGAAGGAAGTGCTGAAGACATGGAAGTGACCAGCCTTAAAATAGCTCAACTTTTCATTGTTTTGTCTCTGTCGAGGCTAAAAGCAGTGAGCAGTGAGTGGGGAGTGGTGAGTGGTGACTGGCGACTGGTGAGTGCTGCACTGATGGCGCCTATGCTGTCTGTGTAGAGGCACTTGGCCATGCGGCATGTCCGCAACCGCTATCAGCGAGCAGGTTGTGGGTTGAGTGTTGACACTTCTGTCAGACCTGCACGCAGTGTTGCTGTGGGGAGGAGTGACTGGACTGACGACTCCCACGGAGCTGCTAACCCCAAGCGTATGTGTGCGTTTCGTCGAGAGATGACTATGGAATGCTTCCTTTTTTAGTCTCGAGCATAGCTACCATGAGAACTGGATGAATAAGTCGAAGTGAGTGGTGAGAGCACGACAGGAGTGAGGCAATGGAAACGCATAGAAATGGTTAGTGTTTGCGATGGATCTGTGGTGTAGCACCCACACTGCCAGTAGAGTGGAAGAAGTTGGGACGAAGCGATGCATCCTAGTCTTCAGAGTCCCGATTTTGGCTTGCTGACGAGTTTGTGAGTTTAGTCGAAAAGGGTACTATTGTATTGTGGCACTGACAAGACGAAGAAAAATAATGGGGCATCACTGGATGAAGGAGGGGACCAGCAGCAGACATCGACCAAGGCGAAGGACGCCCTGAATGCATGCATGTATTGGCAAGGAAATGTACACTGATGAGGGTGCTGAGACAATTCCTTCCACCACAGTTCATGCAACTAGTCCTGGTACTTGATGACCATTGCGCTGGTATTGCAATTTTTAGGGCAAAGGTATCACCACTGTCTGTTCACTGGTTACAGGCATGTCATCGGATGAATGAATGCATGGACGAATGACCCACGATAACTGACACCACTTGTCTCATCGCGAAGAGCAGTCAACTTGGCCACCGCCTCCACCTACTTAGTTGGCTTCAGCGCTTGACGCATAATCCACCGCGTCAGCAATTTTGTCGATTTCCGTCGATTCTTTATCACTAGCAGCACACGCTACCAACACGTTTGTAGATATTTGCCTTACTCTGTTAGTGGAATGGTTGAAGAGATGTTGATGGAAGGTGAAAATGCATGCTGAGAGAAGGCGATTGGAGACGTGGGAGACAACAAAATGGAAATGGAAATGGAAATGGAGGAGGGAAGGTAAGAGAAGACGACACCTGATTTCCCATTTCTGACAGTGTCGGCTCGGGGCTGTGCTCGGTTGGTAAGGCAGCACAACAACGAAGACAGGAAACGGCGACTTGCCCCCTTGCAATGCGCATAGCGCACACGCTGTGGGTCGGAATGTAAGGCGATTGTGGTTGTGGAGTGTCAGTGACATCAAACCACATTGTGCGTGCAAGAATCTTGGCTTCAATTTAGCACATCCTCTCCGTTTTATTGTTGTCAACGACTCCAAGAGGCTGAATGGCGTAGAGATCTCACCGCGCCTTCCTCTCGTGGAGGCCAAATACAAGTGCACTGACGCTTGGTTTGTTCCACCGACGACTCCGATTCAGTACCGTATCCAATCTGTTGATTCGTCGAAGTAAACATTTGCCTAAATAAACTGTTTGTGCTGTGTGGCAGAGATGGAAATGACAGGTGCAATGTTTATCAACGTTAGTTGGAAATGCACACTGCTTCCGTGGATGAAGCAGCTCACCACTTCTCTATGCAACATTGCAACTTAAAGGCATGTGACAATAGATAATTTGGGCTTCCTTTTGCACCGTCACCAATGCGGAAAGTTAATCATTTGTTGTAATCTTGCAAAGGCGATCAGAATAAATGCAAATACTGGTTGTGCTGCTTGAGGTCGGACACCTTCTCAAGGCACCCAATCACACCGCTATGCAATGCTACACTGGAATGGATCGTCGCACTTCGTGTCTTCGCGGAAAATTGAAAGCTTCAAATGGCACTGATGGCGTCAATCTGTAGGGCAGTCAAATCCTTTTGCCCAGCACAAGTCGACACGGCATTTGACGCCTTTGGCGGCAGAACATTGGCAGGGATGGATTACGGGATGCACAAAACATGCGGAGCATGCTCGACTCCAAATTCAATGAACATTTAAAAATCCGGCGGTGCCCTTTAGTCTCCGTGGTGGGGCGCTTCTCATCCCTCGCCTAGTGATCCTCCATCATAGTGCGCAGGGACAATTTAAAACGCTATTACAGCATGTTCCTAATGGCCTATTGGTGAGGATGCTCACATCCACTCACCTAATAATCCCAAATCCATGGTGCCAACCTCGCGGTGTAGAAGCAAGTCGTCCTGCTCGTGAAGCCTGCCAAAGTTGTGGTTGAACCTTTTGCAAGATATGCGGTTCCTGGCTGAAGGCGGAGTCATTCCAGCCATGAGAGGGCTGAACCGATCGAATCGGGCAGAGAGTGCACAGCTTCTTGCTGTCTGCCAGCCAAACTCTTCACATATTGCAGTTGGCTCTTGGGCAGTTGGCAGTTGTACGATTTTAAGTGATGACTAGCGAGTTAGCGCCTGTGGATGTGTAGGAGGCAGCGTCAGGAGGATTCAATTGGTAGGCATTCTCATGTGACCTCCAACGCGACCGAAACTTTTAGTAGGCTGCTCTAGCGTATGGAAATGCCAAGCAGCTATCGAAGGCTTCTCGGAAGGTCTGGTTGCCCCTTCCATACCAGGCGTATGTTTGCCAAGTCGCCAACTTCCATTGAAATCGCTGCTACTGGAGAATCCTTTTGAAGCTCCTTCAGGCTGCTTTTACTCCTATCCACAAGTGAAGCAACAATGAGTCGCCTTCGCCATGTTCCACTGCATTAACAAGGTTTAACGCCTCTCACAGTGCGCATCTTACGAGGCGCTGCGTGTTGACGCGAAACACTTCATTCACTTGTAGTGAAAACACCACCTGTCTACCTGTTGGGTCGCCTTAGAATGCAACAACTACGGGGTAATTATGATGAGTACTTGATCAGTGCGCTCCTCCATTTGTCACGTCTCCTTGTCTCCTTGCTCGGCCTCTTCCTCTTCCTCTTCCACGACCAAGTGAAAGTTGTCCAGTACGTTTCTTGTCGGCATTAGCAATAAGCAAAACCATCTGTCACTGGACTGTTGAGGAGCAGGCTCCTTGCAACAAAATTGTGACCAACAGAAACGAGTCAAATGCGTGTCGGCAGTTAGTAGACTCACTGGTTGGAGTCTACACAGCACCAAAGCACTGATTTACCTGTGTTACTCTGTCTGGCGAGACAACGTACTTCTCCACTGGCAAACTTGCTAGCTCCTCCTCTACCTTGTGTGCCACCTCCTGAGCCTTAGCAAATCTTGCATAAAGTCCAACGGTCTTCCCAAAGTCTTTCTATCAAATGCAAGAGCAAACAAAATACCTCACGAGGTACCCAAAAAAGCATTTGCAGGAATGCGTTTTAATGAATGGCGACTTTTGTGCATTGCATCACTGCAAAACCATCAGAACGTGTGGTCAGCGAATAGGGTGAACGCGAATTGAGAGGTACCTCCTCGTCTCCAGGCAATGGAAGCACGTCCGGCATGGATTGCAGCATAGCCTGCGTTCCTTTCACATCAACTTCCAATCTTGCCAGTTCCTCCTGAAACGTCAAGTCACTCGCCTCCACCCTCATTTGAGCTCTGTGGCGGGCTCTGCTTTGTGACGTCGCCATAGTCGCCACAGCTGCGTCCAACGCATTGTGAAGAGGGACACACTCCAAAGAGATTTGACGCTGTCTACTTAGTAAGGCAGCTCGTAGAGTTCGGAGACTGGCAACAGCCTTCTTTTGGACCACGATTTTCTTATATTCCGCACTTCACTGCCTACGTGGTGAATGAGAGGAAAGGAAGGAGGGCTACAAACGTTGAAGTAGACTTCTCACCGAAAACTTTATCGATACAATAGTTTGGCAAGACCTAAGATAGGGATGGGGACGAAGGAGGCGAACAATTAGGAAAGGAAGGTCATCTGTCTGCTTCCATAGCATTGCAGTCGCCGAGAGGAGGCATCCGTCCAACTTGTGGCGTTAAGCATGCATTAGTCCAGAGCAGACCAGCACAGAGCTGCTTCCCAGGCTTCAGTTAAACCACAGGCTCTAACTTAACAATTGCACAAATATTCAGCAGCACTTTAATAGCCCCACAACCTCCACATTAGGTAAGATCCAGATGGGCGATAAGAGGAGGAGCCTCAGCACGTCATCCACTCGTTGAACAGGATACTAACAGGAGGTTCTGGAGGAGTGTTCTGTGGAGACTGCAGTTTCCTCACTGCCCTCGCCAAAGCGACAACTTGGTGACGAAGATTTGTTGGATTTGTCAGATTTGCCCTAGGCTCTCTAACAACCTACAAGGAAGAGTGTAATGCAGACTGTTGGGGTTAAAAGGGGCGGAGAGTGCAAAGCAGAGAGAAGCCGGTCGAGATTGGCATCCTAACCGTACTGCCTGCAGTTTGCCAAACATGCGCGCCAATTTGGTGCTTTGCATTGACAGGACTTAACTCTTTCTTCACCACTGCATGCAGCTCCTCCTCCTTCAAGAAACATTCCGAGTCCCACACAATTTCGTCCATTTTATTCTTTCCCAGATCCAGATCAGGAGGTGTCGACCACTGCCGTTGAGCTTCTCTTTCATCCACTGATTCACCATCCACCTCCATCCTGTCGGTGTCACAATAAAACAGTCATGTTATGTTTGCATAAGCGTTATCTTACTGCGCACTCCACAATCGAAATCGTGTCAATTGAATCACTCTGTCCCACCTTCTGTCGATTATGTGGTGTTGTGCGCAGCGCTCAATGTCAATCACTCTTGGCATTTTCATTGGTCAATTCCTGCGGCAGTCCCACCAATCACTACGGTGTGCTTATACCACGTTCAAATGCGCTCGTAGATTTCGCAGCATACATTGCCTTTCGTGTGCAAAGTTCCAACACTGCTTATTAAAAACGCCCTTCCTCCCACCCTCCAAAACGCCCACAACCACATACCCACACACACTCAACCAAACACACAGCTTTACTCAGCTGCCAGTTCCATGCAACTCCGTCCACATTTAACAGACTTGTCAACGCCCAGTGCCAGACACAGCACAATGCCATGCACTGTCACCCAGACACCAATTGCATACTCTGTTCATAACTCACCATTCACAAATTAGGCCCGTCCCGAGGTCGAAAAGGACGAAGCATGAGAGTGGATGTTGTGGCAGATCGTACAACTTTCCAGCAGCATAGGCAGTAATGCCGCTTAGTCATGCTATGCAGAGAGGAAATTGAAGAGGCAAAGGAAACCAGTGAACAGATTGTTGTACACTCAATCCAGTGGAGGATGGCGCTCACTATGATTGTCACATTCTGCAGGATGTCAGTGTGGGTGGAGTCCACGACGACCAATCGGTCACCTATTGGACTTGTAACTAACTAACAGTTACTGTACGATTATGGCTGGTCGGAGATGCGTTGAAGGGACCGATAGATAATATCAGATGTGTGTTTCCAATCTGCGACTCCGGCGTCGACATTGGCATTGTTATCACCGTCAATGAATAAAGGATGGAATTTCTCGCTCCGAGTGCACCAAGTTGGCAAACCTCCGATGTCCACCATAACGCGTGGTCATCAGACACAGGCGACGTGCAAAGATAGATGCGCTAACCATTGTCGAGAGGGATATTTCGCGTAGAGCGATGAATAGCAAATAGTGAGAAAGAAAGGAACGGAGAATGCGGAGGTTGCTCAACTCGCATCCCCTCTTTGTTGCGCGGAGGCGCGTAGGAAAACAAACGCTCCCAATAACGTGACATTTCTGTCTCCTAGTCCTTGCTTCTTTGCGCACTACATCAACCACACATGCAACTGCAACTGGCCATGGTGTTTGTCTAGTTGGCAGGGTACTCTGCGAGGGGCAAATTTGTTTGTCAGTGGGACAGTCACTGTCCCCAAAACCCATTCACCTTGTACGCGTTCTGTTAGGGAAGGAAAGGACACAGACGATGCGCCTCATTAGGTCGTCCACGTTTGCATTTGCTAGCAGACCCAAAGGCGAACCAACGAAGGCGGCAAATTCGTGCACACTGGAACTCAAGTTCAATTGTTTTCTGACAGATCATTGGGGACGCTGTATTCGAAGAGGTTAATTGATTGCTTCACAGTTCGAAAATCCAATGTTCTAATCAAAACTTAAGGCCACAAATGTTAACGCATGGCATGAAAGGCAAAATCAGATGAGTTGATCCCTAGCTACATCTGTCCGCTTCGACCAGGTTCAGGTATTACTTGGCTTCGATTGCTACAACTCACTCCTCTTGACCTGTCATATGTGGAAGAAACTGCGAATAAACGCTCAACTCGGAGAAGAGCACAAGCACAAATTAAAATCTACTGTGAGGTGCATCGCCTGCGGCATCGCACCGAACAACCTCCGTCCAGTAAGGCTTAGGGTAGAGGTTATTGTTTCTTTAGCCGTCCACACCTCATGTGCGAACACCAATGGAGTGACCGTTGGCACGCAAATAGATATGAGTGAGGGGAAATCCCACACCACAAGAAGATGCGGCACTTTGGGCCAGGCACACCGGAAACCACTGGAGGCAATGAGTGTAACCGTGGTGGAGGTGGTAGCAGGAAAGGGCAGTACATGACGACGATACTGCATGATCACATCGCCTACGGCCGTGCGCTGATTGGCCTGATCGGCAAGGGTGCGTTGAGTGAAGTGGTGGAAGCGTAGGACCATCGAAGGCAACAGAGGCTGGCACCGAAGATCATCAGGAATCGACCAAAGCAAGTGTGCTGTCTCGGACGACACCTCGATGTTGCTAATGCTTGGCATAACAAAGGTGTCTGTTGAAAGGAGACGAGATGAAAGTCATTCATTAGGTCGTCTCCTCGGGCTCCTGTAGTAGGGTTGGAGCAAAGTTGTGGGAGGCACTTTATTCGCAGCCTTACTCATTCATGCAGTGTGCAAGGTCTTCACAAAGAGCAGAAGTGGTGATTGACTAGGTGCTCGTAGAGTGGTCAATGAAGAGGAAAATTGCTGCATTCACATGTTCAAGGTCTTCCTCCTTGGGCTAGCACAGCGGCTAAAAATAACCGTGGATCCGACTGTTTTGTGGCTGGCAGGCGACAAGTGGCTGTTGCCAATCCCCTTTAGCGAGTCCCATGAGGATGTGATGAGCCAAGCAAGTCGGATCGTGCATTCACGCCTTCATTCCTTCACACTCCTCCGATTTGTTGCCTCAGTGTCATTTGTGTGGAGTGTCCAACTGCACTTGTGAGACAGCCTATTGCAGCCTACTTTGCCTACACATGCGCTGCGAGCCTCGACGACTCTGCGGATAGTTTGACCCGACAACGGTGTCAAGGGGGCTTGGGGGATCACAAGCGGCATTCTCTTCCCTTAGCTTTTGCCACCAAGGATGCCAATTTCGACGGAAATTTGATAGGGGAAAGTTGAAGTCACCTATTACACTCGCTTCCCTCCCTCGCATTGTGTCACACTGCTAGGCCACTAACTTGGTGTTTTTACATTTCGTAAAACATGTGCCTCCAGTGGCACAAGCGTTCGCCACTGAGCATTGCGGCCTCTGAAATCCAAGTAGCAAGCACTCTTGACAAGGGACAAGAATAGCTCGTTGGTTGATGCAGGCACCAAGCGGACTTCGGGTTTGGTGCACCATCTATGTGGCTTTTGCCAATACGAGGCTGGCGGTCATCGCAGAAGACCTGAGTAACCCTGATTGTAGACGCCAGCGCGCTTTCAAACTCTCCAAAGAAGGGTGGATTTGATTTGAGTTTGGAAAATTGGTGCACAATGAGCGCAATGAGTGGAGGTGAGATAAAATGTAGAAAATGAGTGCAAAGTGGTTAGAGCGGGGTCCACGTATCGAACAGAATGAGTGGAATGGAATGGGAGTCGACGCATCGAAGATGTGCATAGGTGAAGTGCACTGACATTTTGATGACAGGTATTAGGCGAAAGTGGAGCCAGAAGATCTCGTCTGAGGTAGAAAGGCAGCCCATTAACATGGGCAAGGGGAATAGGATTGGCGTGCACCCTTCCACTCTGTTGCTGTCTAGTGGGGTGGGAACACCAACTGGTGGCTGTAACACTATCTGGCCCAGTGCGCTCATGTACTTTTTCCTGATCAAGCATTTGTGCAGCCCGTGCAACCTTCGCATTCGATTATCTGCTAGGGCTATCCACCTCCTTGATACCACCTACTTCCTGGTGAAATGTATCAACTTTCAGAGGAGTCGCTACTTATTTGCAATAAGTAGAACCACAAAGCGTGCGATCAGGTCAAATTGCAAATGCTCATCTCCAGGCGTCTGTGTTGGTGGGCTTCTTTAACTCCTTTCAACACATAACCCAACTTCACTGATGCGATCCTTCATTCACCTATCCCGTCCTTTTCAATTCAATGCGTTACCTCGCAGACTTCACTCCACTTCCGGAAATCCTGCAGAAACCACAGCGTTTTATCCTCCAACCGGAATGCTACGCATGCTGTCACACACGAGCCCAATAAAAGAGATAGGAACCTGTCATGTGCTTTCACGATCCCGTGTCCTTCTCGCTAACGCAAGAGAGATCTTAAGTAGAGGAAACCATAATTGACACAATGGCTGACTGAAGAAAACGGGGAGGTGCAAGAAGGAATGGGAAGATGCACTGGTGCGGAGGTCGCTACTAATGATGCAAGAGTAGTATTCCCATGCAAAGCAATGAGAACTGCTTTTCATATCCACATAACCGGTGTGTCTCAAGGTGAACTTTGTTGCAGCTTTGCCCTAGAAGTAACTAGACAATGGGTGTTTCTGGTACCAAGATGTGGTGCAAACTTTGGCAAGGGTAAAATGACTCTCAGCTTTCGTCAGGTCAGGCTCACAGTCTAGCGTTTCTCTGATGTCATTCTGCGGTGGACTGGATCATTTGCTTCGTCATGCTACTTCGTGCCAGTAAGTAGTACCTCCCATCAAAGTGGGCCAATTCGACATGCAAATGGATGGCATCAAAAGAGTCAAGGGTGTTGACAGAGGATGATGGAGAATGTCGCATGCGCAGCACAGCAATGAACAGAACTGCAAATCGGTGCCTCAACCCATTTTGTACACGCTCACCCATTCCTTGAACCGGTTCTGCCTCAGACACCGATTCTCATCGTCTTCCCTCAAACATGTGCCTTTGCACGTGATTGCAACCACGACCATTGTTGCAAGGCGACTGTATCATGCCAAGAATGTATTTGAAAAGCATCACATGTGGGCAGAGAGAATTGTCACATGTTGGTGTGCATGCAGTCTTCATGCACATCCCGTGTCCGCATCCTCAGACGGTTGCATTCACAAAAGTGCCGGTAGCAGCACCAACGTGGCGATGGCTGAAAGCAGAAGAAAGAAGAAATTGTTGGTGACACAGATTGCAAAGTGGATGCAGACTTGACTGCTTAGGAGTTGCGGAGGTGTGCAAAGCGTCATGTCAGGCTTGCTGCCTTAACTAAGGGTGAAGCAGAAGTGGGCACTCCATGGACATGAAGTAGTGGAAGGAGAAGTAAGCGTTGCTCCAGAGACAAGTGAAACCAAAATAACCATGTTGTTGACAGCAACTCCATGAAACGCTTGTCATGCCTTGCATGTCGCCACAATGCAAACGAGTGCCTTACCATTGAGAGTGGACAGCGCCGTGGCACCTGCGGGATGAAAATACACACACAGAGAGTGAGGGAGAGAGAGGGGGTGGATGGGTGCGTGGGTGCGTGGGTGGCTCAGTCCAGTGGCACCCGAATGAATGCATTTAGGGAAAGTGGTGCAGTGAGAGTTAGGAAAAGGAATCGGTGCGTCGACTTACCAGATGAAGTTGTCGCTGCTTAATCGGATCGAATGGAACATCGAATCACATTGAAAGCACTCAAAGGACATGCACTGTCAAAGTTATTGGCGAACATTTGCCAGTTAATGTGAAAGCTGCGCTGCTCTGAGATGTTGCCACTGACACATCTGCATGAGGAAAACTTAATGTAAGCAAAAAGAGCATCCTTTCTTCAAAGATGTGTGCCGCTCAAGTGTCAGCGAAATGAGATTGCGTCAAGTCTGGCTAAGAGTATCATCATAATCAGGAGGCGCGTGGCATTGGAATGAACAGTGAAGGCGGCCATCACCGCACAAAGTCAGAGGAGGTCAAATGGGCCTTAGTTTAATCCACTGCCGTGAGTTAAACTGCTGCCGTCAGTAGATGGACAAAGCAATGCCCAATGCAACCTGATATGTTGGCTGCAGTGCATGAGCTTGATGCGTGACCACCATCTCTGCACAGTGCTGTTCCATTCACTTGGAGTCGCCTATTGACGTAGTGTCGGCAACCAAACTGTCAAGGCATTCATTCAGCCAGACTGACACAGTGACTGGTTCTCGTGAGCTGCAGTAACTCCTTAGCAAGAGTGGATGCATTTGCGGTCTGCAGTCCAGACCGCATGCCTTTCGTGGAAATGGGGACAATGGGTGTGGAGTTGAGAGAGAAGTGCAGAATGAGGGTGGGATGCAAGCAGGCAAGAGAGATGCGTGCAGTACAACTGGGAGACAGTGGGGATGCACTGCGACAAAAAGGGAACAGTGCGGCCTCCAAGGTAGAGTAGTGTTGTGACCAGTACCGCATGACAGCTTCGGCAATGCAGTGTTGCAGTTCGCTTACCGCTTTCACCTCGGTAACCTGAAAGTCATGAAGAGTAAATGGTTGAGGTACCTACTGAAGTTGCTTTCAGTAGTGTGCGATAGCACGAATGGACTTTAGATAGATAGTACGATGTACATCACGCGTGTCAGAGCTGTTTGCAAGCACGAGGAGAGGTCTTCATTGCAAAGTGTGTACTGCTGCTGTCTGACCACTGTGAAGTAGATATGCATGTGTGTGTACTTACTTTTGCACTCCGCGACTTCCGGCGATTCGCCTAAAACATCGCAACACTTTCAGTCTGCTGACATTTGGTGCCTGCATTACCACACTCGACACCGAGTCACCTCGGCTTGGCGCATCACAGGGCATAATACTGGTGCGACATTTTCGCTCACCTTCCTGTTCCCAGTCAACCGTCACAACCAGATTGCCTCCCACCCCACTCCATCTGAATGTGGTATAAGGAAGCACATCACTTCGTGGGTAATTCAAAGTAAACCTCCTCAGATCGGATGTGTAGTCTCTTGACAAATTGCCTGAAAGAGCAGAGGAAGGCGTAGTTGTTGCATTGCTTAGCTTTATGGACACAAAAATGATTCTGCTGTATGCAGAAAAACTCACGGCAGTAAGGCCATGAAGGATTCTGAAGTGTAATGCCCTGCCAAATGCAGCGTAAAATACTGTTCTCTAAAAGCCAAACCTAAATTTTGAAAGCAAAATGAGCAGAATGGACATAGTGCAAAACCATGAAGAAATGATGAATGAGATCATGTCAAATTGAGAGGGACGTTGCCATGAACAATGGACGAACCCGAGAATCAGCGTCAGCGCCTCCAACAGCAAAGTCGATTTCGACGTGTGAATGTCCCTTCCGAGGTCGGAAAGTGGGAACGACGTGCCAACGTCGACTCGCCCTGAGTGGAAAACACTTGGAAATTACGCTTTCCTACTCTCCTTTGCGACGCTACTCAGGTAATGGAAGAACTGAGTTGTCACTGATGTCACATGAATTGAGAGGACCAGTGGAAGTGGCAGGTTTGTGTAATGAAGTGCATAAAAATATCTTGTAGCAGACAAGCGCTCCTCTCGCACAATGTCTGCGCAGTCTTCTCCAACTCCATCCACTCACCTTTTGCCGGTTTCTCAAAGGTGCAGTTCGGTATGAATATGGCTGTTGAAATCCATGTATAGTCATATACTTCTACTGACCACACTTTGGATACGTCAGGCACAGTGATGTTGGCACTTCCTGAAGTTGCACACAACAGCATCAACTATGGCATTGGGACAATTCAACGTGAAGCACTTTTCATGGTTTATGTAGGAACAAATCGTGATGTGCTACTGCTGGTGGCATTCAAGGGTTCTCTTATCGCAACAGAAAAGGAAATGAGGAATTCTCGAGATTTCACCTACCTGCATCCTTTTGGCAGGAGCTACTCCAGACTTCCTCTTCAGCATAGCACATGCCATTTTTAATGGTGATTAAAGACAGGGAACCATCTCTTGAATACGTTGATATTTTCTACAATGAAGGGAAAAATCTAACAGCAACTCGAATGTGTCTGCACATCAGCCACCTGGCAGGATGACTTTGCATCTTCTGCCTCACAGCACCAATGCCAGTGAAGGTGGGAAAGGAGTGCATGATGCAAAATGTGGGTATTAAAGAAGCGCAAAGAAAGCGTCTGTCGTCGTGCTGGCAAGACAGGACAATTGGCAAAGTGTTTCACACATACGCCATCACTGAGAAGACGAAAATACATCGGCGGTGATGGTCCCTGGGGTGTTCCGACAACTCGAGAGCCCCAAATCAGTGGCTCCGCTCCTGTCCAACAGAAAGAAAAGGCATTTCACTTATGTCGCATGCATTCGCACCAAATCCTCAGGCATTCACGCGAGCCGCATCCACTACCCCATGCAGTGTGCGCACATCTGCCGCAAGTTATAGAACCTCCTCTGCTTTCCAATGGAACGTACACAGGTACGTACGTACGTACGTACGTTCGTACGTAGGTGTGCAAGATGGCAGTAATAACTGCTGAGCGGAGGAGCCGCGAGGCGAATGCAAGTGACCTTCTCCTCTCACTGCACCGCTTCGATGACAATCATTCACGACATCCGCAACGCACAGCGCCTCAACCCCTTCAGTCAGGAAGTGAGGTGGGCACTCACTGGAGGAAAGAAGGCACAGGCCGCTACGCCATTACCTTCACACACAAACTCTGGCGCTTGGCAGGTGAGCTGCTGATGCACTGCCTCCACCCAATGCTCAGTCACATCGGAATGAATCCTCTGTATGTGTGTGTGTGTGTGTGTGTGTTCGTATGTGAGCATCTGCCTCACTTCATGCGAGTCAACGCCTGCGTGCCACTGTTTTGCTCAGCGTGGGCTCAAGCCAGCCTGACAGTACGGCTCACTCCTGCTAGCATGCAGCACCACCTCCACCCTCGTCTTCAATGCGGGAGTGGACTACTTACGAAACTCTACTTTTTACTGGTGCACGCATTGAATGATGACAAAACGGTACGGTGTCTTGTTCATCAAGAAGTGGAAGCATGGAGGAGAGAGAAAATGCCTACCCGAGGAGCAGACGGCAAGAAGGAGAAAAGCGGCAATTCTCAACATGACGCGCGTGTTCACTGTCTGACCAACCGCCTTGCGCGTGCATTTATATACGCTTCACCCCGACCCACTTTCCACGGCTGGATGGATGGTTAGTGGTGGGTGAAAGTGGAGAAGCAATGACAAATAGAAGGCCTCTAACAGCACATGGTTCTCCGCCTCCTCCTCCTCCTCCTCCTCCTCATCATCATCATCACTATCACCAGCATCCAGCGTGTTTGTATCCAGCAGCATTGCGTGGTGCACATGACACGACTCTCCAGTCGTAGCCTCATCCTTTCACCGTGAACAAATGCTGGCCTTCCTAGGATTGTGTTTGAGCATTATGCAGTGCAGCCATGCGGTAGCATAGATGCGGTCCTCTTGTTTGTGCGATGGACTTGAACGAGGAAGTGTCAGTGCGTTGAGCAAGTGTGGTTGGTGCCTAATGCTTGGTGCTTGGTGTTTGGTGCTTGGTGGTGGGTAGTTGGAAGTTCTCTCACCTGAAAGGAATGTTAGCAGACCTTCCATTTGCCTCCGTCTCGTTTGGAAGTAGCACCCATCAGTTGCAGGAGAAGTGAGTTAAATGCATGAGATGCGTCTGTGCCTTGAGGCTGTTGCACGTACTCACCAATATTCCAACCAGTCTAGACTTGCACATCACCTTGTTTTGGTGGCCTCACCACCTCAGTACTTCTGCCACTCTCTGAGGTCATTTGAGTTCACACAGCCACGCCTAAGTGAGCGAATGAATGAGCGACTGAATAAGCGACCGACTGAAGGCGTTGGCACAGCTAATGTCAAGTGTGTTTCAGCGCAAACCGAGACACTCAGAGGAGCAGAGCACTTGTGCTCACACTGAAGTAAGCGAAGGAATTGGCAAGTCGCCATTATTACTTCAGAGGATGCACAACAGCTGGCGGTAGAAGGCAAGAGGAAAATGAAAAACGAGAACTGCATCAAAGCTACTTTGGTGGGCATTCATTGCCTAACGTCTCACCCTTGATTCAAAGGGAGGAGTGAGGAGATTCGTGGACACATTGCAGCAACCGCTATGCAAATCACAAGGACAGGAAGGAGGGTGTTTTCACACACAGTTGCATGCTGACCACACTCGCATCGCCTTGTCGGTGAAGGCAGTGAGATTGTCTACGCACACTTCGGACACAATGAGGATGGACGTGAACCTGAACCACCGCATCCCCATCACCACCTCCTCAACTCAGTTCTCACTCCTCACTTACTGGCATGGAAGTGGGAGAGATGAAGTGAAATGAGAGGGTGTTGGATGGGATGGAAGAGTGGAGGCGATGAATGAAGAGTGGTGGTGTAGGAGAGTGAGGAGAAGTGAGCGGAGTGCACTGCGACCTGCCAATTGTGGAAGATGCTAGTGTGGACTGACTGCGAGGTGGTGATAATGATGGTAAACAAATGGGCGTGTGGAAGAAGGATTGGGAGGGAAGGGAGGGAAGTAAGGGAAGGCAGAGGAAAGGCAGGAGGAGAGAAGGCAGCAAATTGCTGCTTGGCGAAGAGCGTTAGTGAGATGAGTTTTCCATATCCTTCACCATAAAGCCTCTTGATTGCATTCATCCACTTCTTTCTTTCTTTCTTTCTTTCTTTCTTTCGTTTTTCCATGCATTCTTTAGTAGCACGTGGTTATGCGTTTGAAAGGAGGCGTGCTGCCAACCGCGCCATGGTCATCAGGTCAATGGCACTGGTTACACTGCATACGCGAATGCACCTACACGATGGTGAAGTAGAAGTGGAGTTGGAGATGGAGATGGAGATGGAGTTGGAGGCTGCCACACAGCAGTGCGACTTCAGCGTTGAGATCTGTGGCGCAAGCACCGCGTGGTGCTCACACACGGTTGTGGCTGCAGCTTCATCGCATTCACTGCATCAGCCAATGGAAGGGAGGCAGTCACAGAGTGGAGGAGGGAAATGAGAAGCATACAGCTGCACACTCCACACTCCATCAGTCACGTGGGGATGTCATGCTGCCAGTTGCTGCTCACTCTCCACCTCCGCCTCCTCCTCCTCCTCACCATAGTTAACACTTCACACTGCTGATGAATTTATGCTTTAAGTAGTAGTAGTAGTAGTAGTAGTAGTACTTTTGCAATTTCAGCGCACCCTAACAAGCAAACTTGTTTGCTTCCACCACCACCACCACCACCACCACCACCACCACCACCACCAACAACAACAACAACAACAACAACAACAACAACTAAAGCATTCAATGCCTGTTTGTGTGCATTTGCGCAATTGTTGGCCTAACTGTGTAGAAATCGCGAGAACCCCAGCGTAGGACATGAGGTACACACCTCTCAATCTACTCACTCGATTGGCTCATTCTATCACCACGTATCCTCAACCAGTGCTTCTCACATTAACGATTTTAGCTTCACCGCCAACAATTGAATGCTCTTCTTTGTCCCCGAACACCTTTCCCATAACTCACCCACCGTTAGAAAAAGGAGGACATTGGTCATCATCAAAAGGCGCAGCGGGATAGGGTTAGTGAACTCACTGCCACAAAATCAAAGCAACGCCCTGCCTATCTGGGTGCGTCAGTATTCAGGTAGCAATAGCTATGCCATCCAAGTGGATGAGAAAGAGCGTGAGCACTGAGGGCGCTTAAGCTCAATCAGTAGGCGCTGGCACTCATGCTATAACAAAGACCCTTATAGAATGTTACAAGGATTTATGTACAGTTAGCACAAGTCTCATACCGTTGACTGCATCATTGGTGGTGTCACAAGCACCACTACTGCTACGCGACACTGGATGCAACATTTGCGGTGGCTTACTTGAGGATCAGCAAAGTCGCGTCTCTGTGCCTGCTTCTCATTGCGTGGGTTCTCTGCTTTTATCGCGACACTCTGCTCAATGCCTCGCTTCTGATCTATCGATGACACCCTCCAAGTAAACCCAAAGCTGTCACCACGCTGCACAGCTGTCATGGCAAGACGGATTGGTGATAGGGCTGAATGCTGCGCGACCATCGAACCGACATCTTTGACTTGCACTGCAGGATTGTCTCAGTGGAGGTAAAAGACTAACGGCCATTGGGGGATAGTTAGAATTGTGCTAAGCCCAATTCTTCCCAAATGTCATCTCTCCGCAAAATGGGCAATCCATTGAGCAGTCGGTGTGTTTTGCAGCCTATGCTCTTCGTGTAGGTCTTGAGACGCTACAAGGAATAATCCTTGCATTCAGCTGTGCTATCAATGCCTTCTATTTTAATTTCCAAACGTCGGCTTGCATTAATTCCGTGCTCGATGGCAATCTTACGTTGCTGCTTGTGACACTAAGCATCGCATCCACTTCTCTGCATCTCTTACTCTCGCCTCTTCAATAGTTTGCAGTGGAAGCCCAAAGAGCACAATAAATGACCAAATGTCAATGTTTCGTCCTATTTGTCAACTGCAAGGTCATTGGCTGCGTTTAGTATTTTGTCTGTCGTTGTGCTGGCGCCTTTGACATCAAGGCAACGGTGGTGTTGTGGTTGAATGAGCCCTGGGTGCTGTGGAGGCGTGCAGAACGGTCAAGCATTGGATTGCTTTTGGTTGTGATGACGACGGTGATGGGATACGAGGGCCGAAGTGGACAGGAATGCATGTGTGGATGGTATTCGGCTTGGAGCGTTCGTGGAGTTTGATAAGGAACACGGAGTTTGGAAGTGGGCATTGCTGTTGCCTCGTGCTCCGCTCGAATGCGTATGTGAATACAAGACTATTTGCATTTGTCTGTTCGCTGTTTGCAGATTGTCTACCACGGCGGGGTGTCTCGCCATGGTGAGATGTGGTGTTTTGAAACTGCTGCTTCTTGCTTTCCTGCATCCATTGTGGTGTGTTCACTTGTTTGTGCATGATTTGAGCGATAATCTCTGTTGCGCCTGCCACGACTGCTACTACTTGTGTAGATGCTCTCACGCAGTGTTGGCATGTCGGGGGCCTATGCTCATCGATTTGGGATAAGGGAGACTGTCTTTTGCCTTCTCTTGGCTAGTTACGCCACTCCCACTTGGCAGTGTCATCATTGTATGTGTATAGAGAGTACAGAGTAGAGAACCATCGTTGTTTGTTCGAGCGTTGGGACGAGGTGCTGCAACCGTCGTCACTACTGCGCGCAGCTCTCTGTGTTGAATGCAAATGGTGATTTTCCTTCTTCCTTTCTAGAGCCATCAGTGAGATGCATGCGAGTTGTGATGCATTTGTAACCCCGCCTCTTGGCAGTGCTTCTACGGGACGGTAGTCTTGCTTTGGTCGTGTGCACTGCACTGTCTTCCAACTTGGTCTGGCCTTGCCGGTGTGTGGTATGTGTTGGGTGATATTTGTTGTTTGTGGCTCATCTATGGGTGAGTGAGTATACTTGTAAACTGAAATGGCAACCTGCGAAGGCGTCTCTCTTCTTTGTGGATGCGGTGGTTAGTGATTGTCTTGGGTGGTGGAAGGGTTATCGTTGTTTCGACGCCTGGATGGGACCGGTTTGGCCGCCGATTGTTGTTGCTGTGATTTGGTGGAACCAGAGGTGGTTTGCAACACTCCTTAGTCGGGATGCTGAGCAGGTTACAGTGGGAGGTGATATTCGTGGTGTGGAGCTTCTTGAGCATAATGGGTAGGCAAGGTGCGCGTTTGAGCTGGACATTGAGTAATTTCTTCCTCAATGCAGACCGGGGTGAGTTAGAGGGGCCTCATTCGGCTGATGTGGAGCACTTTGTGTGCGCTCTTCGTCGTTTTCGTCTTCTAGTTTGACAGTGGTGGCAGTGTGACATAAGGGCACATTGGGACCAACGTGTAATGTAGGGCGTTTGCTTTTGCACGGGAATGGGTGGATAATCTCGCAGTTGATGGCATTTGGGCGCATGGATGAAATCTTAACGCTGCTCTGTGCTGTGTAGACGTCATCGTAATTTGCGGAATTGATGTGGTGGTTGCAAGTCACACACATGCACACGCAGACTTCCTTAGTTTCTGGTCCCACACAAGTCTGTCCACATTTAACAGACTTGTCAACGCGCACTGCCAGACGTAACACAATGTTATGTACTGCCACCATTGCGGCATCTACGACTCAACGCCTTTGACGTCGGTGAGGCTAAGGCCAGGACTCGTGAAAGTAGGGCAAGCCGGTCAGATGACATGAGCAAAAATGGACAATGCTGGTGGGGGTTAGGATACGTGGGTTAGCGGTGGTGAGTTACCAGTGTCCAACATCAACTGCCATTTCGTCATCCCAGCTTTCGAATCTGCGTCTAACGTTCTGCCTCACAATTCCATGGCTTTGCTCAACTTAGCTTCGACGCAGACCAACACAACGCTTCCAAGTATAACTGCAATCCAAGTGACTCAAGTACCACTAGTATTGAAGGTTGTTTCTCCCATTTCGACTTACCCTCCAATGCACTTACTCTCCAATTGCTTCCTTGTCTCCTACACCTTCGTCTTCTACTCCATCTTCGAACAAAGCAGCTGCTGTGTGACCGAAGGGATGGAACCGCACAAAACATCGGACTAAGAGCCTTAACACGCCGTCATCGGATTTGTGTTGGGGTGCCTAACAAGGGTGCTTGAAAAGTGGAATTGAGGAATACGACTGCATGTTTTAGTGGATCTGATCTACTGGTGTAAATTTTACGAGTGTGTCAAGTATGGCTCAGATGAGTGACGGGACGGAGCAGATCGCACTGGATACAATGGAGTCAGCTTGGGGTAGGGCAGGTCAAGTGAAGTCAAGGCAAGAGAGGTCAGGTTATGGAGTCCCTAAGCGTGTCACGTTGCATTCCCACTGGGCATTGGGTGCTAATAGAGAATCCTTCCAAAATGTTGCAATTGTCTTATGAACAATGAAGACGGAATAGGCATTAGCTAGAAATTGGAATAAATAAATGAATTGGTAATACTAAATTGGTAATACCATAGCATTTGTTGGGGGATGCTAGTTACAATTCCGGCTCCTCTAGTTTATTGGAACCGGATGCAAATTTGTCAAGGCTGTTGATTGTTGCTCATTAATCAAAAAGGGCGACCCAAATTTCCTGAAGCCGGTAATTTTGCAGGTCTTGTGTAGCATGCCATTTTGATGACATTGAATCACATCTGTTGCCTTAAGTTGCAAACACGCTAATCTGACAGTTTTATGTGCATCACAAGACTGACATTCTCTGCACTCACGCATGACAGCAGATTTCCGTGCACCGAAGTGAGCAACGCCCTTTACCCCAATGCTGGCACAATCCGACTGCATGGCTGCCATCTCGAACAAGCACGTGTTGCATTGCCACGCAATGTTCGACTGACGTCTCATCAGTCCCAACGGTCATGCAACCTCGCCTCTCTGCCACCTCAAACATGCAATTATTGAAATGACAAGCAGTGATAGACTGACCAACTTGTGTCGGTAATCACTAGTTCACCAGTAGTGTACGCAGATTCCGTGATCGGTGGTAAGTCGAGGATGTGCTAAAAGTGGCGCCTCTCACAGTCCGACTCAAAGCTCAAAGCTCAAAGTTCAAAGCTCAAAGCATTTTCTTCTTCCTATTGCTGCAGCAGCGTTTGACGTCTGAGCTACTCGATGGCGTTGCAAGCAGCACTGAGGGGATGTGAGTAGTGCGGCACTCATCATGCCCTGGTGGAAGACGTGTCGCGGGTGCACACGTCAAAAGTGCACGGCTCACTAAATGCATCTCTCCTCTCGGCATCGCTACTCGAGCAGACAATTGATCAACATGTGTAGATTGCTTTACCTCTAGTGCAATGCTGCTTTGATGTGTCAAACACACTCCTCCGTATGCATGATTCCGTGAGTGCCTCTTCCCTCCACCTCCCTTTGTCTGTCAATCCACAACACAACTGTGTGCTGCACACTGGAACGGACACTGGAAGTAACGTTTAAAGCCACCTAAGCAGCACGGTTTACTGCCCGTTTTGTTGCTCGAGGCATTCAATGGTCCCATTGTCATCACCTTCTCCTCATTGGCTTTACTTCAAACAGAAGTGTGAGGAACGTTCTGGCTCAATCCTCCTCAATCTCGTCTAATCTGCTTAGGTACACGGTGCTCTACCCGTCTTCCACAGAGGTTGCATCCCACAGATGGCTAAGTTCGCATTGAATGCAATGAATATATGGCATGCTATTGCATCTGGTCCTTTCCTCAGGACCATTGTACGCATTGTACGCGTACATTTCACGGTGGCACTGTCAGTACCTCAAAGCATTCTAGCACCGCAATGTGAAATGTGTAGTTGGCAATGGTGAAGAGACGCATTACCACTTGCCGCGGAATACGGCATGAAGGTGGGAGATGCCAGCAAAACCAACCCTGCAGACACAAATAGCGGAGGGGATGGCAGGGGAAGCAAAAGGACAGGAGGGAGGGAGGGAGGGAGGGAGGGAGGGGGGTAGGGGAGGGAGGGGAGGGGAGGCGGATGCAGGAGGCATCGAAGCACTTGTACACTGAGTGCATGGCAGATAATGCGGCAGTGAGAGAGGCCATGTTGTGGTGTTAGGAGGCGAGCGTAACGCAAATGTAGGCCTACACTAAGACGGTTCAGTCGCAGTAGGAAAGCCTTCTGTGTCTAGCTTGCTTTCTGTGCATCTTCCATACGCCAGTTGAGCTCGAAATGCTTTGGCATCAAGTGAAACTCTCTCATGGCTGCAGAATTCTCAAAGATTGCCCTCTTCCGCAATAATAGGATAGTGTTTAAATCTCTTTCCTTTGTAGTTGTTGACAAGGTGTCATAGGCAATAGGGTCGCAGTGCAGTCAGGAAGTGACTTCTGAGGCCACGTTCTTAAAGGTCAGCAACGTTGGTGCATGGAAGGGATTCGAGAATGACCGCAATGTCAAAGGAGAGGCGATTGGACACGTCAAAGCCAAACTCGTAGTAATGGGGATTCTGCACATCTCAGAAGGCCTTCTGCATTGCCTTTTTCAATGTCTTCCTTCGGTCGGAAATGACGCAAAGCGCAACTGAGGGGTGAGTAGGTGGCAGGTAGGCAGGTGGGTTGATAAAACAGCGCCACATTTCTCAAGGGTGATTTGGTGTATTCAATGGAATTCGCTTCTCACATTTAGCATCCGAGGTAGAGCTGTAAGTCGTTGAGTGAAGAGCATTGAGGCTGGGTCCTGTCAACTGCCAATTCTGAATGCTGATCCTCCCTACCTTCGCTGTGCAGTCAGTGGTCCCGCCAGCAAGCTGGGACAGATGGAATGCAATGAAGGTAGCTGTGTAAAGAAGGATGAGTGGATGGACAGGGTGCGCACCGACAAGGTGAAGGCAATTTGATGGGCAATCCTATAGGGCTTTAAGTCCGAATGAAAGGAGGATGAGAGAACGGCCTGAAGTGGAGGCAGTGGATGAGAGGAGTCGAAAATGATGGGCGAATAGAGAGTGAGGCAGTGACGGTCTTATGATAAAATGACATACTTTGGCCTTTGAATGAGACCTGGAGTAAAGAACTGTTGGAAGCAGTGGGAAGAACGATTGGAATGAAATCCGGTTCCCGTGAAGCTCTGTGTCAGTGCTTTCGGAAGAAGCTTGGGAAGCCCAGTAGGACCAGGTAACCAAGGAATGTAGAAGCACTTGTCACCTTTGCTTGTATTTGCTTCGGGGTCGCAGCCTCCTAACTTCTTCTGTGTGGAAATATCACAAAGTGTATGAAGGAGTTGAAGTTGAAAACCCCCAGCCATAGTCGAACGCCTCCGATTCGTCACAAACTATGGCAAATCGCCTCCATCCAATGGGCTAAAAGCAGGTAATGGCGGACTCTTCGCAGCTGAGGCCAGAGTTGAGTTGAGTTGCAACTTGCCAGTTGCATGGGGTCTATAGCACTCTCGTCAGGAGATTATGCCACCCATCTCATGGACTACTTGTGCTCAGTGCCGATGTCGAGGCCGAAGAACCGGTCAGAAGCATTGTTTTCAGTGGATGTGTGTGTGTGTGTGCAGTGAACGATGTTTCGAGTGTGCGTACAGGGTTGGCTTCGCTGATGATGCCACGTGAACCTTGTGTCGTCCTCGCCTCTAGAACGTGGCAGTCAAGAGCTGCGTGGTGACAGAGAAAACGCTCTCATGTGTGAGGTGGGGCCTTGCTGCCCATGGCACACTACCAACTGCGATCGTGACTGTGGTGATCGGAAGTGCAATCCTGTGCCTTGGCCCCTATTTAAGTCCTTTTTCGCCTATCACCTCTCCCACTCATTTGCCTTGTCCTTCGCCTCCTCCTCGATTTCTTCAGTTGAAGTCTGTGTTGCCAAAGCAATGGGCTAAATTAACTGCCTCTCTCATCTTCTGCCCTACGTGTTTGTTTGCATTTGCCAGTGCCGTCAACCACACCGTCGATGTTAAGCAGATGAAGGTAATCACAAGCAGTGATGAAAAGCAGAAAGCTCTTGGTCCCGCTCCGCCCTTCCTGCAGCGTATTATAAGGTCCACCTTTGGGTTACGTGCTCTTCCGTGCATTCAGACAATCTCTGCTTCCACTACCAAATGCTGAGGAGAATGCAACGGACCTCAACGGACCTGCCAGCAGTCCACAGGGAAGAGAGTGAAAGTCCTCTGAATTCTGGTTCGCTTTCCGTGGGCACTAGTGTTGCATCCCAGTAACCGCCTTGACGACGCCTGGGCAGAATACAGGGATTTCAGCAATGGAAAGGGGGATCGGGACTACTGGCAGGGCTTTGAGAGGTCAGTCCACCCGGCAAAGACAAAATCGCCACACACCTGACCACAACTGACACCGACACTCATGCTTACGTACGAAGTATTGCAGTGCGACTCTGAGTCGAGACGCAAGACAGAAGTTGACATGACTGCCAACAGCGCTTAGTAGTGCCGTCGTAGACTGGTAGAAATGAATGCAGAATTCTATGAAGATGTCACCAAAACTCTTACTGGGTGGAATAAACCTGCTGCTTAACAGCATGTTTGCCATCAACTGCCAAGCCTATAGCCTGCAGCAGAATGTGGAGTTTGAGCATGAAATTTATTCATCGGTGTATTTCTTAATTGGTGATAAGCTTTAGGGCCTTGATTGATGAGTGGAGATGCCACAAAGACTGCTTGCTTTTTGCGATTCAAGCAATGCATTTAGACGACACTGGCGGTAAAAGTGGAGGGCCGTCTTCCTGCTTGGCTCCTTCTCTCCATCTCCCACGAAAGGGTTCAGGCCAAAGGCACTAAGTGGAATATGCGGAAATCAACCAACTCCTGTTGTCAGCAGAGGCGGCTCCTGTTGGACAGCACGCATTTGATGGAGAAATGAGGCTTGTCTTCACGGCCAATGCAATCAAGCGAACTAGCTGCAGGCGTACTGCATCAACCGCCCAACGGAACACGATACTCCGCCACCGAGCTTTAATGCTTTTAATGCTTGTTGAGAGGCCTTTGCTCTTGCAGCACCAGCGGCTTCGGCGAAATCAAAGTTCCAATGAGTGTAACCCGTTGGATTGCATGACTAAGGTTGGGTCGTAGGTTGGTTCGAGGTTTCGGTGCAGTATCCTGCATGAAATGTCGATGCACGCCTTCTGGCAAATCAAATTATGATGACAACAGATATTACAACTGCATTTTATGTCATCGGCATCTATCACTGTCAGTGTTGTGTCCCCACCTGCGCTGTCACATTGGGCCTTCAAATTGTGGGTGTGCTAGGGGCGCCAAACATTGTGGTGCTCGTGCTCGTGCTCGACCCAGCACATCGAAGTGTTCGACAAATGCGAAAACAGCATCCAAGAGCGCTTTAAAGTTTAGTCCTGTGAACCCAAGTTACTGGTCAGGTGGTGATCTTTGGGTTCCCGACGGCGAGTGGGAATGTGGATGCCATTGCTGAGGCAGTGTCGTTGCTGCGCTTTTTCAAAGGCAGAACGATAAATTGTGACTTCTTAGCTAGCAGCTGGAGGCAGCAGTGTCGGCAAGCGCGTTGAGTTCAGCTTGAGTTCAGCTACCAGCTGATGCTCTCAACCAGCGACGCCATGGTCGTCGCGATGCTCCTCGGTGTGCTTGCGAACTGGTCCATTAGTAGTGTCACGTTCACCTTTGTCAGTGGCGTCCATGGCTGCCCCCGTCTCGTTGAGCGCTAGACACCCTGCCACTTCTCCCTTACCACAGTCGACACCGCTTCTTCCTCGCAGCTCTGTAGGTGACTTTGGAGCCTACCACCTTCGTGAAGCTCGCTATCACCGTAGAAGATATTGGTCAGAGGTCTGTTTATGGCATTTGCTTGTTTCCTTCTGGCCTACTCCACCACCTACTTTGATTCCTCACTGCCACAGTGTCTGCAGTAGTAGCTCACAACTGCAGATGGTGCAGGTGGGTGCGCTGACTGGACGCCCAATTGCTCCTTCCACCATTGCACACTTCTCATTCTGCATCTACTCTCGACACGAAGTTATCTGATTCCATGTTCCTTTCCCACCCATCGACATCGACATTGACATGGATCTCGGTGTTCATGAGCTAAACCACTTACAGATGAAGAAGAAAGTGATGTCATCTTCACGGTTCGTCAAATACAAATTCATAATGCAGCATCACTGCGCCCGGCGTCTACACAGGTCAGAGGCGGGTTGGGACGTGTCCCTCACCGCTTCGTCATCTGTAGGGGTGATGTATTGTAAAGCGGCGCAATGCGTTTGATTACGTGAAACCAGGCGCCTAGTGTACCACTACTTAGAGCCTCGTCCGTCAAGGAAGTGACTGGTTATTTTGCCAAGGAGGCACTCGCTCGCAAAGCACGAAAGACGCGCACCCATGCTTTTGTGCCATCAGGATTGTCGACAACCCACCGCTCATCTGCTCGTGTTCTTTTGACTGCTCAACGAATCTAGCCAGTGAGGGGCATTCGAGTGGTTGCATGTGGAATGTGGATCTGCGGCAAGTCCAAGCCTCTAGCCGTTGCAGACTGGCGAACCGGATTGAGGTGCGTGTGCCAACCTCCTACATCCACTTCAATGCAGACCACATGCCGACAATCGTTTCCTAACTGCTCTGCCAGACTTTCTCGAGAACCGAAAGAGCTCAAATGGATTATGGCGTTCATTTGGGTGCCCCACGCTCCGCTGCACTCCGACGACACTTTCAATGCAGTGCACCCGCTCTGCAACAAATTACGCTGCTGTCCCACATAACAGCTTATCCTCACAGAAGCACTGGGGAAAGCTGGCGCCTTAGTCTCCACTGTCGACGAACTTGTGGGTAGGAAAAGAGTTCAAAGGACAAGCGCCCCACCAAGCCGACTAATGGATGAATAAATTCGACCACGAATCAGTGCAGACTTTATTCACGTAGAAACGAAGACACCAAAACTAGCGCACTTTCTGTTAGAGGGAAGCACTTCCGCGTCTACCAATCAGGGTCAACGTAAAATAGGAATCGTCTCCAGTCGAGGAAGCGACGCGAGTGATGAACTACAGCAAGGTGTGGATTAGTTCTCCTCCATGATATTCCAGCACGCGTCATATTTGCCTTCAATTGAAATAATGACCTCCTCAATGTCAACGCTGAGTTTCTGGAATGACGGTCGTCCTTGTGGAAGCGTCTCCCAGCAAGATCTCATAATTCTGTAGGCCTCTTCGTCACACTGATAGCCAAGTGCTCGCGGTGAGGAGAGACGTTTGCCCTCCGAAAGGAACACCTGCAATTTGGAGGCATTCTCGCATTCTAAAATGGAGTGCAATAGAAGACGTGGGAGAAGGAGGATGCTAACCACAATCAACTGCACAAGCACTTTCCCTTTTCCACCTAATGCATTGAATCAGTGAACAACTGACCCTCGTAGGGCATACTGCCATAGGTTAGCACTTCGAACATAAGGACACCGAAGGACCAGACATCGGCTTTCGTGTTTGGCTGGTAGTCAGCCTTCATCGCCTCTGGTGCCGTCCACCGGAAAGGAAACGAGCCTTGAAGAAGAGAAACAAGAATACAACTGCAAGCATCCTCAAGTCCCAAAGTCAATGCATTTCTAGTTTTGCTAAACCATTCATCGCACCGACGATAAGGAGCGCTTCGAGCAGACGGTTTTTACTCTGAGGAGCCCGCAAGCCGTGTGTGTGTGTGTCAAGACATGCTTGGAGCCAACGAGGAGGTGAAGCCATTTAGCGCCTGTTAAGCGTTACAGCGCACCTGCACTCACTTGCAGTAAACTTTTGTTCAAAACCGAGAATTTTGGTGAGCCCGAAGTCCGCAACCTTGACGGATCCATCACCGTCAACGAGCACGTTCGCTGCCCGTAGATCCCTGTGCACCACTCCCACCTTCTCCAGGTACACCATCGCCTTCACCACCTGCAAATCCAGCCAAACAAACAAAGTCAATGTGTGTCTGCTCACTTTGGCTGACTGATTAACTGACTAAAGGCGACTGCAGCGCTACGATCGCCTCCACTGCCCACGAACACGTCTTCAGTGTCGTCGCGGATTCGCATGCCAATTCACCAACCGAAAAGTTTGCATGCCAGTAGACCGGCGAGATGAAAGGCACTTCCCTACTCATCTCCTTCTCAAATGCAGCACCGCCTCTTTGCAAGCATTTCTTTCGTGGCTGTGGGATGTCGACCCACTTCAGTCCGCAGTGTTCATGGCAGTACTTGAGGCGATTTGGCAAAGTGCATGCAACTTACATCCAATGCGCCGATTGTGCGAGAAGAGAGGCCGCATAATAACCGCTATGACTCACAACGGGAAGAAATGGTGGAAAAATGAAAGCATGATGCTACGAGGCATCCTGCCGTAGTCATTAATCACATGACTTCTGCGGAAATCCCACATTACAATGAACCCATTGGAGAAAGTAAACCTTCCTGCATCCACATCTACAACAGTCGCGTGGCATGCCGGACTTGAAGGATCATCGTGACTTTACCCCTTACATCAAAAGTGCCATCAGTTTGGAGGTGTTTGGCGACCAGATCGCCCACTGGAGTGGTTGGATGTGATTGTGATGCAGTCAGTCCCAGTGCGATTTGTGTAAAGAGAGGATGTTCACCATTTACCGTTTGTGCCATTCGCTAACCATAGCAGACCAGAAATGCACCCATCAACAGCGGGCGAAATTGTGCTTTTAAGAGGTGAGAGGATGAGGTAGAGCACCAACCTGGTCAGTAATGCTGATGAGGTGTCGGTAGGTAAGACTGCGTCCTTCGGGGGTCTGGAGGTAGTCTCGAAGAGCACCGTTTGACATGAACTCGGTGATAATGAGGACTCGTCCATCTGGTGTGTTGCAACAGAAGCCCAGAAAGCGTACGATGCGTTGATGGGATAGGATGTGCATCACCCTCGCCTCCTCGCGGAAGGCTTCGTCGTTTGTGTCGGTGAGACTCTTCTTCACTGCCACCTTCATGCTGCGTATGGAACCCAAGTAGACCACACCAAAGTGGCCTCTTCCTACTTCATTCTCCAGAGTCACGTCCTTGTAGTCGATGAAGCATTCCTTAAAACTCATTGGTGGAGGCACTCTGTGTGGCCGCGCCTCAACCAGACCCACCTCATTGTCGATCAGGTTTGCTGAGGGAGAGGAAAGTGTGTGTGTGTGTGTGTGTGTGTGTATCTGTTGGGGACGGGGGGGAGGTAATGGCACTGCTCAAGATCCAGTCTGACTTCATTGCCTTCTGTCGCTTCTCCAAATGGACGCAGCACTACATCGTGCAACGCATGTCTCCCAATGCTCCTTTAACCCAGTGTGACGAAGAAAGCAGCCCACCGACTGCCACTGCAAACGCATCATCATTGGAAAAGCCAAAACTACTTCTGCATAAGTTCGTCAAGTGGTTGGAGAAAAAGTGCTTTTTGGTTGAGCAGCCCACTTAGCACACCGTGAAGGATGGTTGAGTGGTTGCTTTGCCTTGGTAAATTACCGAGGTTGAAAGGTATGCACAGTGGAAGCCTGCATCCACTTAATGTAGTGTGTGTGTGTCCATACATTCGGCTCGAAATACAAGAGCGCTTGCAGTAGTGACTCTTGGGTTACTCAACGCAAAGCACCATTCTTCTCACCTCAACAAATGTGCGCAGGTTGGAATAATGCTACTCGAGCTGTTGCACTACAATCCATTTCATCAACTCATCAAACGTTGTGGGTGTCTGAGCCAGTTGCAAGCTCCAGTGTCTTTTTGTCAACTTGAGGACGATGCTAACCTTCACGGTCATGCAGAAGTGTTAATGGAGTCATGTGGCTTCCATGCTACGAAGTGAAAGCGTGTGGACGCGAGACGCCTTCACATTCGACGTTCGATGTTGTCGACACCGGAAGGACTTGGAGGTCGGCAGTTGAGGACTCTTAGTCCACGCTGGCGTGAGTCCTCCACCCCACGCACGAAAGGAACCTTACGTGATTTTGGTGACCAAAGCAGTCTCACTTTCACCTCTTCGCACACTCTATCGTTCGTTTGTTATGAACAGCGTTGCATGCAATGCAAAGTGATGGCAACTTACAGTGATAGAAGTGTAACAGATCCCCGAGAGAATCAAACGACACACTTGTTGAGAGGTAGAATTTCCTCCTTCCTTCGTCAAAATAGACGCGGAAGTGTCTAATATTAACTCCTCTGCGCGGACAGAAAGACAGTATGGGCTGCCAGGCTCTAAAGTAAACAATGCAGACATGAATGCGTGGCTATTTCTTCCTGCAGCATTTATGCGAGTGTACCAAATTCACCGAATTTACGCAAAGCATACACTTGCAATCACTCCGCTTCGCATAGCATTCATCCTACAGTTATGGCAAAGCGTACCATGGTGGGCATGCATTACAAAGGAGCTAGCCTAGAACTTAACTTGTGAGTCATAATGTCACCTGAGAGTGGAAAAGGCGAGAATATGAGAAAGGTATTTACGTTCACATGGTCGGAGGATGTAGGTTCCGCATAGGACTCCGGGCACGAGAAGCTTGCGCTCCGCTTCCATTCGATCAACATCGTACCAGGCTTCACCAGCACCATGGAGAGACATGTCCGATGTGACATAGTTTGATGGAATAAGACCTCTCTTCTTGGTTCTGAAATTCTTCACCACCCACCAAGTTTGTGACGCGTCGGTCACTTCGAGCAGATCACCCGCGCTAAAGTTGCATTCATCCGGTTGTGTTGCCACGAAATCATAGAGCGCTATGACCGTGAACGACTTTGCTGGCTTTGCTGATTTTGGTGGCTTTGTATATGTCCGAATTTGCTCTTTCGGTTCAGAGGGTTGTGGTTCTTGGGCTTTGTCCTGATTGGGAATTCCTCCGGCTTTCCGCTGTTGACGCCTTTTCAAACGATAACCATATCGCCACTTGCGAAAACGCCTAAAAAGACCCATTTTTGCGGTCTGACCTAAATAACAACGCAGCAGACTTTACTAATGCATACTTGGCTTCTAGTTTGGTGTTTTGTAAGAACTGAATGCAGTAAGTAGGTTAAGGAACTAAAAACTTGGATGCTAAAGAACGATGTGTTGCCCCACTCCAATTTGACATGACGAGATCTGTAGTCCCTGCAGAGCCAATACGTGCAAACCAAGCTAGAGGTATAATTTGCTAAATATGTATTAAGTACTAAGGGTAATTTACCTGTCCAATGCAGAGAATGTCAGTCTTGTGATGCACATAAAACTGTCAGATTAGCGTGTTTGCAACTTAAGGCAACAGATGTGATTCAATGTCATCAAAATGGCATGCTACACAAGACCTGCAAAATTACCGGCTTCAGGAAATTTGGGTCGCCCTTTTTGATTAATGAGCAACAATCAACAGCCTTGACAAATTTGCATCCGGTTCCAATAAACTAGAGGAGCCGGAATTGTAACTAGCATCCCCCAACAAATGCTATGGTATTACCAATTTAGTATTACCAATTCATTTATTTATTCCAATTTCTAGCTAATGCCTATTCCGTCTTCATTGTTCATAAGACAATTGCAACATTTTGGAAGGATTCTCTATTAGCACCCAATGCCCAGTGGGAATGCAACGTGACACGCTTAGGGACTCCATAACCTGACCTCTCTTGCCTTGACTTCACTTGACCTGCCCTACCCCAAGCTGACTCCATTGTATCCAGTGCGATCTGCTCCGTCCCGTCACTCATCTGAGCCATACTTGACACACTCGTAAAATTTACACCAGTAGATCAGATCCACTAAAACATGCAGTCGTATTCCTCAATTCCACTTTTCAAGCACCCTTGTTAGGCACCCCAACACAAATCCGATGACGGCGTGTTAAGGCTCTTAGTCCGATGTTTTGTGCGGTTCCATCCCTTCGGTCACACAGCAGCTGCTTTGTTCGAAGATGGAGTAGAAGACGAAGGTGTAGGAGACAAGGAAGCAATTGGAGAGTAAGTGCATTGGAGGGTAAGTCGAAATGGGAGAAACAACCTTCAATACTAGTGGTACTTGAGTCACTTGGATTGCAGTTATACTTGGAAGCGTTGTGTTGGTCTGCGTCGAAGCTAAGTTGAGCAAAGCCATGGAATTGTGAGGCAGAACGTTAGACGCAGATTCGAAAGCTGGGATGACGAAATGGCAGTTGATGTTGGACACTGGTAACTCACCACCGCTAACCCACGTATCCTAACCCCCACCAGCATTGTCCATTTTTGCTCATGTCATCTGACCGGCTTGCCCTACTTTCACGAGTCCTGGCCTTAGCCTCACCGACGTCAAAGGCGTTGAGTCGTAGATGCCGCAATGGTGGCAGTACATAACATTGTGTTACGTCTGGCAGTGCGCGTTGACAAGTCTGTTAAATGTGGACAGACTTGTGTGGGACCAGAAACTAAGGAAGTCTGCGTGTGCATGTGTGTGACTTGCAACCACCACATCAATTCCGCAAATTACGATGACGTCTACACAGCACAGAGCAGCGTTAAGATTTCATCCATGCGCCCAAATGCCATCAACTGCGAGATTATCCACCCATTCCCGTGCAAAAGCAAACGCCCTACATTACACGTTGGTCCCAATGTGCCCTTATGTCACACTGCCACCACTGTCAAACTAGAAGACGAAAACGACGAAGAGCGCACACAAAGTGCTCCACATCAGCCGAATGAGGCCCCTCTAACTCACCCCCGGTCTGCATTGAGGAAGAAATTACTCAATGTCCAGCTCAAACGCGCACCTTGCCTACCCATTATGCTCAAGAAGCTCCACACCACGAATATCACCTCCCACTGTAACCTGCTCAGCATCCCGACTAAGGAGTGTTGCAAACCACCTCTGGTTCCACCAAATCACAGCAACAACAATCGGCGGCCAAACCGGTCCCATCCAGGCGTCGAAACAACGATAACCCTTCCACCACCCAAGACAATCACTAACCACCGCATCCACAAAGAAGAGAGACGCCTTCGCAGGTTGCCATTTCAGTTTACAAGTATACTCACTCACCCATAGATGAGCCACAAACAACAAATATCACCCAACACATACCACACACCGGCAAGGCCAGACCAAGTTGGAAGACAGTGCAGTGCACACGACCAAAGCAAGACTACCGTCCCGTAGAAGCACTGCCAAGAGGCGGGGTTACAAATGCATCACAACTCGCATGCATCTCACTGATGGCTCTAGAAAGGAAGAAGGAAAATCACCATTTGCATTCAACACAGAGAGCTGCGCGCAGTAGTGACGACGGTTGCAGCACCTCGTCCCAACGCTCGAACAAACAACGATGGTTCTCTACTCTGTACTCTCTATACACATACAATGATGACACTGCCAAGTGGGAGTGGCGTAACTAGCCAAGAGAAGGCAAAAGACAGTCTCCTTATCCCAAATCGATGAGCATAGGCCCCCGACATGCCAACACTGCGTGAGAGCATCTACACAAGTAGTAGCAGTCGTGGCAGGCGCAACAGAGATTATCGCTCAAATCATGCACAAACAAGTGAACACACCACAATGGATGCAGGAAAGCAAGAAGCAGCAGTTTCAAAACACCACATCTCACCATGGCGAGACACCCCGCCGTGGTAGACAATCTGCAAACAGCGAACAGACAAATGCAAATAGTCTTGTATTCACATACGCATTCGAGCGGAGCACGAGGCAACAGCAATGCCCACTTCCAAACTCCGTGTTCCTTATCAAACTCCACGAACGCTCCAAGCCGAATACCATCCACACCTGCATTCCTGTCCACTTCGGCCCTCGTATCCCATCACCGTCGTCATCACAACCAAAAGCAATCCAATGCTTGACCGTTCTGCACGCCTCCACAGCACCCAGGGCTCATTCAACCACAACACCACCGTTGCCTTGATGTCAAAGGCGCCAGCACAACGACAGACAAAATACTAAACGCAGCCAATGACCTTGCAGTTGACAAATAGGACGAAACATTGACATTTGGTCATTTATTGTGCTCTTTGGGCTTCCACTGCAAACTATTGAAGAGGCGAGAGTAAGAGATGCAGAGAAGTGGATGCGATGCTTAGTGTCACAAGCAGCAACGTAAGATTGCCATCGAGCACGGAATTAATGCAAGCCGACGTTTGGAAATTAAAATAGAAGGCATTGATAGCACAGCTGAATGCAAGGATTATTCCTTGTAGCGTCTCAAGACCTACACGAAGAGCATAGGCTGCAAAACACACCGACTGCTCAATGGATTGCCCATTTTGCGGAGAGATGACATTTGGGAAGAATTGGGCTTAGCACAATTCTAACTATCCCCCCCAATGGCCGTTAGTCTTTTACCTCCACTGAGACAATCCTGCAGTGCAAGTCAAAGATGTCGGTTCGATGGTCGCGCAGCATTCAGCCCTATCACCAATCCGTCTTGCCATGACAGCTGTGCAGCGTGGTGACAGCTTTGGGTTTACTTGGAGGGTGTCATCGATAGATCAGAAGCGAGGCATTGAGCAGAGTGTCGCGATAAAAGCAGAGAACCCACGCAATGAGAAGCAGGCACAGAGACGCGACTTTGCTGATCCTCAAGTAAGCCACCGCAAATGTTGCATCCAGTGTCGCGTAGCAGTAGTGGTGCTTGTGACACCACCAATGATGCAGTCAACGGTATGAGACTTGTGCTAACTGTACATAAATCCTTGTAACATTCTATAAGGGTCTTTGTTATAGCATGAGTGCCAGCGCCTACTGATTGAGCTTAAGCGCCCTCAGTGCTCACGCTCTTTCTCATCCACTTGGATGGCATAGCTATTGCTACCTGAATACTGACGCACCCAGATAGGCAGGGCGTTGCTTTGATTTTGTGGCAGTGAGTTCACTAACCCTATCCCGCTGCGCCTTTTGATGATGACCAATGTCCTCCTTTTTCTAACGGTGGGTGAGTTATGGGAAAGGTGTTCGGGGACAAAGAAGAGCATTCAATTGTTGGCGGTGAAGCTAAAATCGTTAATGTGAGAAGCACTGGTTGAGGATACGTGGTGATAGAATGAGCCAATCGAGTGAGTAGATTGAGAGGTGTGTACCTCATGTCCTACGCTGGGGTTCTCGCGATTTCTACACAGTTAGGCCAACAATTGCGCAAATGCACACAAACAGGCATTGAATGCTTTAGTTGTTGTTGTTGTTGTTGTTGTTGTTGTTGTTGTTGGTGGTGGTGGTGGTGGTGGTGGTGGTGGTGGTGGTGGTGGTGGTGGTGGTGGTGGTGGTGGTGGTGGTGGTGGTGGTGGTGGTGGTGGTGGTGGTGGTGGTGGTGGTGGTGGTGGTGGTGGTGGTGGTGGTGGTGGTGGTGGTGGTGGTGGTGGTGGTGGTGGTGGTGGTGGTGGTGGTGGTGGTGGTGGTGGTGGTGGTGGTGGTGGTGGTGGTGGTGGTGGTGGTGGTGGTGGTGGTGGTGGTGGTGGTGGTGGTGGTGGTGGTGGTTGTGGTGGAAGCAAACAAGTTTGCTTGTTAGGGTGCGCTGAAATTGCAAAAGTACTACTACTACTACTACTACTACTACTTAAAGCATAAATTCATCAGCAGTGTGAAGTGTTGACTATGGTGAGGAGGAGGAGGCGTAGGAGGAGGCAGAGGCGGAGTTGGAGGCGGGAGGAGAGTGAGCAGCAACTGGCAGCATGACACCCCACGTGACTGATGGAGTGTGGAGTGTGCAGCTGTATGCTTCTCATTTCCCTCCTCCACTCTGTGACTGCCTCCCTTCCATTGGCTGATGCAGTGAATGCGATGAAGCTGCAGCCACAACCGTGTGTGAGCACCACGCGGTGCTTGCGCCACAGATCTCAACGCTGAAGTCGCACTGCTGTGTGGCAGCCTCCAACTCCATCTCCATCTCCATCTCCAACTCCACTTCTACTTCACCATCGTGTAGGTGCATTCGCGTATGCAGTGTAACCAGTGCCATTGACCTGATGACCATGGCGCGGTTGGCAGCACGCCTCCTTTCAAACGCATAACCACGTGCTACTAAAGAATGCATGGAAAAACGAAAGAAAGAAAGAAAGAAAGAAAGAAAGAAGTGGATGAATGCAATCAAGAGGCTTTATGGTGAAGGATATGGAAAACTCATCTCACTAACGCTCTTCGCCAAGCAGCAATTTGCTGCCTTCTCTCCTCCTGCCTTTCCTCTGCCTTCCCTTACTTCCCTCCCTTCCCTCCCAATCCTTCTTCCACACGCCCATTTGTTTACCATCATTATCACCACCTCGCAGTCAGTCCACACTAGCATCTTCCACAATTGGCAGGTCGCAGTGCACTCCGCTCACTTCTCCTCACTCTCCTACACCACCACTCTTCATTCATCGCCTCCACTCTTCCATCCCATCCAACACCCTCTCATTTCACTTCATCTCTCCCACTTCCATGCCAGTAAGTGAGGAGTGAGAACTGAGTTGAGGAGGTGGTGATGGGGATGCGGTGGTTCAGGTTCACGTCCATCCTCATTGTGTCCGAAGTGTGCGTAGACAATCTCACTGCCTTCACCGACAAGGCGATGCGAGTGTGGTCAGCATGCAACTGTGTGTGAAAACACCCTCCTTCCTGTCCTTGTGATTTGCATAGCGGTTGCTGCAATGTGTCCACGAATCTCCTCACTCCTCCCTTTGAATCAAGGGTGAGACGTTAGGCAATGAATGCCCACCAAAGTAGCTTTGATGCAGTTCTCGTTTTTCATTTTCCTCTTGCCTTCTACCGCCAGCTGTTGTGCATCCTCTGAAGTAATAATGGCGACTTGCCAATTCCTTCGCTTACTTCAGTGTGAGCACAAGTGCTCTGCTCCTCTGAGTGTCTCGGTTTGCGCTGAAACACACTTGACATTAGCTGTGCCAACGCCTTCAGTCGGTCGCTTATTCAGTCGCTCATTCATTCGCTCACTTAGGCGTGGCTGTGTGAACTCAAATGACCTCAGAGAGTGGCAGAAGTACTGAGGTGGTGAGGCCACCAAAACAAGGTGATGTGCAAGTCTAGACTGGTTGGAATATTGGTGAGTACGTGCAACAGCCTCAAGGCACAGACGCATCTCATGCATTTAACTCACTTCTCCTGCAACTGATGGGTGCTACTTCCAAACGAGACGGAGGCAAATGGAAGGTCTGCTAACATTCCTTTCAGGTGAGAGAACTTCCAACTACCCACCACCAAGCACCAAACACCAAGCACCAAGCATTAGGCACCAACCACACTTGCTCAACGCACTGACACTTCCTCGTTCAAGTCCATCGCACAAACAAGAGGACCGCATCTATGCTACCGCATGGCTGCACTGCATAATGCTCAAACACAATCCTAGGAAGGCCAGCATTTGTTCACGGTGAAAGGATGAGGCTACGACTGGAGAGTCGTGTCATGTGCACCACGCAATGCTGCTGGATACAAACACGCTGGATGCTGGTGATAGTGATGATGATGATGAGGAGGAGGAGGAGGAGGAGGAGGCGGAGAACCATGTGCTGTTAGAGGCCTTCTATTTGTCATTGCTTCTCCACTTTCACCCACCACTAACCATCCATCCAGCCGTGGAAAGTGGGTCGGGGTGAAGCGTATATAAATGCACGCGCAAGGCGGTTGGTCAGACAGTGAACACGCGCGTCATGTTGAGAATTGCCGCTTTTCTCCTTCTTGCCGTCTGCTCCTCGGGTAGGCATTTTTCTCTCTCCTCCATGCTTCCACTTCTTGATGAACAAGACACCGTACCGTTTTGTCATCATTCAATGCGTGCACCAGTAAAAAGTAGAGTTTCGTAAGTAGTCCACTCCCGCATTGAAGACGAGGGTGGAGGTGGTGCTGCATGCTAGCAGGAGTGAGCCGTACTGTCAGGCTGGCTTGAGCCCACGCTGAGCAAAACAGTGGCACGCAGGCGTTGACTCGCATGAAGTGAGGCAGATGCTCACATACGAACACACACACACACACACACACATACAGAGGATTCATTCCGATGTGACTGAGCATTGGGTGGAGGCAGTGCATCAGCAGCTCACCTGCCAAGCGCCAGAGTTTGTGTGTGAAGGTAATGGCGTAGCGGCCTGTGCCTTCTTTCCTCCAGTGAGTGCCCACCTCACTTCCTGACTGAAGGGGTTGAGGCGCTGTGCGTTGCGGATGTCGTGAATGATTGTCATCGAAGCGGTGCAGTGAGAGGAGAAGGTCACTTGCATTCGCCTCGCGGCTCCTCCGCTCAGCAGTTATTACTGCCATCTTGCACACCTACGTACGAACGTACGTACGTACGTACGTACCTGTGTACGTTCCATTGGAAAGCAGAGGAGGTTCTATAACTTGCGGCAGATGTGCGCACACTGCATGGGGTAGTGGATGCGGCTCGCGTGAATGCCTGAGGATTTGGTGCGAATGCATGCGACATAAGTGAAATGCCTTTTCTTTCTGTTGGACAGGAGCGGAGCCACTGATTTGGGGCTCTCGAGTTGTCGGAACACCCCAGGGACCATCACCGCCGATGTATTTTCGTCTTCTCAGTGATGGCGTATGTGTGAAACACTTTGCCAATTGTCCTGTCTTGCCAGCACGACGACAGACGCTTTCTTTTGCGCTTCTTTAATACCCACATTTTGCATCATGCACTCCTTTCCCACCTTCACTGGCATTGGTGCTGTGAGGCAGAAGATGCAAAGTCATCCTGCCAGGTGGCTGATGTGCAGACACATTCGAGTTGCTGTTAGATTTTTCCCTTCATTGTAGAAAATATCAACGTATTCAAGAGATGGTTCCCTGTCTTTAATCACCATTAAAAATGGCATGTGCTATGCTGAAGAGGAAGTCTGGAGTAGCTCCTGCCAAAAGGATGCAGGTAGGTGAAATCTCGAGAATTCCTCATTTCCTTTTCTGTTGCGATAAGAGAACCCTTGAATGCCACCAGCAGTAGCACATCACGATTTGTTCCTACATAAACCATGAAAAGTGCTTCACGTTGAATTGTCCCAATGCCATAGTTGATGCTGTTGTGTGCAACTTCAGGAAGTGCCAACATCACTGTGCCTGACGTATCCAAAGTGTGGTCAGTAGAAGTATATGGCTCTACATGGATTTCAACAGCCATATTCATACCGAACTGCACCTTTGAGAAACCGGCAAAAGGTGAGTGGATGGAGTTGGAGAAGACTGCGCAGACATTGTGCGAGAGGAGCGCTTGTCTGCTACAAGATAATTTTTATGCACTTCATTACACAAACCTGCCACTTCCACTGGTCCTCTCAATTCATGTGACATCAGTGACAACTCAGTTCTTCCATTACCTGAGTAGCGTCGCAAAGGAGAGTAGGAAAGCGTAATTTCCAAGTGTTTTCCACTCAGGGCGAGTCGACGTTGGCACGTCGTTCCCACTTTTCCGACCTCGGAAGGGACATTCACACGTCGAAATCGACTTTGCTGTTGGAGGCGCTGACGCTGATTCTCGGGTTCGTCCATTGTTCATGGCAACGTCCCTCTCAATTTGACATGATCTCATTCATCATTTCTTCATGGTTTTGCACTATGTCCATTCTGCTCATTTTGCTTTCAAAATTTAGGTTTGGCTTTTAGAGAACAGTATTTTACGCTGCATTTGGCAGGGCATTACACTTCAGAATCCTTCATGGCCTTACTGCCGTGAGTTTTTTCTGCATACAGCAGAATCATTTTTGTGTCCATAAAGCTAAGCAATGCAACAACTACGCCTTCCTCTGCTCTTTCAGGCAATTTGTCAAGAGACTACACATCCGATCTGAGGAGGTTTACTTTGAATTACCCACGAAGTGATGTGCTTCCTTATACCACATTCAGATGGAGTGGGGTGGGAGGCAATCTGGTTGTGACGGTTGACTGGGAACAGGAAGGTGAGCGAAAATGTCGCACCAGTATTATGCCCTGTGATGCGCCAAGCCGAGGTGACTCGGTGTCGAGTGTGGTAATGCAGGCACCAAATGTCAGCAGACTGAAAGTGTTGCGATGTTTTAGGCGAATCGCCGGAAGTCGCGGAGTGCAAAAGTAAGTACACACACATGCATATCTACTTCACAGTGGTCAGACAGCAGCAGTACACACTTTGCAATGAAGACCTCTCCTCGTGCTTGCAAACAGCTCTGACACGCGTGATGTACATCGTACTATCTATCTAAAGCCCATTCGTGCTATCGCACACTACTGAAAGCAACTTCAGTAGGTACCTCAACCATTTACTCTTCATGACTTTCAGGTTACCGAGGTGAAAGCGGTAAGCGAACTGCAACACTGCATTGCCGAAGCTGTCATGCGGTACTGGTCACAACACTACTCTACCTTGGAGGCCGCACTGTTCCCTTTTTTGTCGCAGTGCATCCCCACTGTCTCCCAGTTGTACTGCACGCATCTCTCTTGCCTGCTTGCATCCCACCCTCATTCTGCACTTCTCTCTCAACTCCACACCCATTGTCCCCATTTCCACGAAAGGCATGCGGTCTGGACTGCAGACCGCAAATGCATCCACTCTTGCTAAGGAGTTACTGCAGCTCACGAGAACCAGTCACTGTGTCAGTCTGGCTGAATGAATGCCTTGACAGTTTGGTTGCCGACACTACGTCAATAGGCGACTCCAAGTGAATGGAACAGCACTGTGCAGAGATGGTGGTCACGCATCAAGCTCATGCACTGCAGCCAACATATCAGGTTGCATTGGGCATTGCTTTGTCCATCTACTGACGGCAGCAGTTTAACTCACGGCAGTGGATTAAACTAAGGCCCATTTGACCTCCTCTGACTTTGTGCGGTGATGGCCGCCTTCACTGTTCATTCCAATGCCACGCGCCTCCTGATTATGATGATACTCTTAGCCAGACTTGACGCAATCTCATTTCGCTGACACTTGAGCGGCACACATCTTTGAAGAAAGGATGCTCTTTTTGCTTACATTAAGTTTTCCTCATGCAGATGTGTCAGTGGCAACATCTCAGAGCAGCGCAGCTTTCACATTAACTGGCAAATGTTCGCCAATAACTTTGACAGTGCATGTCCTTTGAGTGCTTTCAATGTGATTCGATGTTCCATTCGATCCGATTAAGCAGCGACAACTTCATCTGGTAAGTCGACGCACCGATTCCTTTTCCTAACTCTCACTGCACCACTTTCCCTAAATGCATTCATTCGGGTGCCACTGGACTGAGCCACCCACGCACCCACGCACCCATCCACCCACTCTCTCTCCCTCACTCTCTCTGTGTGTGTATTTTCATCCCGCAGGTGCCACGGCGCTGTCCACTCTCAATGGTAAGGCACTCGTTTGCATTGTGGCGACATGCAAGGCATGACAAGCGTTTCATGGAGTTGCTGTCAACAACATGGTTATTTTGGTTTCACTTGTCTCTGGAGCAACGCTTACTTCTCCTTCCACTACTTCATGTCCATGGAGTGCCCACTTCTGCTTCACCCTTAGTTAAGGCAGCAAGCCTGACATGACGCTTTGCACACCTCCGCAACTCCTAAGCAGTCAAGTCTGCATCCACTTTGCAATCTGTGTCACCAACAATTTCTTCTTTCTTCTGCTTTCAGCCATCGCCACGTTGGTGCTGCTACCGGCACTTTTGTGAATGCAACCGTCTGAGGATGCGGACACGGGATGTGCATGAAGACTGCATGCACACCAACATGTGACAATTCTCTCTGCCCACATGTGATGCTTTTCAAATACATTCTTGGCATGATACAGTCGCCTTGCAACAATGGTCGTGGTTGCAATCACGTGCAAAGGCACATGTTTGAGGGAAGACGATGAGAATCGGTGTCTGAGGCAGAACCGGTTCAAGGAATGGGTGAGCGTGTACAAAATGGGTTGAGGCACCGATTTGCAGTTCTGTTCATTGCTGTGCTGCGCATGCGACATTCTCCATCATCCTCTGTCAACACCCTTGACTCTTTTGATGCCATCCATTTGCATGTCGAATTGGCCCACTTTGATGGGAGGTACTACTTACTGGCACGAAGTAGCATGACGAAGCAAATGATCCAGTCCACCGCAGAATGACATCAGAGAAACGCTAGACTGTGAGCCTGACCTGACGAAAGCTGAGAGTCATTTTACCCTTGCCAAAGTTTGCACCACATCTTGGTACCAGAAACACCCATTGTCTAGTTACTTCTAGGGCAAAGCTGCAACAAAGTTCACCTTGAGACACACCGGTTATGTGGATATGAAAAGCAGTTCTCATTGCTTTGCATGGGAATACTACTCTTGCATCATTAGTAGCGACCTCCGCACCAGTGCATCTTCCCATTCCTTCTTGCACCTCCCCGTTTTCTTCAGTCAGCCATTGTGTCAATTATGGTTTCCTCTACTTAAGATCTCTCTTGCGTTAGCGAGAAGGACACGGGATCGTGAAAGCACATGACAGGTTCCTATCTCTTTTATTGGGCTCGTGTGTGACAGCATGCGTAGCATTCCGGTTGGAGGATAAAACGCTGTGGTTTCTGCAGGATTTCCGGAAGTGGAGTGAAGTCTGCGAGGTAACGCATTGAATTGAAAAGGACGGGATAGGTGAATGAAGGATCGCATCAGTGAAGTTGGGTTATGTGTTGAAAGGAGTTAAAGAAGCCCACCAACACAGACGCCTGGAGATGAGCATTTGCAATTTGACCTGATCGCACGCTTTGTGGTTCTACTTATTGCAAATAAGTAGCGACTCCTCTGAAAGTTGATACATTTCACCAGGAAGTAGGTGGTATCAAGGAGGTGGATAGCCCTAGCAGATAATCGAATGCGAAGGTTGCACGGGCTGCACAAATGCTTGATCAGGAAAAAAGTACATGAGCGCACTGGGCCAGATAGTGTTACAGCCACCAGTTGGTGTTCCCACCCCACTAGACAGCAACAGAGTGGAAGGGTGCACGCCAATCCTATTCCCCTTGCCCATGTTAATGGGCTGCCTTTCTACCTCAGACGAGATCTTCTGGCTCCACTTTCGCCTAATACCTGTCATCAAAATGTCAGTGCACTTCACCTATGCACATCTTCGATGCGTCGACTCCCATTCCATTCCACTCATTCTGTTCGATACGTGGACCCCCGCTCTAACCACTTTGCACTCATTTTCTACATTTTATCTCACCTCCACTCATTGCGCTCATTGTGCACCAATTTTCCAAACTCAAATCAAATCCACCCTTCTTTGGAGAGTTTGAAAGCGCGCTGGCGTCTACAATCAGGGTTACTCAGGTCTTCTGCGATGACCGCCAGCCTCGTATTGGCAAAAGCCACATAGATGGTGCACCAAACCCGAAGTCCGCTTGGTGCCTGCATCAACCAACGAGCTATTCTTGTCCCTTGTCAAGAGTGCTTGCTACTTGGATTTCAGAGGCCGCAATGCTCAGTGGCGAACGCTTGTGCCACTGGAGGCACATGTTTTACGAAATGTAAAAACACCAAGTTAGTGGCCTAGCAGTGTGACACAATGCGAGGGAGGGAAGCGAGTGTAATAGGTGACTTCAACTTTCCCTATCAAATTTCCGTCGAAATTGGCATCCTTGGTGGCAAAAGCTAAGGGAAGAGAATGCCGCTTGTGATCCCCAAGCCCCCTTGACACCGTTGTCGGGTCAAACTATCCGCAGAGTCGTCGAGGCTCGCAGCGCATGTGTAGGCAAAGTAGGCTGCAATAGGCTGTCTCACAAGTGCAGTTGGACACTCCACACAAATGACACTGAGGCAACAAATCGGAGGAGTGTGAAGGAATGAAGGCGTGAATGCACGATCCGACTTGCTTGGCTCATCACATCCTCATGGGACTCGCTAAAGGGGATTGGCAACAGCCACTTGTCGCCTGCCAGCCACAAAACAGTCGGATCCACGGTTATTTTTAGCCGCTGTGCTAGCCCAAGGAGGAAGACCTTGAACATGTGAATGCAGCAATTTTCCTCTTCATTGACCACTCTACGAGCACCTAGTCAATCACCACTTCTGCTCTTTGTGAAGACCTTGCACACTGCATGAATGAGTAAGGCTGCGAATAAAGTGCCTCCCACAACTTTGCTCCAACCCTACTACAGGAGCCCGAGGAGACGACCTAATGAATGACTTTCATCTCGTCTCCTTTCAACAGACACCTTTGTTATGCCAAGCATTAGCAACATCGAGGTGTCGTCCGAGACAGCACACTTGCTTTGGTCGATTCCTGATGATCTTCGGTGCCAGCCTCTGTTGCCTTCGATGGTCCTACGCTTCCACCACTTCACTCAACGCACCCTTGCCGATCAGGCCAATCAGCGCACGGCCGTAGGCGATGTGATCATGCAGTATCGTCGTCATGTACTGCCCTTTCCTGCTACCACCTCCACCACGGTTACACTCATTGCCTCCAGTGGTTTCCGGTGTGCCTGGCCCAAAGTGCCGCATCTTCTTGTGGTGTGGGATTTCCCCTCACTCATATCTATTTGCGTGCCAACGGTCACTCCATTGGTGTTCGCACATGAGGTGTGGACGGCTAAAGAAACAATAACCTCTACCCTAAGCCTTACTGGACGGAGGTTGTTCGGTGCGATGCCGCAGGCGATGCACCTCACAGTAGATTTTAATTTGTGCTTGTGCTCTTCTCCGAGTTGAGCGTTTATTCGCAGTTTCTTCCACATATGACAGGTCAAGAGGAGTGAGTTGTAGCAATCGAAGCCAAGTAATACCTGAACCTGGTCGAAGCGGACAGATGTAGCTAGGGATCAACTCATCTGATTTTGCCTTTCATGCCATGCGTTAACATTTGTGGCCTTAAGTTTTGATTAGAACATTGGATTTTCGAACTGTGAAGCAATCAATTAACCTCTTCGAATACAGCGTCCCCAATGATCTGTCAGAAAACAATTGAACTTGAGTTCCAGTGTGCACGAATTTGCCGCCTTCGTTGGTTCGCCTTTGGGTCTGCTAGCAAATGCAAACGTGGACGACCTAATGAGGCGCATCGTCTGTGTCCTTTCCTTCCCTAACAGAACGCATACAAGGTGAATGGGTTTTGGGGACAGTGACTGTCCCACTGACAAACAAATTTGCCCTCGCAGAGTACCCTGCCAACTAGACAAACACCATGGCCAGTTGCAGTTGCATGTGTGGTTGATGTATTCATGTATTCAAAACCGACCTTGCGTCTGTGCTGTGGTCATGTCTACAAAGGCAATGCCTCATCGCCTTCCACTGCCTCGTTTCAGAATTCCATTCACCCTTGCGATGTTATGTCTGAGTAGCCGATGCATCCCGATTACCGAGTAAGCGCCATCCCACCAACCATCGGAGCCAAAACGCCTCATCCCGCTCTACACGTCCTCAGCTCTCTCACCCCTAAAAGAAATACACTGCTATTATACGCGGGCACTGTTTCCCTTCTTTCAGATTTCACATCTTTTCATACATGAACTAACCCACAACACCAATCAACACATCGTTGCAAAGCTGGTAGACCACGCTTAACACTTCCAGTCCCACAGTCGCCCTAACTGTCGCCCAAAGAATCGTGCTGCGCAATCATTCACACACTCGACATAGCCAGACGGCAAATATTGGGTGCAAATAGGTCCACAATTTCGCTGTAGATAACAGCCCCCAATCCACTTCCTTCTCATCCTCCCCGCTCTCCTCCCCACAGCCCGCCTCGTCTTCATTTCATTCAAATTCTTAATTCAATCGTCAAAGCCCTTCGCTAGACTCAATACCTCAAATCTAGTCAAACCGTAAAATTTTCCTTACTGTGTCCTTCTCTTTAATCGATGCAACTCTCCAGCTCTCTTTCTTCTTCAGTCAAATCAAACGGCATAAAACAGTATCCACGCAAGTGCAGCGCCGAGATGCAACAACACCAGAACGGAACTGGAGAACAATGCGGACTCAGAAAAGAGACTCGCCGAGTCCTCAGGCTGGACAAAAGACAGACCTACCTGGCAGGGGAAGGAATGGCTAATTTATCCTTCTTTGTCTTTGTCAACTTGAAAACTCTCACATGGATGGGAACGCCCTTGATCAAGTGCAGACAGTGGCCCTGTTGACGAGTAGAACGAGCTACTTCGGCGAAAGCCACGAAGCCGTAGTCCTTTGATTCTTTTGTCCTCCAGTCCCGCACAGTACAGCGCTCGGTATAAGCACCTTGCTGGACGTAAAAAAGGAGAATAAGAGATTAGGATGGAGTATAATTAGTGTAGATAGCAAACAATTCGTAATACTTAATCCACTCATCAACACCCACTTTTATCGCATTTGCTTACCTGTAGGTATCCTGTCTCCTAGTCACATCGGTCGAAAAATTCGTGATACAATGGACTAGTTTGTTCACTTCGAAGCCAGCCAAGTGGGCCACCTTCACTTTCACTGTAGAGGCATTCAATCTCTTGCACACGGCCGTATGCAGACCATAGCATTCGTTGAGGCACCAAAAATGCTGTCCTTCGTACTCCCAATTATCTGCAGCGTCGAAGTCCTTCATCTCTTCTACCCAGCAGGCGCGGCTTATGCACTTTACGCCTAATCAGGATAGTCAAATTTACACAAAGATAGAAGCAGCACTGACTGGAGGAGAACAGGTAGAAAGGCTAGGCGCACATGTTTGCTACCGAAACCACGAAATTTCGTGCGAACTGAATTGGCCACCATAGCATTTTAGGATAACCGAAAGTCGTTGAATAGACTGATGGCACAAATATCACAGTATCATTTTTAGCATACAAGCCTTGATAATCTTGGTCTGCGGCCAATCACAGTAAGTTTAAACCAGGGTTCTTCTTCAAAACAATCACTGCTGAAAGCGATCACACAGTGCTGGCGCCACAGGCGCCTGCCAAACCTATGCAGCTAGCCACAGAACACTCATTAGCCTGCGTCAAAGCATGTCTCACAGTTTGCAAAGAAAATCGACAGCTTGCACCATATTTTGAAAAACGGTAATGCTTACACTATGCGCTGTTCCTCACTGCACTGCACACAGACCCGGCAGAAACATTGATGACAGAGAATTAACAGTTTGGACTGGATTTGTCTCCTTAGATGGTACAGTATAGGAGCGCTAAGCCTCTCCATTCCTCCTTTCTTCATTCGGTGTGTCCTTCTCGGTTGCACCCCTATCCCCCTGCTTTTACTTATTCTCCTGCCTCCACTTCTCCAAGAATAGGCTGGTCATCAGACCAGTGCCGTAGTTTGGACGACGTTTTCCGAGTCAGTCCGCTTGGCAGTTGATGTAAGGTTCTGTCACAGCCCTAACGTGTTGAAGTGGACAGAGTTTCAAACAGGTGTTTCCGCATAGTGGGCCATAGTAGTCACTCGTTCTTCTCGGTACAATAGAAAAGTCAAAACAAGTTCACTGACTTCCTTCATAATGTTGCCCTGAAATCGACCATAAAGAAATAAGAGTGGACCTTGAACTCGGCAACCTTATTCGTCACCCCTCTTTAAATGCACAGCCAATGCAAATTTTAGTTTTAGAAAAACCGTTTGCTCGAAGAAATTTAGGAATGTTCCCCATCACAATGTCGAAGAAGACATATTAACCACCCACTGCTGGGTAACGGAGAATAACTGCTCTTTCAGTCGTTTCACCATTGGAGACCCTCTGTCCCTCTAAACCCAACCTTCACCAAACAGCACGAACCTCTGCCCCCAACCGTTAACCATGATTATAGCCTACTACTCCTGTCGTACACAATGGCTTGCTTCGTTGTGAATTGCTGGAAGATTCCTGAAAATTTCATTGCAAAATTCCTTCACTCGTGCCTTCCTGCGTCAACCTGTCTACCACCACCTACAGTCGATTACATTGTTTCCACATCTCAAACCTCAAGGCAGCTCCAGTTCACTCCTCTTTTCATATATGTCCGTGTAAAGCTTGTCTGCTAATTCATCCACCCACCCTACTTAGGTGAAATAAAGACCAATGAATTTGAAAAAAGTTACCCACTCAAAATTACTTCGTTTGCCTGTAACCTTGCAAAAAAGGCATTTGTACGCAAATAACTCACGTCTCCAAGCTTAAACCGCATTTGAGGCACGTCCAGTGGAACCGTCACGCCATCGCATCCGCCCGTATTGAAACGGCGATAAGGTTGTCTCAGACGGCTGCCACTTTTGCCATTTCTACTGGTCAATTCTAATGATGCCTTGACCGATCAGTACGAAACCTAGCCAATAATTGTGCTTGCATTGTTATCGCTCCACGCACTAGCGAAGTGGAGGGTCTTATAAACACTAACATTTGTATTAGTAGTGCTTCTCTTTTTAAACTTAGAAGCAGAAGCCTCGTTTTGTCAGTTATCATCTTGACGGTGACTGGAATGGAGCTACATGTTGGCTAATGGTGAAAAGCGTAGAACCCGTCGCGACTACACTTGACTTAAAGAAGTGTTGCTTTGTGCAATATTGTAACGAGGCCGACTCTAGCTTATTCAGACGGAACTATCCTGCCCACTTGATCTCTACTTGAATTATGGGTCAGTGGGTGTTTGGAGGAGTCACTGCGTCTCACCAAGAGGGGTATATATGAAGCTGCCTCATCATAGCTAATAAACGCGATAACATCGCATAACGGCAAAGAATCAGCCTGTTACAAAGAGACCCTTGGTACCTTACTACCCTACGATTATTGCTACGAAAATTGTTTTCAGTGTGATTGCTGATTAGCAGTAGATCTAACTCAATTCGTCTTAAGCTATGCAAATCAGTCAAAAGTTTGAGGATCTGCTTAGCGAATTTAAAACCACTCGCAAGGAGCATTATTAAACCTTGAAAAGGGCACAACTTTGGAGAGAAGCGAGGGGGAACAAAAGAATGAAATCCACACCTGTGGATCTTGAGAAGAATGCGACGACCGCTCACACGCGAATAAGTGTTCCAACAGTTCCCACCATTCTCTTGCCTATGAAACCCACATTGCGCTAAAGAGAACCTTAGAAGTGCAGAATCTCAGGGTGAAAGGGAGGTATCACACGCAGCTTGCTGAGGAAAATGACGCTAGACTTACATGTGACCCCCCTTGGCCGGGATTTGACCTCACCACCTACGCAATCAACCTTGCCAATCCTACCAACTACGATGCCCCATCGACGTGGACGACCATGGAGGGAAGAGACGATGATACAGAGCCAGTCGACGAGAGCGCTGCCCCTACACCCTAATCTTCGTCAAATACCGAAACCGCAACCGCTGCTAACAGTTTCTCTTGGTCGATCCAGCCCCCCTTTACCCTTCTATCTAATCTGCTCCTCCTTCCTCTCTCCACCACCCTGCAGAGTAGCGTTGCTCAACCCGGCTTTAGCCGTGCAAGGTGAGCAAACTTTGTTAAACCTTGCCATCAAAGCGTCTCCACATCCGACCCCGATCCAGCTGAGATTAAATGGTATTGGCTTTGAGTGGACACTTACTTTCCTCTCCCAAACATCGAGGAAGTTCTCTTCCAATTCTACCATCTACTCAATGCTACTCTTCCTCCTCAATTACTTCTATAACCTTAACACCTTCACCTTATTCTTTTTTCTCCCCATTTTCAGTTCTTAGAGATTTAATGGAGAGGACCTGGAAAAAATTACTTAATAATTAAATCGCGGTACATTATGAGTTCAGAACAAGTTTCACTCACTCTCAGCGTTGCGCTGAGGTACCCAAGGTTCCTCCGAAAAATACGCGCATCCAATGGAGGGGCTGAAATATGATCGAAGGGAAATAGCGCATTCATTCTTGAGTCATAGTTGGCTTCTTTCTGTTCTGCAAGTCTAAAAAGTGTTGCTCCGGTAGAGGAATAGCTACCTAGTTTACAAAGACCACCACGGTTTATTCAATGATTACATGACACCGGTTGCTGAAATTCATCAACAGTGTTACAATAGTCCTGTGATAAGTGAAAGTGGAATTGACGCTGACTAGGAGCCGGGTCTAAGGAATATGTAGGCATGCCAAGAAATGGAGTAACTAGGCCACCAATGCATTCCACGCCAGATGTGTAAAAACTACTTCAAAAAATAGAAATTCTTCATGCCTTACGTCCACCATGGATCCACTTGGAAGTGAGTATGGGAAGAAGTTCCGCACCTTGTGAGAACAACTGTCATATTCCAGGAATACCCAACTCACCATGGCAGGCACTGCATACGATAACGGTAGCTGCCGATTTGATAGCAATCGAGGTCCTCACAGCAGTCCTTGTCTGATGCACACGGCTGAAAGTACCCCCGACATCGATTGCAGGCGCCGCATATGGCAGCTTAAACGCATTTTACAAAAAGGTGTTTGAAAAATCTTATGTAACAAAATTAGGCATGTTTAAATGACCCTAACTCACACCTCCTTGCCTCAGCATGGCATTTGGCTCGTTAAACCCTCCTGCACAAGGTAAACCAATATTGGGAACAGGAACTCGCAACTTACTTAGGGCGGCAAACAACAGAAGAATCCGCATCTCCCCGCATGTGTGCAGTGTACGCAAATACTAAATAGTTGCGAATTAGCAAACACATTGGATACATTTCTCTATGCAGCTAACTTGTACCCATATGTCCCAAAATGGGAAGAGCAGGCGGAAGCACCACGGCCCGAGCCTAGTTTACCCTCAACCAAACCGACACGCCACCGGGGCGCGGATTTAAGGTTGAATCCAAGACGCAAATTAAAATAAAATAAAACAACAAGGCTTGGATATCAACGAAAGCCGCAATTTCCAAACTAGCTAAGGTGAATCAAAAAAGTATCCCTTAAAGCTTTAAGCCATTTAATATTTCTGGCGGGCTTAAATCGCTCAGTTTGTTTTGCCTTTTAGTTTTATAGTAAGTATGTCGGTACTCATGTTTTGCAATAGCTTTAGCCTTTTTAGCCATTTAGCACAAAAGAAAGTGATCTGAATAAAGCCCGTAAAACTTTAGGTGGGCAATGACAAGACCAACAATGTTTGTAGTTTTTAAAGTGTAACTTGCAATGAATGTTCTTTAATCCCATTAAAGCAAATTCAAGGTGGATAATTTGTGTTTAAATGTCGAACTATATCACTTAAGGTACCCAGCTGCCTGAAGTCGACCCGCGCGATATCGCAAAAAGCCGATTTTTCAAATGGCAAGTGGGTTATAGAACGACGTAATTCGCCTACTTCTTTGCCAAGCGCAAAGCATTTTGCCATGGATAGGGAGAATAATCAATTTCCTGTCGTTTACACTGACATATTTAATCAGAGATTGCAAGATTATTTTTCTCTTATTGCTTTAATAGTTTATTTCCTTACCTTTGGAGTTTTTATAATCCATAAAGTTTTACACCTCCAACTTACTTGAAGATCTGGATATTGCTTAGCTGACTTATTACTGCTACCACAGGTATGGTTTCTATATAATATTTAGACCTAAAAAATAATGTGCATTTTTATGTTAGGTTATTTTAATCTTTAAAACTTTTCATGGTTGTGGTACCGAATATATGCCATCAACAACGTGGTGTTTCGGGTTTTCTAAAACATGCTTCACAATAAATTCTTTGTAAAGTAACGTAATGGCACACTCTATTTTAAGCGTGTGTTATTTATGCACATCAAAATGCCTTCGTAGCTTTGCCTTGGGTTAAGTTTAAGTCTTGCTGCAAAGAGGTGTAATAAAACAAGTGAACTTTACATCAACAGATCATAGGGATTAAGTGAAGCAGGGGTTGTTAGTACTAGTAAAATACTGCGTCTCCTGAGCAATAGTTCAACTGTAAAGCTAAGGAATTCTGTGGAGTCACGTATTTTTTCGTAAAACGAGGTTGTTGGAATACAAATTTGACACCATATTCTGCCCTCCCCGCTGTTCCATAGGCAACGTCAGCTAAAATCTTTTAATATCTCTTTCCTCTATAGTAAATTTGATTGAAATGGGATTGATTTGAGTGGATTTGAGCAAAATTCAAGTAAACTTTAAGTGGCTGTACCAAATTCTTACGATATCTTATTACTCTTGGCAAAAAACCACGCGCAACAATTGCCCTTCTAGCTGGACAGACTTAAATGCATCCAGAAGTTTAATCTTTATTGTTTACTTTGATATTTGTAAATATCATACAAGAAATTCTCCAGGACTATTTTCCGCCTTTTTGAATCTGATCACTATCAAACACCAAGTAAGACTTGTGTTGGCTGGCATTTCCGTGTCTAGCACTCTAACGTTTTTTCAGGCATTGGGGACCAATGGTTTGCCAATAGTGCACAGATGTGCTGCAAATTTTGAGGCATGACAATGATGTCATGCGAAGGGCTACACAGAAATAGAGTTACTAAGCCTAGGCTAGAGTAAGATTTCGGCTTTTCACCGAGACTAAATACAACGTGTTTGTTCGTGTGCATTTGTACTAATAGGCGAAGTCAAAGAGTGGAAGGAAGAAGAAGACCTCAACAGTTATTCATGGAGTGGTAACCTCTGAGATGACCAAGGAGGAGATTGAAGAATACGTAGTGTTGCTTCGAGCAGAATTGGAACGAGAACGTGCTGAACGCAACAAGACAGCTCTGGAGCGGGACAAGGTGACAACTTTTTGGGAGACGTGTCGCCAGCAGGTCGAGGATGCAAGAAGTCTATTGCGAAAGAAGGAGCGGGAACTGGAGGATGCTGAGGAGAGACACCAAATGGAAATGCGAGTTTATAGACAAAAGGTGAAACATCTGCTGTTTGAAGAAAACGCAAGACAAGTAGATGCCCGCCATGACATTACAGTGACATTGAATGCAAAGGCAGAGGAAACGAGAGTGGAAGTGAGGGAATTGTTAAATGAGAGCTACACTCTGAAAGCCCAAATGCGACTTCGGCAATTGGAATCTGAGGATGCTATCAAGATGCTGAAGAAGCAACATGAAACTGAGGTGAGACTATTTGATCTACTTTTGCTCATTTTATTATTTCACTCCTTTGCTTTGAAAAATTCCACAAGTGCGTTGCTAAAGCAAGCTTAAAAAATGTAGAAGCGAGGGTCCAAGTCTGCATGTGCCTCTATGTTATGTTGCAGATGACAACCCTGCGTCAGAACTTCATTCTTCAAGCTGAGGAGTTGGAACAGCGAGCAGCAAAGCAGGCGGCTCAATTGCGAGAAGATCTGGAGACGCAGCGCGTGAGCGAAATTCACGCCACTGAAGAACGCAAGAACCTCCACATCAAGCAACTTGAAGCAGCTCATGACAAGGCCTTCAACAACATGAAGAGCTACTACAATGACATCACCCTTGGCAATGTCAATGTCATCAAGACCCTTAAAGTAGGTTCCTCAGTCTGACTGCTCTACCCATCTCTGCTGCCAACCTCTGTAGGAGAGCATTGAAGAACTGCGCTCGAGTCTAGTACGTATGCAACGTGATCTTGAGTCAAGCCGATCAGAGACGGCAAGGTATAAGCAGAAATTAGAGGAATCAGAAGAACAAAATAATAACCTTCGAAAAGTTGCACATCTCTTTGAAACTGAGAAGTCTGCGCACAATGTAAGTTGACTGCAGTTTCTATTTCTGATCTCTTTATTGTTGTATTTTGGGTTGTACAAATAGGCGCGATGTTTTAAAACAGCGTAAAAGAGGTATGAGCAAATATATTTTGACAACAAGACTAGAATGGGCTCTTTCTCGACAAACGGTACTGATTATTACTGCAGTGTTTTGTGTTTTTGAGGTGTACGAGGTTAGAAGAGGTTGTATAAGACGTATGTAGAAGGGTACCTAGACTAGGGGAATTGATGGACACCCAATGGTCATCGTAACGCCAATCAAGCAGGTGTGTGCACATATTTTAGGTGACAAAAGCCAATTTGCGCCTTGCAAACAAGACGAAGGCGAATAATGAAATGCTTTACAATATAGCACAGGCAAGGCTCGACGAAGTAAGTCCTTGCTGTTGGATACCTTCACCCTTACCACCTTCAATCTAGCTTGTCGCGGTTGATTTGATCAGAAATAATGGCAATGGATGCCACCTGATACAAAACTAAGGCATTTTAATTGCTTTTGGAGACCCAAATTTCTGCTGGCACTCTGACATCAAAAGTGATGTGGTAAAATAATGCAAAATATGTCTTGTATTAATTCACACCCTTGCAGCTGGAAGCCGAGAAGAAACGACTGACGGACAGGATGGAAATGACTTTGTTGGAGATCAAGCGAAAGGCTGGCCTGAGATGCGCATTACTGGAGAAGAAGCTGACCCACTTAGTGGCAATTTTGGAGGCCAAAGAGACGGAGGTGCATACTCTCATCATGGCCTCGAATGCTGACGCCGAGGCCGTAAAGGAATCACGCAAGAATCTCGAGGTAGGCATCTGGTTCTTGGCACACATCTGCATTTGAAATGCGTGGCTTTCCAGGTTATGGTTTTGTTTAACCACTAATTTAGCGATTTTCCCACTTTTACCCTCGTTTTGATTTTAGGAATTATTAAACGAAAAGAACACAGCCATCAGAGAACTGCAATATGAAGTTTCACGTGTAGCAAAGGTGCGTCTTGTACTCTTCTCCATTCCTCATGTGGTTGAGAGCTGTAAGGTAATGGATAGGGGTTGAGAATTTTTAATTCCATAAATAATTTTACCCCAGAAAATGCATCTTCATACTGGATGAAAACATATAATTTCTGTTCACAATGCTTGGCGTGTGAGGAAATGCGGGTGTAATTAATATAACTACCTCTAGTCCCATTTATCCGACTAACAACTCTTACGCTATGGTAGTCCGGTTGGAATTAGTCAACCAACTGATAATGACTTAAATCTCGCTCTCTTCTGCGTGTATAGGCCTACACAGACTTGTGGCAGACATGTCAGGAGAAGTTGATGGAGGAGATGAGCCACCCTGAGAACATGGGGATCAAACCATTGGGTGTAAACGTCTCACTCGTCTCACCCTTCAATCCCGCCACTGCGCAGGCCAAGCTGCTCAACCTCACCTCAGGAGCACAGGGCACCGCCAGTGGAGTGATTTTGGGTAAAGGACCGCTTGGACTCACCTCCATCCCGCCTCCATGAAGATCAGACCATGAAACTAAAAACATACTGGTGTAAAACTGCTATTGTAGTTCTGATGAATTCCGTATGAGGCAAGAAATGACAGAGCTCCACGCAGCCGACAACACGATATAGGACAAATAATTCAGGCCCAACAAGGCTTACATCTGTGCACAGTTTGTAATTCCGCTAAAAAGTGTAAGGCTTACATAAAGAATAAATATAACCTCAAATTCTAGTCAAACTATCGATTCAAAATTTGACTCCGAATAACTTGCAAAAAAGGGGGTGGATTATATCTAAGAGAATAGGAAAGTTTCAAGCATATTCTAATTTGTTATGTCAAATATTCTGAAATCAATCTGGTACTTTTGCTTTTGACTAAAAGTATCTGAACTCAAAAAGATTGTTTGCAGGCTGCTGTTTTACGTCATTCGGGTTTGAGCGCTGGGTTCAGTTTCTTGCTAGCGCAGCTATTTGGATGGGTGACCGCTACAATATCCACACGCAGCTTGAGCACCTTCAGTCAAAATACGTTGGCAAGTTGGACGCTTGATGAGCTATTTTCTAGGAACCGGTCATGCTGATACCATAAAGTGGGAATGGCTAACGAATCAACACCGAGATACCTGCTCATCGTATATGGGTCACTTCGATTTGCTCAATTATTTGGCTCTTTGTGAAAACGAATCCAAAGCACGAATCCGTTTTAACTTGATGGAAAGAATGCTCCAGCCATGCGGCCCGCCACCAGAACGTACTGACGCGTGATTGTGCACGTGCTTGTGAATACACTTTGCTATACTACAGGGCTATTTGTTGGCATACCTTCCTTGTTTAGGGTTCACAGATGCAAGCATGGCCTAAAAATGCCCTGGGGTAAAAAAATACTTTAAATGACTACCAAGAATATTTTTACATCGACATAAATTATGTACACCTATTTCCGTCTTGAACGTAGTTGTTTCGCCTCTTTTTCAAGGAGCGAGTTGATCACATGTCGCCTCATCACCCGTTCCTTTGCGTACCATTGCAGTTTATCCACTTGGGTTGGTGCCAATGCTTCTTCTTGGCGTTCCTTGATCACGATGCCAAAGAGATCGCGCAATTTCGCTTCTGCGTCGCTCCTTTCCAAACCGAGGTCGACCAGTTTGTCTACCAGTTCATTTAAGTCCTTATTTTTCCTCTCGTAAAATTCCTCCCTCGCTGTAGCAAGATCCTTCTTAAATCGCGCTAGCCGGGCTAATCGTTGCTAAATCAGGTTACCCAATTACAGCCAGAAACTAGACTACCTGGTAGCACTCGTTCTTCACTTTCTTTTTACGTTTATCCTCCTCTGATCCCTCACCGAAGTCAAAGGGATCAATGTGACGGATGGTACTGAGATTCAGCGCCTCCAGCGCCTTCTTGTAGTCCTCCTTGTTTAGGGCTCGTAATCGACGCAGGAGCCGCATCCTCCGCTGCACCAGGGACTCCGTCGCTCCTCTTAGTGTCATCACCTAAAAAAAACCTACTAAGTCGCAAGGTCGGTCATTACCCTCGGGAATCTCTCAAGTAGATACTTGTTGTACCATATTTTGAAACTCATACTCAACACTAGGAAGGCGAAAGTAAATAACATCTAGATACCTTTTGCAAGCAGCGAATCATCAGTTGGGTGCCTGCCATAGGTGCTCATAAATTCGGCCAGTTGATGGTGATAATCGTAAGACTGAAAAGGAAATCATGCTGGCATGCCACACTACCAGGGGATTGCAGCCATAGGTAAAAACCTTTTTCTGATCATTACTCAGCCTATGAATTAGAGGAATAGAGGGACAGCGCGGCTCACGTACGCTTGGAACTCCGGTAGTTTCTCAATTCCTGATATTAAAAGATTTGGGTCAGCCCTTTGAAAACGCTTGTGTTCCCCTAGATCTGGTTATAAATGTGCTAGCCGTACAGTCAAAACTGAACACGGGATGGTTTTTCCTCAGGAGCTTAGGTTGTTTCAAGAAATGTAATTTCGTGTACCAGGAACCGTATGATGTTGTGCTTGTATCTAAAAAGTTACCAAAATCCTTTGACCTACGAATCTTGGACACACTAGCTGAGCTCGCGAACAGCTTTGACACCACCGTAATGAGCATCCGGGTCGGATCATTTAGGCTGCCTCGTTCCGAAACACGCATTGTTGAATTGCGATTGTTATACAAATAGCATTTTCGTAAAAACCCAATAAATTTTAAAGCACAACAAACGCGAAGGAAGTTTTTTTAGATTTGAACTTTACAACACTGCATTTGAGTACTTATGTGGCAAAAATGAATAATAGATAGAGACCAGAAAAATGAGATCCTGTGCACCTTACTAGCCCTGTAGTGAATTTTCAAATGTTTTAATGCGATCTTATTTGCTGTCTACGGAAGTCTTAGCTCACGATTGCCTAGGTCAGTATGAAAGAAAACTTATGGTTAATGTGTGAATTTGTGAATCGCTCTGGGGGTAGCAAACCTTAAGTGGTGTCGAAGGGTAGTTACATTTAATTACAAGCTTAAACGGAGCATTAGTACACATCTTTTTGGCTTATAGACCTCAGCACTGTCTCTGCCGATCCTAGCGGTCGCCCTCTTGTTTTGGTTGCATGCTGCCTTTGCTCTTGCTCATTAAATATAGACAGAGATGATATGGCGAGATTGTTTCTTTCGTGAGACTGCTACATTTTAGTGACAGTTCATGACCTAGGACGTTTAGCGTACCGGATGCGTTAATCTTCCTTTATTTTATAGTGGGTAGCATGCTATCGACTTTGCCCCTGGTGTCTTCCCTGAATTTGCAATAAGTCGCATTTTGCAGAGGGATATTTGCCATTCTCGTTCCGAAGCGCCTTTGAGATGGGAGAGGAAGCAACACCAGCAAATATTAAGGTATTTCTTTGGTTGCATCAAAGTTGCATTCACTTTTAATATTCAAGTCAGTTGGATAGCTAAAATGATGTTAAGTTTGAATGCTTGAATAATGTGTGGAACTGATACTATCCAAAACAAATTTTGTTTTCATGCTCGAAAGCTACTTCCTAATTCTTTTAAGTGCCCCTTTCCTAACCCATTCTACTTGCTAATTTTCCCCAAACAAGCCTTGTTGTGGGCACGTTTTAAACAAATTGGTTTTATACGATACAATCTGGCTTACTCATCCCCGTATTCTCTTCCGCGCCTCTGTGGCTGCATTTGTAAATCAACACGCACACATACAACGACCTACCTACTTTCCTACTCACCTATCCATTCAATCTCCCACCCACCCTCTAATTATAACCACTTAGCCCGCATGCAAGCACTGAAGCAAGCACACACTCACACACACACCACTTTGACAGCTCAACTCTGCCCCAGCTCCTACCTTCGCCCCTATGGACTTGCCTTCTATCACTGCCAGTAATCTAACGGAAGAGCTCTTCTCTCCTCCCCTTCCCCCTCCTCCCTTTTGCTCTCCCCTGGGAATTAGAAGGAATCATGCGTGCTTCCTCATTAATTGCCTGGCTGCCTGCCTGCTTGCTTGCCGCTTGCTTGCATGCCTGCCTGGTTGTTTGCTTACTCGAGTGTTTATGCGTGCGTCTCCCTTTGTTACATCTGATGAGTGGCACTTACGCCTCCACTCTAATAAAATAAAAGTCATCACAACCAATGAAATGATATTGGTCCTAATGTACGTTTACTTAGGCGGCCTTTTGGGTCCTTGCAGGTAGCACTTTTACTCGACCAAGTGGCTCTGTGGTCGAGCTTATTGTTTATTCTCCAGGTCATCTCCAGCCAAAGAGGCAAGGGGTGAATGGAACATAAGTTGAAACCACTTTCAGCCTTCCTGCTTTAGGTGTAAATGAAATGAGCGAAAATAGTGAGTAGCATCCTGAAGCAGAAATGGCTTAATACTGGTAAAATGAAAGGCCTGGGATGACCACACTGCCAGGACAGCACCATCCTTGACCTATTGAGCGACAATCCCACTTCACTTCATTATCATCCTTCCACTTCGGTCACAATGCTTTTCCCATCGTCATGACAGATGGCAGCGACACATGCTTGCTTGAATGTCCCATCCTCTTCAAGAGCTACTAGCGTAAAGTTTAACAACCTGCACATCCAGTCGTGTTTTGTAAGCAGTTTCGCCCAAATAGACGGTAATGTGCATGCAATTTTCGTGTCAAGCACAATCAGATAAGTTCGTTGTTTCATATTCCAGCAACTGTGAAAGGGAATTTGTGGAAGCTGCTAAACATTTCAGTCTCAAATGCTATGGACTCTAGTGGCTATCTGTCTGTCGTTATTCGCTTCATGCATGATATTGAGGCGACACTATCACTTATACTTGTTTTCTGGCTGGTCAACTACTGGGATTGATGGATTGGTAGTTTTATACATTTCAGCTCTTCCTTAGTAAATGGACAAATCGCTGCTTGGGGTCAGTATATCCACCGGCAGTTGTAAGGCACACACCACTTCGTTCTCACTAGGGAACTATGCTTCATTTGCCTGTCTGTTTGTGTTCAGCTGAAAGTGTCCCTCTTCTGAAGGCCAAACATTTAGGACTGTGAGACCAGTTAGCTCCATGCAATGGCCTCCAATACAGCATGGCAGGATGCAGGCCGCTGTGGAAGAAGGCAACTCGACACCGAGGTGTTTAAGGGAACCATCTTCTTGGTAAAGAATCAGGAATGGTCGATTTGCTTAAGAACTTTTGCATCAATTCGGCATCTCTCGTGTTCCTCAAAGCCTCGTTATCCTGTTTTATTTAGTCTACCTTTGTTTGACGTTCAGCAGTCACGCAAGCATAGATAAAACAAAAGTGATGGTTGGAAAGTCCAAGCAATATCAAAGCAAAGGTGAAGAGAATAGAGTTTTCCCTTAAAGGAACAACAAACCTGTGTACCATTCTACCTATTCCTTAGTTTGTAGATGTCAGCGAGTACGAGCAATGGGACAAGAGAAGGTGCATCATTGTTCGGGTTAAGCGTTTAATCGACATTATTTCAAGTTACCCATTTCCGCTTCTACGTCCATTCATCATTGACAAGTGTGTGAACGCAATTAGTAGAGCATCTTTCTTTAGCGAAGGTCCGCTTTCTTCTGCTGCCTTTTTCCCCCCTTCCCCCTCCTTCCCCCTCCTCCTCTTCTCTTGCCTCAATAAAAGGCACCGGCCTGGAACTGCCAAGTTGCCTAAGACGTGGAAAGGCGTGGCATTTACGACCTGACAACCACATTAAAAGGAGCGGCGATGCCATTACTAGGAGTCGAATAAATTGCTGTCAACTTTTTGAAGAATTCGTAAAAAAAATAATTTGATCATTTTTATAACTGATTTGATTTACTTATGATTTTAATCAAAATTTCTTTGCTTATTTTCTAAAAGATTACACCTTCAGATGATAATGGGAATCTTACGCCTCTTTCTTATCTCTCCCTCCGTCTACAGGTAAGAATGTTCTCCAGCTAAAGAGCCGGAAGTGGGAAACTTGCACGGACCTCTAAGATGTCCGCTTAAGGGTTAATACAGTGCTCGATGACGTTTGAAAAGGTTACGCCGATGTCTTGGACTAAATCGGTTAACCAAGCAAGCAAGGCTAGAAACAGGGACGGAGTTACCTCTCCCCTTATCCATTTGCGATTGCTATAGCTATCTTTGGCCCTTTTTAGTTTAGGTCGTTAAATAATATTTATCAAGTGGCATTAATTAGCAAGAAGGAATATCGATATCTCTAGTTCTGCTTTTCATTATCCGCTGTCCCATTCAATGGGGATTTTACTCTTCCCCGCAGGAGATTAGTTGTTCAACTGTATCATCTTTCGTGATATCACATCAGCAACTCAGCTGCCGACTTCTACGTTAATATAGAGACCAATCAAAGCGGTCCTTCCCGCGTCATCAGGCAAAAAGATCGATGATTTGAAAGTAATAAATTTACTACTGAATAACCATAAGTATCTCTACTGCCTCTTAGCCATCAGTTATCCAGATTCAAAGCTTTACCTCCCTTTTTTCTCCAATAATGCAATCTTGTAAAGAAATCCCAACGAAAATTTTCGATTCTTCTCTTAACGCCATTGCATGATCTCTATGGCTGGTGATTTTGGTTACAGTAAACAATAAATTTATTGTAGTGCTTACCTTCTGTGCCTTTGTCAATCATCGCCCCGTAATCTCCGCCACCTCTTGAGTTGCCTTTTATGGCATGAGGACTTGAGAGTAATCTTATTTTTAGATGCATAAAGGGTCTAATAGTTAAATTATTGTTTCATGTCTTCCTCTTGAAGGCTAAATAGCAAATGTCTTACAAGTTTCCCATAATCATCCACATACTTAATCTGGGTATCATCCTGCTGCAATAATTAAGAAGTAAAGGTTGGATCTTCGAGATGGTTCTGGCATACTACCTCAATGGCATTTTGCTTAACTTGACATCCAGTCTGTCATCCAAATGTCAACGTTAATGCGATTTACCCGGAGCTTATTAATTGGGCAGACGGTGATGGTGCAAATTACCACGTCAGTCTAACGTCTACGCCTCCATCCAAATGACAGGCTTAGCGCTAGAAAGATGTCAGGCGGGTGTGCTAGGGTTGACGGCTGATTCAACGACACGTCAGCTCTACACTTTCCAGTAGGCAGTCTCGTCAATCATTACGCTTCGAAGGATTAAGTCAGTCTGGGAATCCTAACAGAGTATCGAGTGGCTGAAAGAACGAAAGCCAAATGCTGCTATTAATCAAATTTTGGCTTCCACTAGGCGAGTTGATTTAATCCTCCTGGACTAAATTCAATAACTAGCAAGCCTACGCACGCCTCCCATATCTGAAAAAATCAAACTTGTTTGCAATGAACTTTCAGCATCCACACAGTCAAAAGATTGTCTGGCTCTGCCATGTGTCCAATCGAGCCGGCCAATTGTATGTGGCAAAGGTGAACTTATTTAATGCTTCAACACAAAAGGAGGATTGAAAATTTGCATTTTTTTTCAAGCTTCTGGCAGTGCTGCGGTCATTTCTTATGCTAATTGCAGGACTGACAGTTTAGTACTACCTAGGGGACACCAGTTGTCACATCTTGAATGATTTATACCAATCATTATTCTAAAAAGATGATGACACGGCATTTAGTTGTCTGTTTCTGCGACTGGATTCGCGTGGTACTCTGCCTTTTGCGCCTTTTATCTATTGTCGAGACAACCCCGCAAATGATCGACATTGGCAGACAAATGTAACCTTTTGCGTGCACCTCCTTAAAAATGTGTTTACGAGACATCCTTCCATTTATGTATCCAGCAAAAAAAATTGTCGCTTTTACTTAAAGTGCAAATGCTTGTGTGGGTGTTTAACTGGATGGAAAATACTGTAACCTTGGTTACTGATTGGGCGTCCTAGAGGAGCGACCATTTAAGTGATCCCGGATGATTTGAGAATAAACTACTTTTCTGACGGCAAAAAGTGAATTGATAGTTCAAATTGCAAAAAGGTATTTTAACATTTCACAGAAATTTGAAAGAGCGCTCTTGGAATCACATAACTAATTGTTGAAGCAGGCAATCCGAGTGATCAATGATAAGAGGGATGGAAAAATGAAACTAATTTTGCGGTTTTTTGGGGATATTAACAGGGAACTGTGAAAAAAATAGGGTGCATAATGAATTTGGGAAGCGTGGTATGTTTGAAAATGGGCCAGTTCAGTCGCAGGACAGCGTTGTCCTGGCAACAGGACCCCATTTTTTGCGCGTTTCTGTGAGAGACCAGACGCACAGCGCACGTCTGCGTTACTGCCACTGCTAGCTCGCTCACCAATGCCTGACCCAGTGTCTGGACAGCCATCGTATCACACACACACACACACACACACAACCAGCCGTCACCCTTACCCCCTCGCCTGCCCTCCCCCCTGCGTTCATTTCCGATTTTTTTTTCAAAATCGGACAGACAGTGTGTGACTCAGCCGGCGTAGTGAGTGAGAAAGGAATGGGCGAAGGAAGAGGAGGCGGTTATATTCTGTTGTGTTGTTTTAATTAACAGAGCAGAAAAAGGGAAAAGGTCTGCCAACCGGCCTCTGCTGATCGCGCAGGTTACATCCACATTGCAAATCGCTTTCCACGGAGATCTATCTCCTGATCGGAGGTGATAAAGATATTAACTATATAAGCTACCTTACTACTCTGTCAAACAAAATAATCGATTCATCGATTTGTGTCTTCAAAATGGTGGGTTAATAAAAAATCGATAAACACAGTTCACACGACTGGTAGGTCAGTGCGTGCCCCCAAGTTAAAGCCAAATAAATCGATAAAATTATGCCGTTTTGACCTCAATCCTTTTAATTAAGCTTTGCATCTTTATAGACTTCATTCTTAGAATAGAAACGAAGTTTTCATCGTGGAAAAATTTTATAAACTAAGCCACAATAAAATTGGTTGCCACTTCATTAAAGTTGTATACCAGCAGTGGAGATTGCGATACGAAGGTACAGAAGGGGATAAAATAATGGATTAGCGTAATCGTCCCCCCCCTCCCAACTCACAACCGGTGTTACTTTCTTACAATCCTATGGTGCAATTATTTTTCTCCCGCTGACTGTCACAAGAATATTTGAGGCTACTTTATTCATCCGCATGATTGGCATAATACATTACGCCCTATGCCAGTGAGACAGCATTTTAAAGTCAATGCCAATGACGAGTTGACAAGTCTTCGTTTATAAGTTGCGTTTAATGGATTCTCTCCGGAGTGGAATCACTCTCAAGGTGTAGTGATTAAAAATTGTCGCTAAAAAAAAGTTTTTTTTTAATCTGCTCGGTTTTGGGACTACTGAAGTTCAACAATATTTGAGCAAAAAGCACTGATGATTGAATTTCATGGTTTGTATTCCAGCCCCTCCATATTCTTCTTCCCTTTTACTGTGCAAGTTCTTACCCAATCGGCGATTGTTGCATTGCCTGGGGAGTAGTCTACCACAAAGGCAACAAAATAGACAATTGGAAAGTAAAAGTAAAGGCGGAGTGGCAATAGAGGAAGGTAAATTTTTGTTTTTACTTCTAGAGACTAACTGAATTTATGCAATAGTGGAATTCGTAACAAATTTGTATGTCGACAGGATAAAATATCGAACGTATGTAAAGTGTGTTTCGTCCCGCAATAGACAGAATGCTAGGAATTAGTCAGATTTTGTTTTTTGTATGGAAGGAGATAGTACACATTAGTTTCCATTCTGTAAACTGTTCCACATTTAAATATGTAAAAACTATTCCTCCGAATGGGTGCTGACATGTTAGATATTCCTTGTACAACTCTCCATCGGCCTGAGGAGTACCAAGCCAGTTAGAGTTTGCAAATTTAGATCACTTTGGATGATCCGGTGTGTCCATGACCGATCTGATCAATGCAAGATTTATTCATCCCGCCAGCATTCCCGGTGGAGCCTTAGCTGGACCCGCGCATATCTTGGCTTTACTTGCAACCTGTAAACGATCACGAAGAACGGCGCCAGAGTGGACTGGCGTGAGACCGAATTTGGTCGGTTACAGCGCCTGTCTCTTTGTCCCAGCAACTGGAACGGGAATGTTGTGCTTTACCGTGAGACATGGCAGCTGGCTCGTGCTGCGTCACTCCACGTCCAGTCGGACCAAACCAAACCCGTGTCTGGTGCCCTCATTCGCCCCCATGCCGTGGTCTGTTGTATAGCCTTCCATCAAAAAAACTAGCTTTCGGTAATTATTTGATCCCAGGTTCAATGGTGAACAAAGAGACCCTTGCAGACCCTGGCAAAGAGCTTTCTGCAAAGTTGGTCCCTTTAGAAGCCAAGGAAAAAATCAGTCTAAGCTTCCTACAATTCCCAACTGTCTCTTGTCCTTTGCATTTGTTCGTGTGACTGTCAAACGGCGTATCCAGATGGCTACCGCTTGTCGACTGAATGAGTACAAAGGGCCAGGCAGTACCACGGAGCGCAAATCTTCTCATGACGCATTTTCGGTGTATGATGTATGCAACTTGAGTGGCTGTTTTACTGACCATTTCTCAAGAAGACAATAGCTTTGAACACCTCGATGGCAAAGTGTGTCCCTTCACACTAAATTGTATCCTGTAGTGTTATACTGTAGCCCATTGCATCGAGCCAATCCCAAATACTAGGCCTTCAGAACATGAACGCTTCTAGCCGCACCTTCAAATCTACTATTTAAGACACACAGGCAGATTAGCTTTTATGTGGGAATGCTGAGACCACAGTCAAAAATCTGGTCGTCTGGTGAGGTAAAATTAGTGTTAAAACTACTTCTCTTCATCTGTGAGTTGACCACCAGCCATGCAGTACCCCACCATTCCATCCACCCAGTGATTTGCCGATCCTGATTGAGGGTCAGCGAGAAGACAAATTGGAATAAGGCGTTCTTGTAAAACCCATCTATGAAGCGAAGACTAAAAAGTAGGTGGTTATTAAAGCCTTTAGCAATTGAGACTCAAATACTTAGTAGCACAACAATTGGTGGAGGTTCAAATAGATTACTTCATCTCCCACGTTGTTCTTGGCGCTTCGCTGTCAGATCTCCGAAGTGGTAGGTACTCCTCATCGTGATCGCTCATCAATTCCAATCCATTTAGACCGTATCGGAGCGAATCAGGACCCTGTCTCATGGATTGCCAAATGGCATACAGCCACCTGGACACCCTCATAGACATGTTGACCTCATTTACCAAGATAGATTAGCTTAAACCGCACCTATTACAATAAAATAACATTTTATGACATGGGGACTCCAAAGAATAGACAATCTGAAGGAAATATAATAAGGCTTATCTTACAAATAAGTTAGAACTTATCAGGTAGCGCCTCTTTGGACCTCCATTTTGAGCGCTGAAATAGATTTACTTGAAAAGGAATCACAGGCGGAAAATATTACCCATTATTATTAAGTTCCACCAAAAAATTTGATTTCTTTTCTCCTTTCACCTCACACTTTTTTTGCATTTTCGTAAGGAAAGAAGCCACAACATCAAGAAAAGGGGAGAAAAGTGTGGATGGTTTTGCTAACCCGCTTCAAAAAATGCCTCCAATGACCCCGGCATCACGACTTGTGGACTTCCCGTCCAAAAGAACAATTTTAGGTGCTAACAGGATGATTTGCTTGTTTTTATAGCTCCTTTGGGGATTTGGTTTTGTTTTTCTATCAAAAAAGTGTTTTAACGTCCATCTATCAAGTCACCATTGGTAGGAAATGGAGTTGGGAATGAAGGCTACCTTTCAATCAACATTTTGGTATCTAACTTGAATAGGCTGTAGTGCGGTCTTGAAGTGAGTGCGACCGTCTACACTCAGACGCCAGGCTCTGAGCCAAGCGATTAGCAAAAATGCCTCTTAAAGCCCATAATTAGATGGTTCACGGTTCTTTTGCCTCCTAAAAGGACTCCAAGAGGTACATCTGCACCCCCTTTTTTTTATTTTTGAAATAAACAATACTTGAAAATCGCTTAATTATCCAGTCTAGATGAGGGATGGCATCAGGTCTTGAAATAAGGCGGATGGAAGAAGATGCGTAACCTCCTGACCTGGAAGGAATTTGCTACAATCGAAACATTGTTTAATCAGAATGTGCTAGTCTGTTTACTATCCCGCGAGGTATGTTTGTTGTTTCCCACTAGGCGACCTTGAAGCACTTTTTTCACTTTGAAATGATTCACTGGGAATATGTTAAATTTCTGCCAAATATGAAGTTAAAAAAGGCTGCCTAACAAAATGCATCTCAAATGAGTAACACTTTGCAAGAATAAATTAAAAGCTCTAAATCAAATTGAAAGCTTGTAAAACCTCAGCAGCCAAATAAAAATGTGAGGGAGAGGGCAAAAAGCCCACTTTTTTGCATTTGCGCGATTTATTATGTGAAGGGATCGCGGTAGCTAACTCACTAATTAATGCTCCCTCCAACGCTGACATTTGAAACGAACCCAGAAAAGAAGAGATTTGCTGCCTGTAGTTTACAAATTGCCCTCCTGAGTGATTTTGCAGGCGGTTGGATGAAAAACACGGTATCCTATGGGACAACCTAATTAGTCCGTCCGCCTCATCGACTCTGCCCCCCCTCCCATCTCCACCCTACCTCCTCGGGTTGCCATCCCAGTCTTGGAGACGTGAAAAACAAACAAATCACTATCACATTCCTTCTGTGCTAGTTTGGCACTACATAGAGAGCATCATTAATTTTACCCGCTTAGACAGCTGTTGTTGAAATTTGGTGGACATCCCTATAGCCCTCCAGTCGAGGACACCCCCAACCCGCTACTGACTACAAGACATGGTAGCGCGAAGTCCCATCCTGATGTGGCCTAATCCGATTGCTTAAAGCTGCAGGACTTCGTCCACATAACTTGAGCTACGAGTGCATCTGCCCTATACACAGATCTTTTTTTTAATAAACGGGAAATCGTCTAAGTCACTAAAACCTTTTGGAAATCTAAAAATTTTTCCAGTTTTCTTATGAAGCTAGCGGGCTCTAAAACAGATTTACCACCAATCGACATTTGGAATAGTCTCTAAATTCTACATCGGCAAGTTAACCAATAAGAGAAGGAAAAATTTGACTGCGCGTTCGATGATTGGATGGTGACCCGTAAAGCCTTTTCTTCCAATCAGCGTTGTATGTACCGTGACCGATGCCAAAATCAGCTCTTAAAATCAATCGATATTTAGATAATGACTCACCGCCAGAGGGTGGCTAAAATGCCTAAATTGCCTCCGTGTTGCTTATGCCTTTCTCATTAATAATTGAACGCCAAAATAAGCCACGTTAGGTATTGGAAATAACAAGGTTAGGCAGGGAAGAGTGAGAATGTTCTGTGAGTTGCCTGAGTTGTCCTGATTTAGCTACTTTGTCTTCATCTCTATCTGGAGACCCTGAATTATTCACAGGAGGGTAAAGGGATCTCAAAGTTATTTCCCAACTACGCAACTCCAAAGTGATATACAATCTCGAGGCATCAATACTTATCTTCGATTGACATCAAAATAATGTCACCACCTGATTGCCTTGGAATTTACATGACTTAGTCATCCACCGAGATATCATGTTTTCATTGTAACTACTCTCCAAACTCCCCACTCCCTAGTTACATGATGCGGATCTTCATTCTAAACACTTTGCACGTTAGCTCAAAATGAAAAAATGAAGACAATTTGTGGTGAAGACATCAGCAGAGGCTTCAGGGTTTTGGTCGGTGCCATGAGGAACTCACTTGTGAATAGAACTTCATGCTAGCTCCGGGGAGTTAATTCGACCCTTGTAGAATTAGTCATAGTGGAAGGAAAAAGACAATAAATTATGGAGGGATTGCAAACTCAGCTTGTGATTTCGTATGTCCAGTCATCAGTAAAGAAGCAAGCTAAAACACAGTTTGGTCTTCAGATTATCTCCCAACCACATTCATCTATGCTTCTTTTTGGGAGTTGGAATATTCTGCTACCTCCCATTTTTCTCAGTGTTGGTGCCAAAAGGTGTTAAGCTGAAGTCTTGGAAGTCTTTCCCACTGACCTCTAGAAATTGCAAGCCTAGGAAGCTGAACCTTTCTCACAATAAGGCTAATGCCTCCAGAACCTTCCGAGCGCGATTCCCTAAGCCAGTATGAACTATAAACAGCGGTAGATTTGGGGATCTAGGATATCTAAGACAAGTGATTAATTTAACGGCCGGGTTTAGTGCTTCCAAGGCCTTAAGGTGCTTGAAAAGGTTTAACGAAGTAAGCTAGGCTTTGACATTTATGGCGTGCGATCCTTACATGCATAGCTACCTTAGCTGCTTTGTCTACCGTCCACTTGAATGGCCAGAGAAGTTGGCCAATTCCCCTTTTCACTCCCCAGAAATGATGAATGAAATTTGTGACCCTGAAGGCAAAACGATGGTAAGGCCTTACTTCTTTGTTTCCGTTACTGGCATTGGCTGTCAAATTCATCGTGGATCAGCGCGAATGGGCGGTACCGCGACTTGTGTGGGTCACCATGTGCAAGCACCAGGACCCACCCGTCACAAGTGCATGTAAACGTAAAATCTCCACTTTGACATCAAAGCACTTCGTACGTCAATGTATTGGGGCAATAAGCCAGCCAATAAAGCCTGACAAATGCGTGTGGTGCGGAAGAGGGAGTGATTTGGGAGTGAAAGAGGTTGGCCCTAAAAAGGAAAGGCGGTACTTGAGATAAGGAGACATACGTTAAGCTCCTCATCCTCTATCCAGTATTAGTATCAGCGCTGTCCAATTTGTAGCTCGCCCAGCCAACCGTTGACATGTGATGGAAGTGCTCCCACCATGTTGACTTGTGACAACTTGAATGCAGCCCACGCCAGTCAATGCTTAATACAAATATCCAATGGAATGGGGGAGGAAGAGGGCCGCCTTCTAACTCTGCTACTCCAATCAAGAAAGAGGCCACTTAAGCCACTGCTAACGGGTACCACTAATTCCATTGTCCCCACCTGTTAACAAGGCGCTCTGTTGTACTGTCTAAAGTAAAATTTATTACCAACAATCCACCTCAAGGAGAGATATAATTCCCTTTTACACCATCTCCGGGAGCAATACCGTGGGCTTGTGCCTTGGATAGAAAAGATATTGCTAAAACACTTCTAGAAATTCAAATTATCCTATCATAGGCGGCAAAGGAACAGCAAAACCGAGAAAACGAAATGCAATTGTTACTTGAGACTATTTTAAAGTGAATCAGTGAAATCTAGCCTCTCTTACTTAAGCACACACCTCACATCACATATGTGTGACACGCGATCTCTCAGACAGGTGGTTAGAATTTGAAAAAAATCGGCACATTTTGGATGGTTATTAATCTTGTTTCAAGAAGTACTTGTATTTCCATCCTTCCTAGGTGGCAGTTGAATATTTTTATGCTATATGCCGTCATTGAGGGGATTAAGCATGCGGTCTCCTTTCCCTTCTTGATAGGAGCATAATTAAGGGAGTGGAAACTTGGTTTACCACCATCGACTAAACAGATACTCCCTGCTTTCTGTAGCATCCATGAAGTCAAGTCCAAGTTCTATCAATAGCATATACCTGTGAAGGACATACCTTTCATCCAATCGGGCAAGTCAAATGACTAAATCAGGTTGGATACTTTCGGCTGTCGTAGTCGCTGCGATGTGTAGAATAGTTATCCACCCATTCCTCTACGCCCATCAACTTTGTTGACAATGTAGTGGACACCACCTATCTCGGCCCTACAACTTCCTCACATTTAGTAATTTAGGATGTTTTTCCTTGAACAGTGGGATTACACGAGTTCCTGGCAGCCCTCGTTTCTCTAAATACTCATTACCCCATGTAAAGTTACTGCTTTCAAGTGGTAAATGGGCTACTTGAGTCCGAACCCTGGTAGTTTTCAGCATCCATTGAATTAAAAAACAAAGGAGCCGTACGAATTCCTTAAGCATAAGCAGGCACAACCATGATTACTAAATTTTGATTCCAGCAAAAGCAAAGTGATAATTCGTAAAAGGACTTTATTTATACTGCCAAGCATGGACGTCCTCAACGCGCATTGGTTAATTAGCTACCAATCAATACGATGCTTACTTTATTGATCGAGATATTCCACCTATCCGCCGCCGTCGGGACGGTCATGCTGACGTTGCTAGGGTGACTAAATCATTTCCTGGAAAGTTGAAAGGAATAAATCAGTTTCACATTCTCCAACTCTTTAAAACAATAATGCTGACAAAGTAAACAATGAGGCGTCCTTTCTATCAGAAATTATTCCCGACACAACTGGAGATGACTGACCCATAGTACTATCTTAGACCAATTCAGTAGTGCATGTTTCTTCATGTCAAAAAAGGGAACCAACCCCCAATCTGCCGACAAATTGATAATTCCGATAATAAAATGAATGTCTCTCAATCGAGGCATTCAAAATGCGTTTATACTTCCTTATCAAATGTATATGTGAAGCTCCGCCGTGAAAATTAGGTGTAATTTGATACCATGCATACAATGAGGATGGGACGTTGACATATGGAGATGTCAATTCCCATCTGATTTATTTGACTTTTTCCACAGCGGTAGATGAAACTACCCTTAAACCTATATTTACTTCATCATCTAAGCGACTGTAGAGTAGAATGGAATGCATTCGATGGAATATCGTCAAATCCTTTCAAAAGTTATCGGACTTGATGCTGTGAAGCCGGCCATAGATATGCGCCTCACCGACACTTCAAGTTGAGACTACAGAAACAAAACTAAAGCTATATGAAGTAATGGAGCCATAAAGCACGGACACCGATAATTTCTATAATCTTTTCTGACTGTCCACACCATCGCAGTTACCTGCTCCTCGCACAGTTCACACTAACATTGTCGGTATTGCTTGTGAATTCATTAATCTTCCCTAAAAGCAACGAATTCACAGAATTGCGAGAGGTGCCACATTTGCCAGTGGATCTCACATGCACTGACTAACCCGTTCAAGGCTGATTCACTAAAAAAGTATTTCGAATTCCTTCACTTATTCGCTGACTCCATGCTTCAAATAGCAGTGGTAAATGGACGAATTTGCTTCACCTACCAGACCCTTGGAGTCAGTCGCAAACCTCGAATTCGCTGTAATTGATTGCGCTTAAGGCTAACAAATCATTCTTAACCGTATGCCAATTTTCAGCTGGGTTGAATGTGTTCCACAAATTGCATGCTGTGGCTATTGCTTTTCTTCCACTGACATCATATTAAGACCAGATTCTCAATTCTTTTCCTTTTCTCTCCCTTCTATTGCTCCTTCAACATTCACTTTTCATTTGAGTACTGAAGCAATAGACTCACTTACCATTGGAATCACTTTGCACTGGTGGGGGCAGTGCAAAAAACAAAATACATGAACAAAAGATCAGCAACAACTTCCCTTATGTCCAGTCATCTTCCCCCACTCCCCACTCTGCTCCATATAAAGTTATTTATTTGTTGCACATTTTAGTGTTTCGGCGCATACGTCTTGCTGCATTTTCCCTCCTGATTTACGGGTTACCTTTTCCATAGTTAACAACTACACCCCCCTGACCACTTGAATGATTCAACTTTTTGGCAGGTGCGTAGGCCATCACACTCTACAGAAAATAATTAACGTCAAGTCACTTCCATCAACTCAAATTTGCCCTTTTAGGTCATCAAGATCAAGCAAGTCCCTGGTCGCTTTGCGCTCCCCCCTGTCCCAACCACAGCGTATCCAACTGTAGGATTCAACATTACTTTGTGCTAGTTGAATTAATCTATCCCCCTACTCCGTCTGGTGGTATTAGTCGTAACCTACAAGCCCAAAATAACGCATAGACACATGCGCCACATTCCTTATTATATCACACCCAATTAAAAATGGCAATGCCTTTCCAAGCTGCCCTTTTGCAGTACGCGTCTGTCTTCACGACCCGCACTGGTTAACCACCCACCAATCAATCGACTGCTTGAAACACCTGCTTCACCCTGACCTCTGGGTCGACATCGACGAAGGCGTGTGACATGCTGCCCACTGTGGCATGATCCAGTCGCAAACCACTGACCTCTCTTACACCACCACGCTCCTCATTGGAAGTCGTCTTCAGAAGTGCAGTGAAGTGATTTGAATTGAATTGAATTGATTTGACTTCACTTGCCTTGACTTGACTTGATTTGGCGCCACAGGAAGCAGTGACCATCCACACGCGCGGAACCCTCCTTCCTACAATTGCACTCTCTCCAAATTCCCACCTCACTACCCTCAACATGCAGTTCAGACAGTCAAACCACATGGGGATCTGTCTGTCTGTCTGTCTGTCTGTCTGTCTGTCTGTCTGTCTGTGTGTCTCGATGATCCAAGTGGTGAGCACGTGCAACCCGTCTTAAGCTAACAACTGCATGAAGATGTAGTTGAACACTTGCGATGGTTGTTTTCTAGCAGCTCCACCACATCGCATTGCCCATGGAACAAACAGTCGAGACTTTTGACAGGTGTAGCAATTAAGCCACGCCACAACTCTCCCTCAAATGCAACTTTGCACAAGCCAATCCACAACCCAATTACAGTGGAGACATAATAAGCATCATTTTCACCATAGCCTCTGTCGCTGTTGTCGTGCACGATATCGGTCGCTGTTGGGCAGCACCTGATTGGTCAAGCTGATGCAGTGTAGGGATGATGGTGGAAGACAGAAGGACGGTTTGGAGGTAAAAATGGAGGTGGTGGAGGTGGTGAAGGTGGAGGCGGAGGAGAGTGAGAAGGCGCTTCTGTTGAAGTAACACCACGTGTGAGGACAAGCACAGCATAATTGTCAACCTGACAATTGGTTGATTAAGCAACAGTGCATGTGAATACCAAACCTCCATCCATCCTGTATCCATCCATCCCGTATCCATCCCGTATCCATCCCGTATCCATCCATCCATCCATTCATCCTGTATCCATCCATCATCCATCCACTTCAACAACTACAATCATTCACTTGATGTGTGTGTGTGTGTGTGTGTGTGTGTGCATTCCATCCAAACTGGGAATGGATTCACTTACCAACAGGTTTGGCAACACCCTAGCCATTTACAGAAATCTAGGCAAGAATGTCATGACTTCTTCCTTCACATCCACCACACCACAATGGAAGCCCATTTCCACTCATGCATCACATCTAGTGGTCGTCACACACGCCATAGTCTCACTCCTCCTCCTCCTCCTCCTCCTCCTCCGCCTGCTCCTCCCATTGGCTTGGCAGCATCGTGAAATTGCACTCTCATTCCTCACCCATCACTACACCATCGGTCTTTACGCTCACACTCCATCCTCCTTTCCATTCCCACATCACCTGCCAGAGGGCAGTTCAACCATTTAACCACCTTCTTTTCTCCCCACTCTCACTTCTCCCCAGTTTGCATGCAATTTGCCACCGACCACCACCCCCCCGTAGAGGTTACCTGTAACGAGTCAAGCCAACTTTGGACACCGTTGTTAGTGTTTGCATCCCATTCCCTCCCCAATCAAACCTGTTCACTTCGTCAGGTGTGTAGTGCAATTCGCGTTTGGAGGTAGTCAAATGTCCCTGTTGTGTGGAGCCAATCGACACCCTTGTGCTTGCAGGAGGCAGGAGAGAAGGCAAATACCATGCATAATTAACATGGTAGGCAGTGATTCGCACTGGCTGGCATTCGCTCGTAGCCTTCAACTTATTCAACTCGCTTCAGACGAAGGCGAAAGACGTTATTAGTTGGAGAGTAGGCACACCACAGTGATACAGAAGTGATGGCAGGGGGATCGCAGATTGACCAGTGGACAACAGCAGAACTTGATACTTTTAGTTATTTGCTAAAGTCTTGGAAGTCAAACGAACTCGTGTGATATGTTTATGGTATCTTTAATGATCCAAGAGGAAAGCATCAAGATGTCAGGAAGGAGGGGAGATCAAGTAATCACCAAAACTTCACATTGTGACGCGACCTCTTTCCGTGTAACCCAAGCAGGATGTGTTCTACCTGTCACTTATGCGAAAGGCGCTCCCTATCTGCTAATTATTGTTACTCTGAAGCCTCGTACTACTCTAACTCCCTTTTGTAATTCCTAATATCTTCCACATAGTTATACTACTCACATTTTCACACGTTGATTGGATGTGATTACAGCCGTCTGACCGCTCCATAAAGGTCAGTTGCATTCCCATGCTCCCTAAGCTTCAAGTCTAATGTTATAGCTGGCAGGAGGAGAAGGGGGTGCATATGGTTCCAGAATTTAGGGCTCAGGAATTAAGTCCTACTATGCCACTTGACGGCTTTGGCGATGAATCATTGGAAGATTGACATCTGCAGTACGTTAAGGAAGGCCTTCTATTCCGATTTACAATAAATGCTACCAATTTATCTCACCTCGTATGTGGCGAGCTTTAGGTCATTTGTCTAATCCTGTCTGATTTTGCCTAAAAATGCCCCTTTGAAATCTAAGTTCGTCTAATGAATGGTCATGCCAACATGCCACTCACTGCAGCCAATCCCCACCATTCTCCCGTAAAGAACTAAGCAGAACCCTCAAGTTCTTTCAACCCTGTCCATCGCCTTCCATCATTTCTCAAATCGCCTCAAAGACTCTTCCTTAGGTTCCCTGTTACCGACTATTGTACTGCCTACTTTAATGATCCACTGCCTCGTTGGCGTGAGAAGAACACGCCCCTTGGAGCTTCCACCACAAGTAAACCCAATTCCTCTCCCTCCTCCGTAAAAAGGATAGCTCTTCAACCCCACACACAGAAATAACTTTGGTTTACATCTGCTCTCCCAACGCTACTTTGAAGTTTCATAAGTAACCGACAGGCTTAACACTGCAGCCACCAACCATCCAGTCAGCGGCATTGTTTATCTACGCGGCCTTGAAGAATGCACGTGCCATTCGCAGAAAGCCCCGTTGAGTCACGACGAGACACCCATACAGGCAGTGACGACCGCCTCGCCGCTGACAGGCGCACTGCAGTCTCCCCCGCGCCGCCGGCACTCCTCTCCGTCAAACCTCGACCCCAATATTCCAAGACCACAAACCCCTAATTATCTTCAGGTTAATTCTTATGTCGTTGAGTTACAACAACGTTACTTCCCTACTAGGTATGCGCTCAGGTAGATGCCTAGGCACTGAACTACGTAGCTGGACGGTTTTTATTGGACAGTCCAACTGCTCTTCTTTCTACCAGTCTTTCCCCAACCTCTCAAAGTTCTAGGAAACACAGAATCAGAAAAGCGAAACCTCCGCGATGAACTTGAGAAGACGAAGAAAGTGGGTAGTAAAAAATTTAAAGTTAACACAGGCGGACAAAAAAAGGATAGAATAAAAGTTGGAGAATGCGGAGTAATAATTGAATAACAGTTAGTCAATCCCTGACTCAGCACGCACACACACACACACACAAACACACACACGCAGTCATTGCTATTGTTGCTGATACTGCAAAGAAAGGGGCGCTAAACAGGGCCTCGCAGAGGCTAGAGTTGCATTACCGTTTTTTATCAAAATAACCGTCTTTTCGACTTGTAGGACTGTGTGACTGCAAGTGTGATTGCGTTGTGTGTTACAAAACGCCTGCGTCCTCATGGAGTGTGGTCTTGTGAAGTGGAGAAGACAAAGATAAAACCACCTGAAAGACAGCAGAGGTCACCGGATCCAGAACACTTAGAGCTTTAAGAGCTCGTTTTTGTCCAACATCTCAAGGTCCGGTGACAGAGTGCCAGAGGCCAGCGGCTCCACACCAAGTATCAATTCTTCAGCACCCGGCAGAAAGTCGGCTAGATCCATCATCGATGAGGAGTCGTCAAATATCAGGTTCTCCTCCGACAGGATGGATTCTGACTCCGTAGCGCTCTCGAAGTATGAGAAATCTTCCTCCTCCTCGTTTCCACGACCACCGCTTAACAATGTGACCTCCCGTGGAGCATTAAACAATTCTGGCAATGACAGTGCACTCGACTCACCCTCCAGGAATGTGGAACGACGTTTTGGACTGGTAGATGAGTTTATACTGGTATAGAGGGTCTGGGTCTGTTCATCGAAGGGTTCGTGTTCCCTTTTCAAGACTCGCGTTCCCGGATTCAGCAAACATGACGTTGGACGGGGCTGCTGGAGCATTTGAGTTTGAGTAAGCATGTAAGAAGGGTGGTTAGTGGCAGATGCATAGCGTTGACGAACATGTGGACGCTGCTGCTCGTCGAAAATGATCCTACGTAAAGGCTGAAGTGCCTGTTTCACCGGGGTGGAGGACAAGTCCGTGACATGCGGTGATGAAGATGATGATGAAGATGCGGAACTGTTCTTTCTGGACGAGTAAGCCGAGTCAGCTAAACGCCACGGCTCCGGAGAGTAACCTCTAGAAACAGGCATACTCTGGACCACGACTGGACTCGTTTCCGCAGTGGAAAGAATATTCGCTGTTGACGTGTTGGTAGCCACCATGGTTTCGTTTAATGCACCACGTTTTTTCGGTTGATATTTGTAATTGGGGAACTCAAGTTGATGAATCTTTACCAATTTTGCGGCCTCCTCGTCGTAACAATTTTTTATGGCTCGTGGAACTGAACGCCAAACGATTCCTAGTTGCTGACTTAGTACCGAATTCGACGCCTCGTTATGCACTCGAAGAACATTTCGGCGGATGTGCTGGGCGAAGAGCTAAATGAAAAATTCGAAGATACTTGTTGACTAAAACCACGGAGACAAATGTCTCCCGAAATTAAAGTAGAGATGTCTTGAGTTCTGTTGTGAGTTCTTAATCAGTCTACTTGTCTCCAAAAGAGATTGACAACGAAATAGGGGCAAAGCTTTCCTAACGTGGAAATGAAACAATTTGATAGCATCCATGAGAGGTGGGGACTGGTGGTCAAAATCTTCTTGTGAGAAGTGTCCCCACAACAGGACTTGCAAAAGAAGCTCCTTAATTCTAAACCTAAAAATAAATCTCATCTGTTTACTAATGACAAAACGTATGACCGACTCAAATTCTTTGAGTTAGAAGTTAGAAAAGCAGGCGACATAAATACCTCTTTACAAAGAATCGACAGATCTAGAACCGTTAAGTAAATCCCGCTGGTACTGTAAAAATAAACAATTCAAGAAAAATAGACCCAAAGCACCAGCCTTCCGAGAGCACATGGGAAATCCTGTCTTTAAGGGCCCTATGGAACTACTGCCTTCGTAACAGAACCACAAATAGGTTTATCTTCGAAACTCCAGCTTGAGATTAAACAGTCTGCTACCAGAACCGGCAAGTCTCTGAAGCTCATCAACACTAGCAAATACTGAATTTTAGACCGAAGAAATAATTCTCCGAATTAAACAGCAAATGTTTATAGCCTAAGTGCTCCTCCTCAAAAAGGACCTGTTCCACCTTCCCTAAGATTGAAACATCTTATGTTAAAAAAGACCCAGGGAAGCCAGTTCCCTTCTCCAGAAGATGATCTTGCGCATACTAGAGTGGCCACAGTAAGATGCGGAGTCACGACTGGCCAATAAACGAGTGAGTTGAGCTTACTACCAGGTGCGTCAGTGCGTGCACGCACCTGATAGGCTGTGATTGGATAAAAAGGTAGTGTATGGAGTTGCGCAAAAATAGTAGGCCTGACTATCTGCCCGGCCTCCCCTACCCCACCATCGCCCCCTTTTTCTCCATGACTCAGACGCATACACACGCACGTACACAAACAAGTAGAGGGACGACTTCCTTCTTTCGGTCTAATTGATGCCATAGCCACAGGCGTACGTGCACTCCAACCGGTAACCGCGGTCGGAGGAGAAAAAATCGATTAAAGCGTTGCGCTGCTACGTCGCCAACCCAATCGCTGCTCCCCATTTCACCAGTGCATCCAAAGTGTACTTGACAAGTTTAAGCCCCTTTTTCCACTCAGCAGGCTGCTCTTTCGCTCTCTTGTAAATTCAGCCTCGAGATCAGGCTAAGTCCAGTGCTTGGATTGACAGAACTGCCGGGATTGTTGAAATGGCAGACTTTTAACTATCGTTTGCACCTTATAAGGTTTCTTCGTTCAAGCCCTGCCGACGGAAAGTCAACACCTACCCGAATCTAAGGCTCTGGATAACGTATTCTGTAGCATGTCCAAATCTGGTGCGCCTTTGTTTAAGTCGTCAAACGGCTAGTGCTAACGTTTACCAGCCTTCTAGCCCAAAACAGAAAGCTACAGAATCGACTTAGAAACAGGAAACGGATAAGGTTTTCCAACCACTGCGTTATAAACAATAAACAACGGACTGAAAACAATTTTGAGCCCAAAGATCGCTTTCAAGGTCATCCGCTAGGGAGCCAAAAAGAGGACATTAAACAACGAAACTCGGTTACTTAGTCAAACGAGCTTATATGACTTCGGTTATGATAAAATATTTTGACTTTCAAATGCAAGTTGCTTCAAAATGTGCAGACCGCAGTAACTGAAGATGAGACAACAGCGGGAAGGAATTCAGCGAGTAGCATCCAACTCACCATGAAGCTATTGAGAGGACGCGGCACAGAGTCCTTTCTTCGACGCTTCTTAGACTCTGTAATGGTGGTGTAGGGTTTGGCGGCGGCAGCACCCGTCAATCGGAGTGCTCGGTCACTTGGCCATTCGGTGGGTAGAGCATGGAAGTCCGTCAAATGACGGATCCAGGCGTGAAGACCACCCTGGGCAGGAGAACAATCGGCACACTCCACCATCCACATGACTAAACCGTTTGGTTTGGTGAAAGCAGGCACAGGGTCTTTATAGGCGGCCACACACCTGCAATGGCCTTGAGATTTAACACACGTCCGCACTTGCAGGAAGGCGCGTGCGCATGCGTGAGGGGTAGGAAAAGGGAGGAGAAACATTGGTGGCGGAGAAGTGGAGCAAAATTGTGAGATACGGACAGACGGAGAATTCATACGCTAGTGCATACGCGCATGTCCGTCTCTCTCACTCTCTCCGTCTGTGCGTGCATACACGATGTGCACGCACACGCACAGACGCACATCCGCAGATGCTTGTGTGCACTAGTGGTGATAAATCGTTGACTAATGACACCTGTACACTAACGTTGAACCATGCGGAGTGTTTTTTCCCAGGGCTGTGCACGTCTAAACTCGTGATTTAGATATTTTACCACCGCCTCCTCCTCTTCCTCCCCCAAACTCGTTTACAAGCCCTATGTAAAATCCTTTCATGCAAAAAGTAGTAATAACTAAAATGAGTGGTATCTGGTGGTGGAATTAATTACTGCCGTATAGGGGATATGTTTTTTTACTTATTTCACACCAATTCCTTAGCTGATGCATTAACCAATAAAATTTGATCAGGTCATTCAGCGCTTCGCTGATTGGTCGGTCACAAAGGGACAGTGCATCCCAACTTTTTATTGGGTGTTAAGCAGCTGAGGCCTGCAAAACCAGCTCCATTGTCACTAATACTACTGTTAATCCACAATTTAGGAGACGGTATTATATTGGGACAAAAGGATATGGTTGACAGCCTCGAGAAAAGGACTTTTTAGGCCATTTTTCTGCCACCTTGCATAGCATTCGAGAGGCGAGGATTAGAGATGAGCCGAAACATTTAATTTGGCATTTTAGACGAACTTTAAAATAGGTTTTCTCAGTCCAAGGAGGTGTTGCCTTCTTTCAGCTAAGCCCACTTTCAGTATACAGTCTCTTAAGAACTGTCGACAAGTCACTGTAATGTGTTGGATTTGCCTTTACTCTAGTCGTGGTGCCTTAAAGCTATCTTGGAGAACGTATTGCGCTACAACAGGTCGCTGAACAGCTGAAGGGCTAAAGCACCATTGGGAAAGACGAAAGCGCCATGATATCAAGCTGATGGTAAAAGCACGGATGTGTACCAACTTCCTCCTTTGTATCAATCTTGTGCAGGAAGCACTTAGCCCTAATCACTTCGTCTATGGAAAGGCCGGCTTTTACGAGGCTCCATAATACAACACTTTCCACTGATAAAATTTGCTTTAACGCCAACTTCCTTCCTCGGGCTTCACTGATGGCATTTTTCACCAACCAGCATTACAAAATCCCAGTTGCCCCAGTAAAAAGTGAAATAGGTGAATAGGAGAAAAAAGGTTGATGGATGTGAGGATAGTTAGAGCGCTTCGTATCAAAGTGAAAATTTCCAACAAGCTTGTGTGTCATTGGCTGGAAAGTTGGTACACTATCCATCATGCTGTCATTGTTATTTTAAACCAAACCGCTTTTGCACAAATAAAATCACATGAACTTAACTCGGTTCTTATCTGCGTTGATCGAATGGTAAAAAAGCGAATCGTCGAAACGACTAATGCCTATGAAAAAAAAGCTGAAGAAGAGGGAGTAGGGGGAGAGGGAAGGGGAGAGGGATGGGAGCTTTTCCTCCACTTTCATAAATTTATTTGTTTACTTACCCACGATTAGACTGAAACATTCGGAAGATAAGATCAGTTTAGGCCGTAGCCTGAGTGAATTTTAATGTTGGCATGGGTTGCGCAACATTTACATGGAGCCGACAAAGGTAGAATATAGCAGGAACTCCGTTTTCATACCTCGAAGAGGGACTCAGTGAGCGACCTCGGTTGGGAAATAAAATAATGGGAAGGCATCTTAGTAGTCACAAATTTAGGGAGTGCTGTGATCATGACACTTCTTCTTCATAGGTTATAAATAAGTGAAAAGGCGAACTTTGAATTTCCAGTCAGCTAACTCCAGGAATCCAACCAACGTCCACAACTTGCCGAAATAGGCAACTGCGCAGAAATCTGTTTTGAGGTAAAAAGAAACACATCGGAAAATTTTCATTCACTACCCTGTGTTTATTGAACCTTTTGCCTAAGGCGAAAAAATTTCAGTATCTGGGGCTTGGACGTTGGCTACTTCTCGCCTGTCCGTCCTCCTGATGGTCGAGTTAAAGGCGACGAAGCAGAAAATCAGGATTGCAACCAGGGCTTGGCGAAAAACTCGTCTATTTTCTCCTTGTGGTTGTTACTGTGTTGTCTACCCAATTTACAGAATCATCCCCTTCTGTCATATCGTTATAACCACTCCCAAATGACTCCTCAAGGCAGAAAGGGCACTTTAATAGGGCAGCGACAGACGAAACATCTTCCTCCCAACTCTAATCTAACCCATCAAAAATTTTTGAACTATTTTTATTTCAACGTGCAAATGCTCAGACTGTTAGACACAGACAGTCACAAAACGCACTCAAACACAAACAACTGCTTCGCCTCCTCCTCCAGCGCTCCCTCCTCCCGCCTCCTTCATTACCAAGCCAATTTATTCGTTAAAAACCATGCTAAATGTGAATAAATGGCGTCAACTTTAATAAAGTCTAAGAAAAACATATCGCTTTTATACAGGCAGAAGTACCTACTTCAAAGCTTGTCTGAAATGACAAAATGGATGTCTAGACCCGACTCTAAGCCTCTCCTCGCAAACGGTAAGCGAAATAGCACAAAATGTCGTGAATGGCTTTCTTCGTGAGGTGGAGAAGCTACATCTTCCTGCCCCCAGAAACCAAATCTCACACTCTTTGGTGGATTAGTAGCAATTGACCAACAGTAACCGTAGTGGTTGGGTCGATTTTGTACACTGCAGGCACCAAACAACCAATTAAAATCTAAGGTGCTTTGCTCCTGTGCTACTGACCAATCAACGAAATGCTGAATGACCTGATCAAATTTCATTGGTCAGTACTTCGACTGTTAAGCAGGTGTTATATAATTTTGAAAATGTCTTTTATTTTGACTTCAAATTATTAGTACCATTTTTAGTTCGCCTTTACTAGCTTTTTAAATACGTTTTCATTGTTTGAAGAACTATATGCTTTCTCCCATCACAAAATGTGGTTGATTGTAGGAGGATTAAATTATCTATAGCAATTTAAAGTTAAACACGTAATTGAATTCGACATCAATTTATATTAGTTTCAGGAACATTTGGAGTAGGCGGAAAAGTGTTGCAAATTGATGGTGCCTGACTATTTATGCGATATGTTACAGGTAGACTCTTGAACCGCCTCTTCCATTTATTCGGAATTCACTTAGTCCAAACGACTACGTTACAGACGTTTGCCAGATGAATCAGGATTTTGACGGAGGAAACACTTGTCTACCTATAATTGGAAAACCTTTGTTAATCAGCCATAACTGGTGGACCTATTCGGTGAGAATTGTCACTGCTGAGCTGGTTTTGCACCAGATTGTGTGATGTGCTAACAGAGTATTTGGTCAACCAGCCCCTCCCTAGGATTACTTCCAGTGCCCACAATATCCATTACTCATTGCCTTCCCCCTCCAGCCTGTTTGACACCTGATTCCCACACTATGTCAAATTTTAGGGTACATTGCTAGTTGCGAGCTACCTGCGTGAATGGAAATGCGCGCAAGAACGGAAACCAGACAGGCTGTGTCAACTTTTTGGACGACTGCTGAGTAGGCGGGATTGGTGACTTGGCGCTAATTGCCTCTCCCTCTCTCTATCTCTCGCCAAGGGGACGATGGAAGAAGTCCCCTTTTTTGATGGAAAACGAGACTTCCGCCCAGCTATTTTGCTACTCGCTCTTGAGGAGGAAAGCTAAATTAAACAAGCTACATGATAGCAAATGGAATCTACCAATCCTTGTTTAATCAGTCTAGAAGGGTAATAAAGAGCCAAGAAGGATTTGATTGTAGTCATAAAAGTGAGTGATTTCGAGCTTCGTAATGTTCAAGTGTACAGTATTCGAGATACTTTTAAGGTTTGGACAGACATCCGAAAGGAAAAGCTTCAAAGTCCATACGGCTACAGACCATGCACATGAAGAAGGAGGTAATTGCCTTGAATCTGAAGCGCCATATCCTCCATGCCCTAATTCACGACAACCACTGACAATTATAGAATATTACTTCCCAAGCAAAAAGGGTCATTTGCTTGAAACTCAAAGGCTACAGTTTTTGTGTTTATCCCCCTTCGGAACCTTCCATCGACCGGGAAAATTGGTACAGTAATTAGCAAGGCTCGTTGTTTTCAATAGGAGGGACGAGTGATAAGCCTAAAAGAGCCTATCATTTTTCCACATAGAAGCATGTCACAACATTAAATTTGCTTCTAGACACCTTCTGGCTGTCCAAATACCGCGATAAAAAAAATGCAAACAAAACCAGACAGACAGACAGACAAGCAGTCGGAGAAGGAGGCAGGCAGGGAGGGCAGTGGCGGGGGGAGGCAAAGGGAATTGGTGGGGGTCGCAGAGTTGGCACGCGCGAGGAAGTCCCATTTTTAGATCACCAGAATGAGTAGTTCCTCCTTTCTATCCGCCTTTTCTCACCTCATTTCTGTCATCATACCGATTGGTGTTTGTCAGTCCTCGCCGCATTCTAGCATTAAATTTACACTGCTTGGCTAACGGGTGTCTCGTGGCAAAACACTGACTAAGAGCAGTGGTTAAGAGGGACATTTACTTTGAGACGAACCTTCTAATTTTGTAATTTGGGTACTACAGTGGTAACATGCACTGAGTTCACTGAAAAGTCCGATTTTCGTGTCGTAGTTGATCCAGTCTAGTCCAGCCCGATCCAATCCAGCCCAAACGCTGTCACTCAAGGTAGAAGGCAAGAAAAATAGTGACATACGCCGTGTGATGATAAAGAATTTGGTAAATATAGACTTTGACCTCGAAGAGCATGGATTTTCACTGCTAGTGAAGGCTTCAAGCACGTTGAACCACAACAACGACAAACTTATCAGAGCGGGTAGGCGCTTGATGAAATAAACACTACGTATGTGCGTCAGTGACGATCTCGGCTTATGGATGTTAATGAGGAAGGAGAGGAAAGCAGGAGGATGCTGGCTTTACCACTTTGTAGTTTCTGTCTTTCCACCTTCTCCGATAACTAGTTGGGATGGACTGCAACGACTGGCCATTGCTAACCTGAATCCAAGTGGACCTCATTTGCCACTGCTTACCCAAATTTTTGTTACTTTCTCCACAACTGTAGAATAATCGTCTGACAGTGAATAGACCCAATTTCTGCACCCATAGAAGAATTTATAAAACAGTTTGCCTACACTTATAGGATACATATAAAGTGGTATCTGTGATACTCCCTTGCAGTAACAAGGGTGGCCAGGCCTTGAAAGCCATCCTTATGCTGTTCATTACCATTTTCATACACTCACTTAAAAGGCATTGCATGCAAATTAGGTTGTCTGTTAACTGACAGGCTTCAGATGGCAAGTGGATCCACTGTTCGTAATTTAAACACGACCTCAGCATTCCCTATTTATCCCCATCTCCTTAGTTTGTCATGATTGCTTTCTGTGCGTGGCAGATCCGCTAGTGAATTATCGCCTAAGGTGAATTAATTGCAGCTTGTAAAGGAGGTTCGTCTTCCTCTTCTTTGGAGATGGCTAGAACTAGTTTATCAATGCCAAGGAAGTTGCTTCTGACATGTTAGTCAGTCTCATCTTTACCTGCCTATGGTGACACGCAACTGCCACTTCTAATGGAGAATTGGAATTGAAGGTGTCCCCGAACGTGCTGCATCTGTCTATCTTTGAATGAATCATCGCCCAAGTCGTCAAGTGGTACGGTGTGGCTTAAACCATCTCCGGGCATCAAATTCTGGCGCTACATTCACCCACCTTCTCCCCTTTCTAAGCGAGGCATAAAACGAGAAGACAGACGACAGCGATCACACTTATAAGTCACTAAAAACGAAACCAGCTTCTTCGGATTACTTAGCAAGTAGCTGCACAATGCGTAACAGCTACTTCCGTGTAAAGGCTTCCAGGTTGTTTTAGATGGGCTCTTTTAGCCGCTTTTTCATCTTAACCTTTAAAATATCCTTTTATAGCTTGGTTAGGATAAAAGAAATATAAAACCACCCAAAGAGAGGAAATCCCAATTGTGTGGCAGAACCAATGCTAAACAAAATTTTTAAGTCCTTCCTCAAGTTCTGATTGGTGCATTCAAGGTCGCAAGTGAACCTTGCTAGACAGGTGGTCATGACAAATGAGGTGGCACCCCTGCGGGTGAAACTCAATTCCAACCACCTGCCTCCCAGTCCTTATGCGTCTCCGAAGTGGAACAACAAAGGGGGAAAAAGATAGGGGAGAAGGAGGGCGACACTGGATGATGGGTAAATGGTGGGAAGTTTAAATGGGTTAGCTAGACCCCGAATTTAATGCAAATTTTACCTTTCAGGGCGCCTTATTTCAGACCGGTGAATCCACTTTACAATGCATACGCAAATAGACTGGCTAAATAATCTCCACTGTTCCAATTTCCTTATGGATATCGTTGGCATTTTCGCATGCTTCCATGGCCTCCCAGCTCTTCCGCAATACGCCATTCTTCCAGACTGGTAATGGCTTATTTACGTTCGGGGGGATGACACACAGTGCTGTATTGGTGTCAGAGGTGGGCGAACCCGGTTCAGTTTATCAACAGTCCTGATTCCATAGGCTGGATACTATGCCTAAATGTCACACAAGGTAAGCATGCGTTGTGAATGCCTGAACCTGTCTGTGAGGTGGGGTGGGGAGGGGGGAGGGCAGGGGAAGCACTGTCCAATTTCCGGAGTAACTTCATTCTTGTGCTCCCCATGGAGGCGGTTGGGACTTGAAAAATTTTGTGGATTTTCGTAATGAGGTCTCGCACTAGACAGGATATCTGACCTACGTTGAAAGCACACGCCTTCAGGGTACGACCCTCATCGCCAACTAGCGGGGGGTATCCAAACACAACCGTTACAGGCGTATTCTGTGGGATTTACAATCACAGCCATGGTGGAAATGCGTTTCTGTCATAGTGATAATTCGCTTGTTTAAGTGTGCCTGGTGTCTTAGAACGAGAAGCGTCAACTAGAAAGGAAGGAATATTTCAGTGTCTCATAAAATGAATAACGTAGCGATAAACTAAAATAGTAGTAAAAAGATAGTTAGGAAATTCTAAAACGACAATGAAATGTGGAGTGCGAATGAAAAAGAGGGGATGTGAATTCACGAAGTCGCATTACATTGTATGCCTTAATGCTCGCGAAAAGGGAAAGATAGCTAACTGACATGAAACACCGGTGGGATGTACAACTGGCTTTAGGTTGGACAATTTTTTTTCTTCCCGAAGTGATGGCTTTTTTAAAAGGTTAACCAAGGACAGCATTGAAGAGGATGCCCAGAACTATGCCACGATCACATAAGTTCGAGGGCTTATTTGCGAAGACATATATGTCCGGAGGCCGTCTGCGCGATTCTCTCTTCTCACCTGTGCTGTAGGTGTGGAAGAGTTGTTCCACTCATCACTATTGTCAACAATGGATCTGGATGTGCTTGGTGGCCGATGATAGCATGGTACGGGCTCTTTCAAAGGTGGTCTAGAGTTGAAGGCCTTCCTGAAAGTGCTGCGACCGCCGCCAAAGTCATTTGGTAGTGCAGTGGCACTTGAAAAATTTTCTAAGCACCACATTCAGGCACCAGACTCACCCACCTTTTCATCTTGGTGCACAAGATATTTGATGAGAAGCTTTAGCGCACAGACGACTCCAACCGAGTCAAATCAAGATTTGGTAATGCGAGAGTCAGAAGCATATGAAAAGCAAAACAATATGTTTTGTGATGGTAAATTGACGCAAATTTTAAGGCTTTTAAATGTGCTGAGCTAACGACGCTTGACAGTTAGGAAGTGCCTTCTTCACAAGTAACAGAATTTCTGAGAAGAAGATGTTATTATTGTGTCGAGCATCTAATTCAATGCAGAAGATGTAGCCATTTTCTACTTAACAATTAGGTGTGTCATTCTCATGTCCCTGAGGAGAGAGAATTGCGTTACACGGATCGACATGGTTTTTCGCGCTGACCTCATGCGGCTCTGCTCGTGCCGATTGGTCAATCTGCGATCCCCCTGCCATCACTTCTGTATCACTGTGGTGTGCCTACTCTCCAACTAATAACGTCTTTCGCCTTCGTCTGAAGCGAGTTGAATAAGTTGAAGGCTACGAGCGAATGCCAGCCAGTGCGAATCACTGCCTACCATGTTAATTATGCATGGTATTTGCCTTCTCTCCTGCCTCCTGCAAGCACAAGGGTGTCGATTGGCTCCACACAACAGGGACATTTGACTACCTCCAAACGCGAATTGCACTACACACCTGACGAAGTGAACAGGTTTGATTGGGGAGGGAATGGGATGCAAACACTAACAACGGTGTCCAAAGTTGGCTTGACTCGTTACAGGTAACCTCTACGGGGGGGTGGTGGTCGGTGGCAAATTGCATGCAAACTGGGGAGAAGTGAGAGTGGGGAGAAAAGAAGGTGGTTAAAATGGTTGAACTGCCCTCTGGCAGGTGATGTGGGAATGGAAAGGAGGATGGAGTGTGAGCGTAAAGACCGATGGTGTAGTGATGGGTGAGGAATGAGAGTGCAATTTCACGATGCTGCCAAGCCAATGGGAGGAGCAGGCGGAGGAGGAGGAGGAGGAGGAGGAGGAGGAGGAGGAGGAGGTGGGGGAGGAGGAGGTGGGGGAGGAGGAGGGGGCGGAGGAGGAGTGAGACTATGGCGTGTGTGACGACCACTAGATGTGATGCATGAGTGGAAATGGGCTTCCATTGTGGTGTGGTGGATGTGAAGGAAGAAGTCATGACATTCTTGCCTAGATTTCTGTAAATGGCTAGGGTGTTGCCAAACCTGTTGGTAAGTGAATCCATTCCCAGTTTGGATGGAATGCACACACACACACACACACACACACACACATCAAGTGAATGATTGTAGTTGTTGAAGTGGATGGATGATGGATGGATACAGGATGAATGGATGGATGGATGGATACGGGATGGATACGGGATGGATACGGGATGGATGGATACAGGATGGATGGAGGTTTGGTATTCACATGCACTGTTGCTTAATCAACCAATTGTCAGGTTGACAATTATGCTGTGCTTGTCCTCACACGTGGTGTTACTTCAACAGAAGCGCCTTCTCACTCTCCTCCGCCTCCACCTTCACCACCTCCACCACCATTTCAAATCACTTCACTGCACTTCTGAAGACGACTTCCAATGAGGAGCGTGGTGGTGTAAGAGAGGTCAGTGGTTTGCGACTGGGTCATGCCACAGTGGGCAGCATGTCACACGCCTTCGTCGATGTCGACCCAGAGGTCAGGGTGAAGCAGGTGTTTCAAGCAGTCGATTGATTGGTGGGTGGTTAACCAGTGCGGGTCGTGAAGACAGACGCGTACTGCAAAAGGGCAGCTTAATGGTTGATGTTGCCATCAAGTTTTGTGTACTTGACGTCGCGTGGTGCGCTACACATTTAAACGCTTAAGCACATTATGAATGGGGTAAACCGATCAGTCAGGTCCAACGTTTGGTAAAGATGTTAGAGGCAATCCTCGTATATAGACGGATAGAGGTACAAGAGGCGTTAAATGGAACATTTTGCAGTTAACTCAGCTACATGTTAAAAATTGGAAGAACGCGACAGTTTAAAGAATGTTGTTGGGTAGTAACTGCCACTTTATACCTTATTTTGAACCTCTTTTGTCAGTTGACAATCGTTCAAACAACGAGTGGGTCTCCCACCACGTTTTCTAAGTACATGTTGTACATCCAAATGAGGCATTAATGTTAGAGGAGGAATTAAAGGAAGGGAAAGTAGAAAGAAGCCACAGTCGAATTGAAAATTCGGTCTCAATATGATGTCAGTGCCAATCTTTCTTTTACCCATTGACAATATGGCGGTGGAAGAGAAGTAACAGCCACAGTATTGCATTTGTGGAACACTTTTAACGCAGTAGGAATTTGCCTGTGGCTGAGACTGCTGCCTTAGCTTTAGGCGCAGTTAGCCCCAGAATAATTCAGGTGTGTAACCGACTTAAAGTTGGTTCACTCGCTAGACCTTTTGTTTATTTGCCACTTTTGAATGCATCGCAGAAATGGTAACTTGATGAATGCATGTGAGATCTTCCAACAAGTATTGCACCTACCATGAGTTGTTCAATTCGTTGATTTTGTAAGAAATTGATGAATTTAAATGCTACACTGATTATGTTTGTGAGAACTGTGCGATTACGTGGTTGGTCCAAAAGGAAGGAATCAAAAGTGTCTGTGCTGCGTGGCTCCATCAGTTCGCCTCACTTTGTTTCAGTCTATGTATCCTCCACTTGAAGTGTCAGTAGAGTGCATTCCTATGGTCGTTTAAACCAGGCAAAGTTCGTTAATCTCCAAAAGGTGTGAGCCGATGACATTTTATTTCATCACCTTTCTTTTAATTCAATAGTCACCTAGATGTAGATGCAGCCGTCGATGTCAAAGCGGCTGCAGCTAATACAGTCGCAAATAGGCAAACTAGATAGCATCTCCATTTAGCATCGCAACACCTTCAATGCATGCGCGTCGTCAATTCCGGACCAGTATTCGTGGCATAGCTCCACATATCTATTTGAGATAGAAAGAGTAACTATTATCAGAATAGATGCAAGCCTTCATTTGATTTTGCAATTTCTCCAGACAAAGAGGGCTGTATCCTTTTTTGATCTAAAAGAATTTACTACTGAATTAGCCAGAAATAGTAATATAGGCAAGCCATCTGCAATTGTCATGGATGATTGCTGATGGGCAGAAATTCCTAATGATTCAGTAGTAATGAAATAAAGTGAATAGTGAAAGACTGACACATTTTTTAAATGTTACTTTAACTCATTCAGTTACCCTTGCAACGCCAGCATGCGTGTCCTGCTAACCAATCATTGGTGGAATACACGATCTATAAATCGGGCAGCTCATTGATTGGAGGCTAACTGGCCAATAGATGTTGAGATCACCAATTCTTTACAGCACAACTTGGTCTGTTGAATAGGAATAGTGCTAAATTTATCCTAGTTCTTTGTTGTAAATAAAAATGTTTATTTTTAGGTACCTAGTGAAAACAATGGTGTACGATTTAGCTTCAAAATGGGCGTTTAAAAAGTACACAACCTCTTTTGACACCCTTCAGGAACTTTGATACTGTAGACAGTAAATTCACGACTAAATTATTCTCTTCCATCTTATTCTAGACACGTACACACTTCTTCTAGTTTAAATAAATGCCTTTGGCAAGCTAAGATGGTAAATAATTTTTTTGAATTTGAGGCCTACTAATGGAGGAAATATTAATGCTATGGCTAGTGCTACAGAACTTTTTCTTGATTCATCCCAACTGTTTACGATTCATGAATCTAGAGTAGCGAAGCCGGGTTTTATTCAAAAAGGCTGAGTCACTGTGGCTCGAATGGCATGGTGACAGAAAACTCCTAACCTCATGAAATCGCGGTTAAAAAAATTATTTATGCGGGACAGAGGGGGGAGGAGTGGAATGATATTTGCGCAGCCGTCTGCGATGGCGCCATGGAAGCACTGACGTCGTCGGTGTCCCTGCTCCAGCGTCTAGTCTCATTAATTATGGAGACCACCCTGAAAGAGGGATACCAACACCTGCTATGCGTATGTGACTCTTTCTTCCAAAATCTAGGGCAAGAACACGGGTATACAAGGGTGCTTATGATGGTCTGTGGGGTCCAGATTCTGTGAGTTTAAAACAAACTGCCATGCGTTGGTGACAGATGCTAACTTTTAGCTATTTGCAAGCCTCCAACCCATTTGCCCGCCTTCTAAGCATCTCTAGGCATATGGGCCAGTTAAGTCACTTAGAAATACGACGTGTCACTGTTTTAATTAAATGAGACTCCCAGTGGAAGGCTTTGAGAATGTTTGTTATGGGACTGCGAGACAAGAAGCATGGCGGGTAAATTTTAGCCATATAATCAGAGCATTATTTCAGTGAGTGAGCTTAGGCATCATTTTGTTGTCCGACCGACTTAGTTTTATCTTTGTTACACATCGATACATTCATCTTTTGCATAAAACATCTCTTTCCTAACAAAGACCAGTCTCTTAAGCTAACTGCACACCCCAATTTAGCCTAGTGGGATGTTTCTGTGTCGTCCTCTAATCACTGATCAAAGGTCTCCGATACACTGAATGCCTTTGAACATGCTGGCGAGGCCGCCTCTACTGGTGGTCTCTTGGGCCGAGCAACCTGCAGAGCATGTAGCGTGCATACTGTTCCGATTTTCCTATCAGACCACGGCTTCAAACATATGTCACATTTGACATTAGAAGTTTCTGATAAGCAATTTCACCATAGCATATGACAAACAGATTGTCGACCGTCCCCTAAAAGTGTCAAGGAGAGATTTCCATAGATTAAGGTATTGCTGACACCTTTATAAAGCATAGTAAAAATTACGAGACTCTAGGATGTAGAACATTACTAAATCTCCACTTCTCTTGGCCTTTTTGAGGGTTTGCGTGACAAAGACGACAACGACGTATTGAATTCGCGTTCTACCAGTTTAGTTGGAAACGGTAGCATTTTGGTCGTGGGGCATTTTATCCAACACCTATAACCCTTTTACAATTGAGACGCGAAATCCGTCTTATTTCGTTCTTGTTGAAAAATAGTGAATTTGGGAACATTGCGTAGTTACGCAGTCGGAGTGGAGCCCGACTCTTCCCATGAAAGGTTTCCCTATCTTGCCAGGTTATATCTTCAGTGGGATGTGTTGATATCACACGCAAAATTTTGGTGAAGAAGTTACTTGAATATACCATTTCGTGCTTCCTGCTGCTTTTTCAGACACTAGATATTCAGGAGCATGGCATGCTCTCCTGCCAAGTGGAGTAGTCAAATCAATGGGTCTGCATTAAATCGTGCCTGCTTTTATGCGCGGTTTTTGGAGGACAGGATCGTCAATTCAAAGAAACTTCTCCAAAACTGAAGTGACTTGTTTATGATAGCAACTACTTAAGGAATCTCCAAAACATACGTAATAATTTGATGTCCGACGTTTGGGAAATTGGACCGACGAAACTGCCCACGCAACGCACCTTTATCACTTGTCAGTCAGAAGAGCTGAATGCTAAAAATCCTTGTTTGGGAAGCAAAAACGATGCACCTACTGTAAAACCCAGGAGCAGTAAAAGTTGGAAATAACAAATTATGCCCTCGTGTAGTTGTCTTCTTCTCCCTTAGACTACGTGATGCTGTCCTCTCTGCGCATGCCTGTATGTGTGTATGGGTGTGTCTATCTGAGGCCGAGTTTGATTAATGACAGAGCGGTTTCAAGCTTGAAAACAGGAATGGAGGGGAGAATTGTTCAGTCTGTCGTTGCCTTTTTTCCCCTTTTACCAGGCTAATGAACACCAACCTTTAACACCGCCTAAGGTGTTTCCGTCTGCGTCCCAAAAGAATGTCCCTAGTTTTTGGTTGTTGTATTACCCCATTTTACGAGTGAATAATGTGTTACACCGCATTAAAAAAGTCTTCCCTTTAGCGCAGACAATAAAAAAACAGGCAGTTTCTTATAGGTGCTCTGGAATGCTGATGGTTGAACCTTCCTTCCAAACCTGTCAGTGTGTCAGTTGGGGGAGTATTTCTCCTCCAAAGAGGAGGACCCCCAATTGCGAAGCTGAATGGAAAAGGCAGATTGGTAAGTCGGTGTTGTAAAAATGAGTATCAAACAACAGCTTTTTTTGGAAAGATCATGAGTTATTGAGCCCAACAGTCTAAATCGACGCAATTGGAGAAATGCCACTCACTAAAATTGCTTTACTGCTCCTAATGTGACCCATTTCCAATTCACTTGGGATGGCTCACATTTTGGGTGCAATTCTGGAGTTCCAAAAACCACATGCGGTGTTGCCTCACCCAATGGACCAGCAAACTTGAGACCAAAGGGACACTGGAGGAGGCATTCAAGCCACAACATAGGGCATTTTCTGTACCTTCTTAAGAGCAGGTGATTAGGAGAGTCGGAATGCCTTGGACTCCTCACAAAAGATTTAACTTTTGCAGCACTTTACGCTGCAACAATGGGTGAGGTCATCCACTCACCAATCATCTCACTTCAGGGAGCCGAAACCAGGAGTGAATGGGGAAGTAGTCAAGGCGCCTATAATGGTTGATGACAGCCCTTTTTTAAAACATTGTTTTGAAAAAGGAACATCACTTAAGTTGGTCTGGCAACGAACTAGACTGTACTTTACTAGCATGTTATAGATCTCGCGATGATAAATCCAAAAGTGGTGGAGAGCACCAGAAAGGCAATTGCCAGTTCTTAGAACACGTTTAGGGTCATCACATAAAGTGGTGGTCAAACTGCGAGCCTTGCATAACCAAATTGGAACCATTATTACGCAGTTCCCATCAAAGATGCATTCGGGAAGGCCGAAAAGGTGCGCCTCGACCCTGGTTGACATTTTGACTAAAGTGTAATTGACGAGGTTTCTAAATAAAAACACTTCTTTGTAATGCCTTTAGTGTTTCTTTAAAAACATAACAATAGAGGTAATAATGGCTTTTCAAATGACCTTTCTTCATGCATCTTGGTGAGTTGTAATGGTGGAAGTTCGCGAGTGCCAACGCCAATTGAAAGAAACCCTCTATTCTCCCACGTCTACAGACCGTGATGCGCACAAAACAGCTAAAGTGCCTTGATATCCCAGTTACTAAATGACGTTAACTGTCATTCATTCCCTTGACCAATCCTGTTGCTCTCCAAATACCAAATACCGGCAATACCGTCTTCACGTCAGGCATATCCTTCACCCACGCACCTCGTCTTCCTTCTCATCAAACAACCCTTTTGGGATACCATGATTTCATACAACCACCTGTCGCACATCATTCACCAGACGTCGGCCGCCAAGCACTGGTCCCCAGTTGCTACCTCACGTCATGCGTGTGGCTTTGGATGCAGCCCTAAGAGGAATGCAAAGAATGCTAATCAAAGTGTCACCTATGTGTGACACTGGCAGCTGACGTCCTCATCCTACTCCCTCCCCCCCCTCCCTCCCTCCCTCCCTCCCTCCCTCCCTCCCTCACTCACTCACTCACTCACTCACTCACTCACTCACTCACTCACTCACTCACTCACTCACTCACTCACTCACTCACTCACTCACTCACTCACTCACTCACTCACTCACTCACGCGTTTATCCCTCCATTTGTAGTCAGGTGGAGAGCTTCTCTGTTCCTCCATCAATGCAGTCTAGCCAAATGGGAGGTGGTTGATCACATACTTCCACCTCCAACATTTGCTTCAAATGGGCAATTGATCTCCAACTCCCACAATTACGAGCGTGGAGAGTCTTGTGATCAAAATGTTCTACACAAGTGTCTTGCAAAGGTGCGTGTTATTTGCGGAGACATCTCCAGACATTGTCAATATCAAATTTCCATTTGTGACATCTGTCAAATAATGGATACCTCTTCAAACGAAGGCAATTTCGCCCAAAATACTCCCATCACACAAACCACCAATTGAGGGCATTTGACAGCACCCAAATTGGCCATTAAGACTCTACCCTGTGCAAATCAAAGACACTGGATTGCTACATTTCCAGGGGATTTGTAGCGCTACTCTCGATTGTCGCACGCACGTAGATCCATGGAAGGTTGAGGGGCATTCAAGAGGCCTTCAACCCGAAACTTAACATTCTCCTTACTGCTTTTCCTCCTCAATCGACAACTAAATTGTTTGCTAATTTTTTGTTAAAAATTTGTAAATATTAAATGCACTTCAGAACTGTTCATTTAAGACATCGCACAACACAGAACCCTCCAAGCGCTTCCATTAAAGTGAAGTGGAAGGCTCAGACATGAGGATGCAGAGATGAACTTTCCGTTAGCACAGCCTTGCGTTTACCCACTGTCCAACAAGGAGTATTATTTCAGGAGCTGACTCTCGATTAATATAAGTAGAAGCGCCATTTATTATTGCCTCTTTATTCTTTCCGTAGAAACCACAAACTCTGCTAAATGTTACAGTCGCCCTCGATCTGCCATAATTATTAAATTAAATGACAAAGTGAAATCTTCAAAGTTTTGCCCAAATCCACACAGTTGGTGAGGTTTGTTGAGACTCGTCTACAAAGTCATGGGTTTAGCAAGCTATGAATTTCTTACTATTATTATTATTATGTCCCAAGTCTGCAGGATCCTTTTCGCCGATTTCATTTGTCCGTCAGCTCCCAAGCACAATCAACGGTCGATGGGTCGGTGCTGCTTTAAAGACTCGGAAAATACGGCAAAGCTGAATGCATACTCAGTCCTTTTTGGGGGGAAAGTTATTCCTCCCCAGTTTATTACGATGCACCTTTTCACTTCGTTGATAAATACCTGCCAGAATTTCCTTCCAATTGACGGGTCCTGCCTTAATTACTTTCAGCAAATTTTCTTCCAGGCCTTTTTTAGTTGATGACAAAGACACTGTTATCACTTTACTTCACATCTAAAGTTGTCACGGAGCTGTCATACTCACACGTGACAGTGATGAACGAGTAGAAGTACGAAAAAAAGCCATTTAGGCGCTCTGTTCTTCTATTCTTCTCTAAAATAAAACATAAACTGGAATGACTTGCGGCAAATAAAACGCAAATAAACAAATAGAGCCTAAACTTGCATTATTTTAATGGGATCTTAATCACTCACTTTGTGCTGTATGGTTTTGTTTAATTAACGAGTATCGTAAAATGAAAGAAACTTCGTCACACATATGTGACGCTAGGAGCAAACTTGATCAGATCTAAATAACAGCCTTCTAGAGTTGAGGAACCCGATAATCTTTTTCAAAGGCCTGTATGGCGTGGACAGAATAGAACGATAAGGCTATATATATAAAAGACCTCACTTTTAGCTTTTACAACGACGAAAGTCAGTCAAGTCGGCTGACCAATTAACGCACCAGGTAAACAAAGATGCAAATTACTTCCCTTCCCCTGCCTTATTTGCAATCACACATCAGAATTCCAACCATAAGACTCGAGTTTTGTAAAGAAATGCTCAAAATGCATCCCAAGAGACTTCATTTTGCTAGTCTCAACAGCATCCACTATTGGACCAATCACGGTAGGGACGTGATCAGTCCGCATGAGTCATATTCCCTGGACAAAAGTCAAAAGCTACTTCCTTTCGTCTCTCAAGAAAATAAAAAATGGTGGAAACGATCCAGTTGGTAGAGCACATAAGGCAGTTAAGAAAATCAACGGCAGCCAATAAATTTTAAGATTTCAAGCGGACCAATCAATTTCGGAGGTTGGGAAAGTGACAAACTGTGTCAATAATCACTCATCTTTAGATGGTATTGGCTTAAGTAAAATTTTATGTCATATAGGCAGGACAAAGAAAACTGCTTATGCGAGAGGTTTTGATTAAGGAGTTGTCGGTTTGTATAAAAACGTACCACCAACCACTTGAGAGGAAACACCGTGAGAGAAGGCAACGAGAATGACGGCTATGTCGGCAAAGGCGGCAGAATTGGTGACTTTTTGACCTTCTCATTCCTTTTTGTTGGGGGACTCTAAGCTAAAAAGTCCCACGGGAAGAGATGAAGGAGGAGGTGATGGGGAATTACGCGTTCGTGACATTGTCAACATTTTTGAACTTAAGCATTATCTTCACGGAAAGGAGTATTGCATACACCGTGACGACTGAAAGACTCTGGATTAGGTGATAAACGAGACAGACATGCAGTTACTGCCTGTTATTGGTTCTTTCAAGTTGGGAAAAATGAGGGTGACTTTTGTCCATATTCTTCAACATCCCATTCCCTGCCTTTTCAAAACCCTCCTGACATCTAACCCCTATTAGATTTGTCTTGATATCTGGGATAGCGATAAGAGTGGTGATTTTGTCGTGTCTAAGCGCTGTCTCCGTGGAGTGAGAGTGTCTAGGTAGAACAATTTCGAACTGTCCCATTGAGGAAGGCGTATGGATTTATCCTACGCTTAGTGCCATCTATAAATTACCTGACATCTTCAAAAATGACCATCTTGAAGTGCAGGATGAGGGCCACTCCTTGCTTCCAACCGCCTGTCAGCCGCGGTCGTGGAACGTGGAGAAGAATCCACGGGTCGTAGCATTATTCGTGTGGTAACACGGGTTGTGAGCGTGGTAAGGAAATTGCCGACAGGTACCTTAATGCATATTCCAAGCCTTTAACCGGAAGCTGCTGTACACACAATACTAAGCAATGGTAATTTTAACTTTAGTTTTCCTTCCTTTTCTTGAAGCGCAAGACATGTGATTTAAATGTAAAGTCCATTTAGAAAGGGCTTTACGCCAACTTACTTATGGGATCATAATATCACACTGGAGAAGTACTTTCCGCACCGATTCTGCCCTCAATCTGAACCGGTGTGCGCGTAGGCTGAGGTCCCTTACCAAGGAAATGTTCCACGTACCTTCGCTTGAGGGAGTTTGTCGGCCTTTTTTGGCCTCTTAGGCTGCTCTGTCCACTTTGAGTAGAGTCGCCTAATGTAGGCAGCGTGGGGAGGAGTGGAAAATGAGAAACAAATGGAAACAGGCACAAGACCGGAGGTGTCTTACTCACCCATCTGGCACTGGTTCCCTTCCACTGGTAGGGAAGGAGAGTTTTATAGACTATGTCGGTGTTGGTTTTTCTTTTCTTTGGGAGAGCAGTTGGCTGAGAGGCAAAATAGGAAAAAGTAGAAGTTAGATTCATGACCAGGCAGTAGCAATTAGCTCCAAGACAAAATACAAGTGCCCATGCATACACTACTGGTTACCGTTAAAAAGTCTAAACCAATCACCAAGTGACAACTAACTATCGATTAATCATGTCAATCACCTAAAGGAAATGTACCTTTACGGCCCCGTCAAGCTCAAAGCAACTGAATGGTTGTCAAGATGGCGCATTGTCAACTACAATTGAAGCAACACCTCGGACAAGTGGGTCCCCTCTCCTCCGTCTCCGCCCTTTGCATGTCCAAAGGCTAACGAATGATGACACGATTCTTTATTCTTCTCGTGCTATGCATTTTAGATTGGTTGCTAACTAACTGGATGACTTGCTTTGAAGAATGCCGTTTTTTCATTCAGTGACTGATTGTGTCGTTGCATCTACTTGTCGCCTACTTTACACTTCTAAGGAAAGCCTCAAAAACCACACTTGCCTTGAGGGATTGTGTGTGTGTGTGTGTGTGTGTGTGTGTGTGTGTGTGTGTGTGAATGCGATTATTCACAGCGATTTATTTTCTTCCTGGAGGCTGCGCAGCCTTCACAAGTGAAATCTATCCACTCTGTGCCGCTTGGAGACGTACACAAAGGACTTCGCATTTGGGAACAGACATGAAGGTGTTCTGTTTATTTTTACAAGAAGACAAACTACCTTGACGCATGGAAAGACAGATCCAAAAGTCTCTGAATCTGAGCGACTGACAACAGTGATAAATCATGCACGGTGCATGTCAAAAAGTGGGATGCTGAATCAGCGTTTCCAGAAAATAAGTCTTCTATGTGTATGGACTTCAACCATTGGATGGTGCGGTGATGGTGGAGCAGCTCAATCATGAAAGAGTTCGATCGAAGTGACTGACAGGCGTTGTGAACAGGAATCCAGAATATTCCATCAGTTTGCGCCATGTCTGTGCAACCAAAACAGCCAGTGATAAAGCTCGCGCTGAACACCAACCTCCACAAATTGGAAGACAAGTACTTAACGCGTTGACAAGGTGACAGTGGAGCTTTTCGGCATTCCAGCTTGCCAGCCTGACAACCTGTCACGTCACGCCTGCCTGACCACCTGCCACTCGGCCACCTGTCTACCCAATGAAGTACAGCGGATCAGCAAATCGTGATGCTACTTTATTGCTCAAGCTTTGCAGTAAGTCGTTAAATGCTGCGATGCTTCCACAAATACGGCAGCACCGGAGTTATTTTGAACAATAAAAGAAAGAGGGAAGGAAAAAGGACAAACGGATAAATGGAACTCTCCACTCCACTGGAATGCTTCTTTCCACGATCTTAGACGTTGTGTGGACAGGATATTCATCCATGCCTCTACTCGCCCAGCCTTTCTACTTCATTTCATTGTTAGCACTTAAAGAATAACGCATGGTTTGATGGGATGACTCGTGCTTCACGAGATCTCTTTCAACTCGAGGTGCATATGATCTTCACAATACTCGTCAAGGGAGATTTTAAGTACGCGCTAAAAGTTGGTTGTAGAAGCGTAGTGGTAAGGAGAGCGTCGAGATTAGGGTTAAAAGCCGAATGCTATTCTTGCAGCCCTGAGGTCCTCTTAGTGGTCCCAGCCCCTTTCACGGGTTCACGTAAGTGTGACAATCAAATGTAGCACTGAAAATCTGCTGAAGTGTGACAGTCCAGCGTCTTACCGAAGGCATAGGGTAGAGGGAAGCAAAGGAGAAGAAGGAGAACGGGACCATGTTTCGTTGGGCCGTTGTAGCTAATTTGGGTGCTGCTACATGTCCTCAATCGAGGTTGATTTAATGACAGCACTTTTGATGGAATTGCCTCCATTCGAGGGTGTATTCACATTTGACCCACGTTAGCAAGTGCTCAGATAGCAGAAATGTTGGAGGTGGAAGTATGTGATCAACCACCTCCCATTTGGCTAGACTGCATTGATGGAGGAACAGAGAAGCTCTCCACCTGACTACAAATGGAGGGATAAACGCGTGAGTGAGTGAGTGAGTGAGTGAGTGAGTGAGTGAGTGAGTGAGTGAGTGAGTGAGTGAGTGAGTGAGGGAGGGAGGGAGGGAGGGGGAGGGAGGGAGGGAGGGAGGGAGGGAGGGAGGGGGGGGAGGGAGTAGGATGAGGACGTCAGCTGCCAGTGTCACACATAGGTGACACTTTGATTAGCATTCTTTGCATTCCTCTTAGGGCTGCATCCAAAGCCACACGCATGACGTGAGGTAGCAACTGGGGACCAGTGCTTGGCGGCCGACGTCTGGTGAATGATGTGCGACAGGTGGTTGTATGAAATCATGGTATCCCAAAAGGGTTGTTTGATGAGAAGGAAGACGAGGTGCGTGGGTGAAGGATATGCCTGACGTGAAGACGGTATTGCCGGTATTTGGTATTTGGAGAGCAACAGGATTGGTCAAGGGAATGAAGACTGATCCATGGGATTCCATTGGTCAGGCGACCGGACTTCTGAACTGCTTTGTTTTAATGTTGGGGTGGGACTGTAGAAGATCAGACGTTGCTCGACGATGGAAGGAACCATTAGTTATTGCGCAAACTCATCAATGACAACTTCGTTAGTTATAATTTGCTAAAAGGGATGTAAAAAGGCAATCTGATTGTCCATTTGTGCTTCCCCTTTTACTGTCAAGACACGGGAAGGAGGAAAATGCCGCCAGGGACCAACCAAATGTCTACCGGGGTCGACCAAGTTTGCCAGGTCATTTCCCTGCCAGCCCTAATATCAGATAGGAGATGATTTTGCCTTCCAGGCAGCCAGTCGGTATTCCTTCCTCCTCCTTTTTTTCCTCCATAGATTCGTGTTCACCAGAAGTAAACAATCTTGGCCTGGTTCCCTTCTTTTTTCAACAGTCATCTCCACCAGTTTGATTTATTGGCAAGTCAGCCATCGTAATCAGGGAGAGAGAGAGAGAGAGAGAGGAAGAAAGCAAGAAAGAAACGATTTTGGGTTATTGCTGGAACAAAAAGGAGAAGCAGTGTCGTAGCATCAGATGGATGTCTGCGGTTGTCGGTAGTGAGGCGAAGTAAAAACTGCGACAGTGTGTAAGTCAAATATGTCTCTGAGTCATTGTCGACACGATGTGCTTCCTACCACCTTCCATGGATCCTTGTCCCTTTTTTTTCGAGTTGGATGGGACCCCAACAGTCATCTCTCAAGACGTAAAAAAGTGATAGGTTAGCGGTGGAGAAGGTTTATTACTGACTTGCAGAATGGTTTGGGGGCAATAAACAGAAGTGGACGCCTGCGCCGTTTGGATGGTAGTAAAGCCTACAATGACTAGAGGATCCACAATGTAAAACTGTCAACTTGCAGCATTTCAAGCAGCCATATTTCCGCCTAAGATCAAGCAAGATGTTTGGTAAATGGTGCTTCAACACGATGCTGTGGTGAGGATAAAATTAGGCATTGCAGAAGTTGGAAAACAGTGTTGCAGATTTGATTGCGACTCCTGAATATCAAGAAATCCATCTCGTAGCCATCTTGCTCATCTATCAATCTCGTATTCATTCATCCAAACATCCGTTCATCCAATACGCACATGTCTATCCTGTACCCATCCTCCATCCACTCACCTTCCTCTGCACCCGTCGGTTCATCCATTCACCTCTCCATCCCGTAACCATCCACCTGTCCTTCCCCAGGCCTTTCAGTTAAGCACTTCTGAATTGGATGCTCCATTTTCCTGGAAAATGGACTTCAGGGACTAATCCAACAGGTGTACGAGTTGCCCCTCCATCAAATCGCATCAATGTTCCTTTGAAACATCAAAAAGATCCTCACCATTGAAAGTCTTTTTTAAAGGATGGAGGATCCGTCGATAGGGAAGCCTGCCATTTCTTGTATCAATGATCACAGCCACATGCAAAAAGGCTTTAAGGTGTAAAACAAAAAGACCCGACTCGCAATTCTTTGCCAGTTCTTTTGACTTCCAGATTGGTGAAGGCTGTCTGGCACACCTGTCACAGCAAAGGGCAATTCTTCCCATTGTCTTGACTGAAAACCACCTCTCGATGTCACCGAAGGAGTCATACTCCGTGTTCGAATGTCCTACTGTTGGACTGTTGACTGGTAGCTTGACGACACCACGTTTTCATCCTTCCATGGTGTTAAATTCTTCGCTCCTGTGACATTTTGATCCCCACCTACTACTCTTAGCACAAATAAATTATCAAATCTTCGGCATGCGTTTAAATGCTTCTTGAAAAACATCGTGTCTTTGTTTACGCATTTCTTCACTAAACATTGAGATTCTCTTCAATTATCGCCTCGCCGGACACGTGTGTTCCATTATGTGTGCGGCAATGAGTTATCGCGCGGATGAAAGGCTGCTAAAGTTAGTAGCTGCCCTTTTTGTTGCTTCATTTGATCAGTGATTCACCCGTCTGCAAGTAGATTGACTTATTTTGAAAAATTTACCTCTCCACAAATCGACTCTCTCGCTTTCTCTCTTTCTTTCACTCTCTCATTAACTCCAATCGGAGGCTTTTTTTACGCCTCCTAGTGGGTCGAGGTAAACCTGGAAGAAGGAGGGACGTCTAATGTTAGTTCTTGCCTTGCGATCCCTTCTGAAGGTAGTTTGAGAGCATAGGATTTGATAGGTATTCCTTTGATGACGTGGCGACGTCTACAATACCTTTTGTGCTCTGTTGTCAAAATCAGCTCGGTGACAGTGCTTGAAGCTGGACGCGTTTTGAGTGCTAACCATCGAGAATGGGAATAGTTGTCAATTGTCCTCTCCCCTCCTTCCTCCTCCCTCCTCTTGATGCAAAGGGAAGTACAAAAAAGGCTGCCTTGTCAACGTGTTCCAAGACGGAGGGAGGGAGGGAACAACGAGAGCGGATAACGCCTCAACCTCTCCTTCAGGCTTTCTCAAAACTCCAGTTGACAATTATTAGCCTCACTTGACATCAGCACTTGACTATCATCCGAGAAATTAAAGGTTTCTGTCATGATTGCCTTCCCTTTCTTTCTTTCTTTCTTTCTCTTCCCTCATTGTGCCAGTAGCCGGAACGAAGGTCTTACATCGTATATGGAAAGGTGGAGATGCAACTCCAGCGACAACTCTTATCAATTTTGATAGATTTTACGAAAGAACAGGAGAGGGAGATCCATGCAAACTGAGCAGAATGACTGAATTACACCTTTCACTTGGTTAACCTAAGCCTCCTTGATTCTGAATCGTCTGGACTAACAACACATAGAGAGAAGAGAATAACTTCATTTCTGGATCAAAATGCGCACCCAAGTGGCAAATGTAAGTGGAATCGACTGTCTTGGCATTGATGACGAGGAGGACTAAGCCGTCAGTCCCTGAGATATTTCAGCCATATAAATTAAACCCTTTGAACCCCTGGAATAAGCAATTTTATTGACATTGCAACCTTAAAAATTTCTGCATTCCACTCTCCTCCTGAATGCCGTTTGACCTCCCATGAGACCACCAGTTCTGCCTTTCAATGGGTGGAGGAGGTGTCGTAGCAACCCTTCTTCAAGAAGGCTCCATTTAAGTCCTTCAAAGGCGACCTCAACTGAATGGTCCATCCACTCCTTCTTGGGTCATGTGAACTGCCTGGGAAGGAGTGAAGCTTTGTTTTAAAACGCTAGTATGCAGAGTCCTCACAGAATGGCAATGTGACTACTGCGTTCAATGACAGCATAAGCTTCCACTATCTTTTCCCATCCAACACAATTTTCATATTGCTTCACAATTCACTTCCGTAAACTACAAATTCTCCCGTAGAGACCAGGGAAGAATCCATTTCTGGTCAAGTTGCATCTTCAACTTGGCATATAACTATGTCTCTGTGATGAGATTGACGCAACCTGAGGTGCAAATCCGCCCTTGCCTTCAGGACAGGTTGACAAGACAACCACTTTTAAACGATAGTAGGCATCAAAAAGGGAGGGTAGGGAAGGTGATGATCCTTTGAACTCGTCTAGCTTTAAGCAATTTCACCCTAATAAACCGCATTGATATCGTCTGACAGCAGAGCACATGGGAGGTGAAATTCCGTCTGGATGCGCGAGATGCACATTCACTGTTGAAATCGGCGGTTGATCCGAAATGGCAGCCGATTGCTATGTCATTGAAAGTTTGGCAATAATGGCACAGATTCCTCTTAACAACTTCCACAATGGAGGCATTCAATTCCATTGCCAGTCTCCCAGGCCTTCTGCACGTCCAGGGGTGGGGCACTCATCAACTCATTTTGCCGTCCGTTGAGAAGTGCGGCTTTGCTTTTAAAACCAAGCTAGGCAGATGCGAGAAGCAATTAAGCCTTTCGGACGAGGCTGCTCAGTGGACATTTGTGACCGTTTTAACAGGGCCACACATGATTGACGCGAGCACATAGTCTGCCAGTGTGTGTGTCATCTACTCCTCATTCCTCTGCCCTTCCTGTCCCCTCCCCCGCCCTCACTCTCTTACCCTCCACCTTCGCCTGTACCCTGGCTCGTTGAAAGGCGACGCCACCACCATCATCTCCGCATAGCCCCCATCTTACGCACGTACATAAAAAGCGCGCATGCACGCACAGTGGACATGAACTGTCCGCGGGCAAGCATAGACACGTGTCCGGTGACTCAGCCACCACCCGATTGGCTGGTGGTGCTGTTACCGCCACCACCGCCTCTCTCCTGTCTTATCGTGGCGCAAATCTCACCCGTAAAGGCACATTTGCAGAGTAACGCGTAAACTTTAATTATTAATTGCGCGGGCATGCATGCACGCACTTGCGGGTTGTTTGATTTGGTGTGTATACACGGGCAGGGGGAATTTCACCAACAAAAGTGAACACACACATATGAACGCATGTGTACATAGAGTAAAGGGGATAAAAATGGACTTTAGAGGGAGACGGAAAGGGGTAAAGGGACGTGGATTAATCGAGGGAAAAGGAAAAGACCCAGAAATTAGCCAGACACAATAAATAATGCACCAATGCCACCACCGTGTGATTTGGAATTCCGGCTGTGGAAGCGGCTATTGTGGTAACCGAAATCCAGTTAGTTTCTACGCCGGTATTTTGAATATTTCCAAAATGTTTTTCTACCTCTGACTCGAGCATACTAATCTTGGTGCCTTAGCTTCATTGTAAATAAAGCTATTTCATCGAGATTTACTGTGAATATCCTGTACTTCTGCATTGCAATGCATGAGTGACACCTTCAGAGTCACATATATGTGACGTGAGGACCTTGCCTAATAAAAGGTACCCATATTTCATGTGCATTTTAAAACGTCTTGTGGCGCATGACTCGACAGTTTCAGCAATGCTTTGTGGATAGTGGCCGGACATGAAATTTAGGTGCAAGTCCTTTTTTGTTCCACAATACCATCAATTGGGAAATGGAAATCATTGACATAGCAGAACGACGTAACACATCAATATAAGGTCAGCCGGAGCCGGCAGTTATTTCAGATCGTAAGTAACCACCTAGTACTGTAAGTTGCGCGCATTTTTTTTGAAATGACTAGTGAAAACCATTTCACAAGAAGGCGCACACGTAGTAAAATATACTACTTACTTAATTTATTTCAGTAAAAACATATTGTTCAGTGGATCTTGGCCTTTGAATATTAGGCAATGTTTTGTATAAAGTTGAAATAAAACAGCTCAGTGCTCCTTTAAACAATCATTTGATTGTAGTGTATCACTACCAATATACTGAACTGCCATTCGCTTGATTCGCCTCAATTTCTTAATATAGGGTTTGCATTCGTTTTCCAGGGTTCAGCTTCGATATATGCTGCTTCTCAAAGGAGACCTGACAGAGTGCAATCAAACTGCATCCTAAATATCGAGGTAATCCAAATAGCAGACATGACATGTAAAATGTTGGCAATCCAGACCCATATCAGAATAACACTTGGAGTAGAGAAGAAATTCAGCCAGTCTGTGTTGGTGATGCGACGCCCAGTAGTTTGGTAATGAATGGCAAAAAAGTGACCACACCTGAATCTGTACACCAATTCCAAATCAGCATGCGTTTGTCCTTAACACATCATTATACAGCGGCAACTACATGAGCGAACATGTTAAATATTAACAAAGGCCTAGAAGACGTTCCTGTTTGGACAGTCTTAAACTTAATCGCATTTATGCGCAAAGCGGTTGTGGAGATTTGCAAGAATCAGTTTCTCCTTCGATTCTTTGGCTGACGAGTTTAATGTGCGGAGAGTATAAATGTGGAAATAAACTAGACAAGATACCATCGTGTCTTCCCACCACCTAACCATCTGGCATCCAACAGAGGTGTGGGCGCACACCAGCCTTCCCCGTCGGCGCCCCCAGTCAGCTCGGCGGCCGACAGGGACTGCGGTGGCCCACGCGTGAGCAAACGCTAACAGCATGATGGGTAGCCAGCATACGGCACTACTGGCATGACTAGTCCACGCCCATCAACGAAGTATCACGTGACTGGGTCATCAGCACAGGCTTTTACCCGAGGTGGTTGTGTTGGATCTCATGCATAACAGTCGTTGGGTGAGGTTGAGTTCTTGTCGGTGCCCCGGCCCCGGACGTCAGCTGCCTTTTCAACATTGCGGGTGTTCATGTCTACGGCTAACTGCCTTGTATTCACCTTCCATCTCTTGTCCCGGTTGAACACGAGATAGACTATCCTGCAGGCTGAAGGTCTCCGCGTTGAGTGTTCGACCACAGTGACCGTGATGTCGGATGCATCATGGTCGTCCGTCTTTCAAAGGTTTTATCATTAATTCAATCAGATGAATGAAGCATTGCTAATAAAAGCCGTCCTTGGAGTCGCCTACAGATGCGGATAGATAACCACGTCTTCAAGACCAAAAAGATTCTTTTACCAATTTGCAACCTTTTGCAGTAGAGCTACGTCAACTTCAAAACTTCCCCCTCTTCATTTACAGTCTTTGATGAATGAAGGAGGGAAAGGCTCGTATTCGTTATGCGACTCACTTTGTTTGCCACGGTTGTCATTCCTGCACTTTAAGATAAGCAGTATTTCCATGAGGCAAAGAGATTATCTCCTGTGTGTGTACTATGGACGAAAAAACTTCGGTTTCGCATATTGACTCGGTGATTTCCTCCTCGCTACCACGTCGAAGCACCCTAGATGCCTTAATATTAAGGACAGGATCAGGATCAACCAAAATGACACAAAATACGTGGGACTGGAACTAACATCACCCAATTGCCGTAGCCACAGATGCCCTGTTTTGAGTGGGCACAAGCGGAAGACACTTCAACAGAATTCATGATGGAAAAAAGCATAAGGGAGACACCCTGTCGCATCCTACGAGATTGGAATTGCATCAACCTTGGAGGTCTTCGACGCTGAATGATGTTTGAATAAAATATTAATCTAATAACCCAATCTCCGATGAGAATGGACTGATAATGCCATCAGTGTCCTGGATTGACGGTAGCCGGAGTTCGCGTGCAACCTCATCGCACTACAGACAGGGTTCCATACAGTTTCGGGCAATGGTTGCAGTGCCAGGAAAAGCGTCTGTTTTAATTACCTAGGAATTTAGTTTTTGAAAAGCGTTTTTAAACTCCAATTCATGCTAATTTCTTCTAATTAATCGTATTTCCACCTAGTTCGGTTATGCCAGCAGCAAGGACCTTCTTATTGAAGTCTCGGTTCTCTGGTAGCTCGTGCTTGTAGTTGACAAGGTCTCCTTCCTTCAATCAAAGCATGCGATAAAATTGATTAAAGTACTTCATTTACACAACTCGGAGAAGCAATGCAAGGAAGTCACCCCAGAAGCGGAGTGGTAACCGTGGGAACAGACGGCGCCTCCACTGGAGTGGTGACAACCGCCTTTCGTCGACACTTTGCAAAAGAAGCGTTCAGACGGCTTCCATTCCGAAGGTCCCACAGCATCAGCAGCATCGCTGCCAATAGGGCAACCGATCCACAGAATACAAAGAAAAGCTCCAACACCAAATAGCCCTGAAAGATAATGGGTGGACGATTAGGTGATTCAATAGAGAAAGATTTCAGCCTTGGAAATGTCGATTTAAGACCTTGGTATCAGCGATATAACCGGCGAGGAGAGAGATGAGTCCAAGACCGAGATTCTGAATGGACTGGATGAGGCCATATGCGGTTGCACGCTGATACTGTGGCAACACAACACCGACAAGAGGCCAAAGACTACTAGCGAGAACGGAGTAGCTCAAACCTAGGCAGCACATAGTCAAAGCTGGAGGAGGACCCGTGGGGACGAAAGCAAAGACGCCGTGACAGACGACAGACAGTGCGACGCCCGAGGTAACCCAAATTAGACTGTAGCCGATCCAAGCCACCAATGCACCGACTAGTGGGCTGGCTACTGCTGAGACCACGAAGACCAAGCTGTTCACTGCTGCGGCTTCCGAGGCATCAAGGTCGTACTTATCTAAATCAGCCAATCAGAATGAAGCTTTTTAGTGGTTCCAGAATGAATTGACGAAAATATAAGATGCACAAATAAAACTATGCCAATTCAACACTGCGATAGCTACAAGCTACATTCCAATTGTTGTCCCACAATTTGGAAGAGGTGTTGGTGTTCATGGGTGCGCATCTTGCATTCAACGTTGACACCGTTTGGTTGAGTGTCCGGCCATAGGAGTGTCTGTAAGCGTTGAAGCTACCACGGCCGCCACCCTCTCAAAAGCTTAATAATTCATTTACATGCCTAACTACTAAGCGCTTGAATGAGACAGCCACAAAAACTGTGTCTGGAGAGGTCAGTAGCGAATTCCTTCTGGGTAAAAATTTTACCAGAAAATCTGTAGAAAGGGTACGATGTAACTTCCGCTACGTCTGAGAGGGATTGGCACATAATTTATGTAAACATATGGTTGACTAGGGCATCGACTGTTTACAAAGATGTGACTGTGGCATTGAAGATGACGCAGTTTGTCAGCATTGAATAGTCATCTGTGATCAAAAAGAAATTGATTTACTTTCGGACAGTGTCACCTTCAGTCCTTGTGGTTTTGATATTCCTGTTTCATAGGACCTCTGGATTAATGCCACTTAGTAAAGCAGTTAGTTCACAAGCTATGCTCGTTATAGTACACCAACCAGCCTTTAGCACTAATTCACGAATTAATTCTGCCTCAAAACAGTCCACTTTGCAGAAGATATGGTACTCAAAGCTGCTGCATGGTAGAAAGCGGCTACATCAACTTCAACCCCTCTCGCGGATAAATACGATAGACAGAAGGATTCATCAAGATCGGAGCAGAAGAGTGGACAGGGTGAAAATCAGAGAAGAAGTTAGAAAGGAGGTATTTTCAATCACACTGCCTGCCTCAGAGAGTGCAAAATAGTTGGATTAAGTCGCTGCTTGCTAGTTATGTTCGAGACCCCAGGAGACATGTTATTTCGATTTCTAGAGATTCCAGTTCTCCAAGTCCAAAGTCCGAATTTTCTAAAACGCCCTGTGGAACTCGTGTTGTCAATAAATAACTCAAACAGGTAGACTTCAAATGTGCTGCAAATTGCATATAGTCAAAATGGTACAAAGTTCCAGGTTCCTCACATCTGTTCACAGATAAAAACGTCTGCAGTAACGATGTTATCTCCTGAATAGTCTGGTTGGAAACTCAATGGGGTTCAAGCTCAAGCACGTAAACACCGCTGAGCCATATAATCCATGTTGACGCGTCGTATTTTTGCCTCCATACCAGATCCCCAAGGAAGATATTACTGGAGTTGTTTATACGACTTGTATCGTTAATTTCATCGCGTGGAAGTGTTATAAGTCTCCGTGAAACCCGTATCAAGACAACCACGATAAAAAAAGAGAACATTAAGGCTAAAGCCAATGAATAGGAGACCTTCGATACACACTACGGGGATGAATTTAAAATGGCTCAATAGTGATGAAATAAATAGACGTTCAGTAGCCTAAATGCTAGAAAAAGTATGACCAAATAAGGAGTAAAGATTCTACAGGCGGTTCAAAAGCACAGGACATCAGACAAAGGCGAAAAAAGAAAAAAATAGGTCTGAGACAAGCTAATGAAAAATACCTGAATGGGTCTGAAATGGATTAATGAACCAAGAGTGAACCAATCAGGCCTTGAAAGGTAGATAAATCAAGAGTGTATAGAGAACGATGGATAGGTAGACGAGAAGGTAGATTACAGATAGACTGGGCAGTGAAAGTCATATCGGTCAGGCCTATAAAAAAGCATACATAGAACTTAAAAAGTAATTTGAGCTTTACTCACGCTTAAAGAAAACCAATCCAAGGCTAATGAAGGGAAATACGGTTACGTAGTAGGCAACACAGATAATGCAGATAAGCCAAATCGGTGACGGGAAGTAAAAGATGTCCATCAATTTGATCCGATTCTCCTCATGATCGGTTTGCTGAACAACCATCTCCGAGGTTTGCGGTGTTTCGTCAATCGAATTGTACGAAGGTGGCTGAGACTGTGGCTGTTGAACAATGGCATCAGACTGAGCCTTCAGGTACCTTCAGAAAAGAACGGAATCAACACTGTTCAGCATTTTGCTTATCAAAATTAGGTATTACTAACCGTTTATAAAAGTATGCCAGCGAAATTGTGCAACCGACCGAAAACAGGCAAGTTACGGAGGCAATAAGTAGGGTTAGACCCATTTGCCTACTCCCAGTTATATCAAACGTAGCACCCAGAACTTTGTAAAGTGGACGCATGGTGTTCATATTAATTGTGGAGCCGATTCGGGCCATGCTGAGGGAGAGCCCAAAGACGAAATTCAACTCGCTCGGGGTGTACCAGGAAGTGGCATAGGCGTTTTGCGCCACCGATAAGGACTCGCCACCAACCCCATAGATAAGTCGGGAAAAATACATTAAGTAGATGCTGGAAACAAAGGCTCCGAGAGCAAAAAGACACTGGCCAACAAAGATGATGGAGGCAAAAAAGATGGCTCCCCAGCGAATGCCAATAACTCGATCGATAAAAAAACCACCAACAAGGCTAAGAGCAACATTCGGCCAAGAATAGAAGGCGTAGAGATTCATAAACTGAGTCATAGTCAGATGAAGGTCCATCAAGAAAGCATCTTGTAGGGCAGCAGGATTGTCAAAGCAGTAGTAGCTACCGAAGGACATGAGACAGATGAAAAACAACATGCCATAACGATGAACACGGCTTCGAGGATCGCATAAAGAGCCACAACAGTAGCGGGAAGTATTCGCTCCCTGTGAGGAGCCCTCCAACCGTACACGGCTCATACCGAACACATTAAAAAGAGCGACAGAGCGGGTGCAATTACCCTTTACCGTAGTTGGATAAGTTAAACAAAAACCAAGCAATAGAGAATATTTTGGCTTATGTAGTGTTAAGAAAGCTGGTTCCAGGTAATTGCTTTGTTGTTACTATCAATTTAGATGTCTACATAGGGCTATTGTCTTCAGTTCTGGTGAACTAGGCGCTACTGAAAGTATTTATGTTCTTTGCAGTTAATGTCGCAAATAAAGGATTAAGTATTTATGCAAGGCTTAAAACCCATACTTATTTTGGAAAAAGTACGATAGAAGGGTTTTAGGTTTGAACTCTACTATCTTGGTGCACCTATTAATCATAATATTTTGTCACAAAATTTGATAATTGAAGAAGGCGTGAAGAAATGCGATGGCAAGTACGGATTAAGTTTCTTTTGACTAAATTCTAAAAGTCAGTTATCGTGTTAATGTGCTTTTTTGGATTAACAAAACCGGTGCCTGTACTTTTCTTGGAAGAAAAGTTTCTGCCAACTTATACCTTCACTTCTTAAGTTTTTCATAATTGAATGAATTAGTTAATCACACCACGGTCCTACGAAATGTCTAATCTACTGCTGGCATGCCTCGAATGCAGTACCACAGGGAGAAAACACAATCTGCATCGACTGGGTTACCCACCCTGAAAAATTGTATTCAAATTAAAATCAAAATCACCCCAGAATCCCTTATTTTGCCAGCGTCATTCCCTGCGCTATTCTTTGTCGCTTGCTCTGGTTTACCATTACAACTCGCTATTATGGAACAAAGCATTTGGTCCTATCACCACTGTTTCAGCTTAGTACCTTCCTGTATCCAATGTTGCTTTCTGCTTGAGCAACCTGTTGCCACCAACTGAGGTAAATATCAGAATAAGAGCGCCTTGCGCCGTCTCGTCCTTGTCAACTCATCTGGCGATATTGCCCCAGCTGTTGCGAGCTGAGCACCGTTCACCTCATCCCACTTCACCCTATTTTCGCGCACACTCACCTACGCAGGCATATTGATGAGCACCCAGCTTGGCAACCGAAGTGCTACTTCCTCATTGGTTATTCAAGGACCAACCAGGTGAGAGGTGAACCACGAGTGAAGAATGTGTAAAAGGAGAGACCGCTTCATTTCTGTGTGTCTATTACACACATATACACACGCACACACACGAGGCATCAGAAGGATGTTTCCAAGCTCGCTAAACCATCACAGCAGTCAACATTCACCCCCATTTTACCCACAGCAGCGACGAAGACGACGTCCAAATTTGGAAGCCTTCAGCATTCAAATGAACCCGGAGCAAAGCTCTGCTTCGGGGTCGCTGTATGAGTACAATCCACCAATGGTGCCTCGCCCCACCGAATACGATGGAATGGGGATGGATAGTGAAGGTGTGGGTATTGATAAGGAGGCTCGAGTTCAGCCCTTCTCTTTCGCATGCGAACTTGCTCAAGGTAGTAATCAGGTTCGTATCTCGGGTTTTGCTAACATCCCTGAACTTTATCAACGAATTGCAGAGACCTTCAGCATCCCCGTCTCGCAGGTGAGTTATGTAGATTCACAACTTTATTTTGTACAAATCGTCTTTTCAATAAGTACTTGTTTCACGACCATCTACTGCTAGTTAGTGAGGGCCCTAGACATTGACGGAACAGTTTTAAAATCTACATTCAGCTATATGCTAAGAATTCAGAAAGTTGAGGTCCGAGTTAAGTTTTTTTATTTTCACTTCCTGGAATAGACGACTCAGCTATCCCAAATGGGTATTAAGATTAAATTAGAGGAACTTAGTAGAGCCTGGATGCCTGACTAGGAGTACATCAACATTCTTGTAACACTAATTATTGTAAACCCATTCAACCTTTAATCCTTGTCTCCCACCTCCCAGATGCCTTATTTGCCAGTTAGTTAGTGTGCAAGTGCTGTAATATTTGCGAGCCAATGAATATTTAAATAAATTACTTGGCATTTTTGATTGCATTTAATGAATTCTTAAGGAAACGCTATGCAACTTTATTGGCATTCGAGGCCATTCACACCAGTGCCCGCCCGCACCTATTATGAGGTAAAACTTAGGTCCTCTACCACGTGGATTTTACTCTTTCTGTGTTATTTAAAAAATGTCCATGTTATGGAGGATGTATAGCTTTTCGGCTCAGGCTTTAGCTCTTTTGGACGAATTTCGTTTGATAAAAGTGGAACAGGGAGCGTGCGAAATGCCTTAAGAGTTTGGCTACTTTATACTTTAAAGTTGTACAAGGTATTCATTTGTCGACTTAAAGCTGACTGGGTGGTGAACGATTGCTAGCACTCACTCCTCATGTTCCAAATTTCTGCATCTCTCAATCAAACTGTGCGAGTTGGGATTTCCATCAACGCATCCAAAAAAGTAGTCGATTTACGAAAAGGGTAATTATTTAATCTAAGCTATGGTATTTAACCAGTCAGGCCAAAAAAGTTGACTTCTTGACCTTACCCCATCAGACCATATTTGCGCAGTTGGTAGTTAACATGAGAACCCATCGTACCAGTTGAAATTACTCCTGTTTTCAGGTCAGAGCTTCAATTTTATCCATTTGTATCCCCTTCAAGCATGCAACTCGGCATCGAAGTGCGTGTTTTCATTTCATGTGATCCTGGCGTTGCTTTGTGACTCATACAGTAATAAGTACGGTCAACATAACTCGCAGTTATTGCCTCTGCTCAAGTGACTTGCTGACTGTGCCATCAAAGACAAAACTTTTTAGTTTTCAAGCAATTAAAAATACGCCTTGCAGTAAAAAATAACTTTGATCTTGATTTAAATATCATAAAGCAGTTTGGATATTGATAGGGTCCTTGCATTAGCACAAGACTTTTGTGGTAATATTTGTATCGGATTACAGCTGCGATTAAAACTGTAACAAAGTTTCTATGTCCGTATTAAATATCTCGCACTCAATTTTGGCATTAGCTTCGTTTTAGTAATTCTCAAATTTACCGCAATATTTGCATAATTTGAGAGTTGTGTGATGGGCCAATTAATTATGAGGGTCGAGGTTACACAATTTGCATGTACTTCTTATCTGCCAAACAGTTAGATCCAAGTTTCTTGAACAAAATTTGCATATCATGCTGTGTGTAAGGAGGAGGCTAGGATTTTGGTGGTAGCATAGGCCACCAGAACAATCGACTGGTGAAGTCTGTGGACTGAGATATTGCTGCTCTTATCCCCAGTAGATTATGTACTGCACATTGGACACTTCACAAGTCGATATGAACAAGTTGCTAGGCAATCAACTCTCCTTCAATCACGTAATTTACGCCCACACACGAGGTCAAACGAAGGAGGTTCGCTTCTTGAAGTCAGCCGACGCTTTGGGCCTAACTGTGTCGGATAACAAAGCCGGCGGGGTCTTTGTAAAACGCATTTCGAACAGCGGGGTTGTGGCAAAGGTTTTAGAACAGCAATCCAGCAGTATTTGCCCCGGAGACCTTATCGAGTGTATCAACGGACGCTCCTTCATCAACTCGCGTCACATGGATGTGGTGAAGTACCTCAAGGAGCTCCCACTCAATAGCGAAATTATACTGCGTCTCATCTCACCTGAGAAAAGCGTATCGCGTAAGTCATGTTATTACTTGTTGTACAATGCGTCACAGTGTGGCAACTTTCCTATTTGCATGCGAAAGGCTGTAAATGCGCGTTTAGTCAGGTTGGCAAAACAAGTTATTTCTACTCAAAAGTAAGACAAAGGGGAATGAAATTGCATTACTACCCATCGATGATGGTTTGTACAGCGGAATTAGTTGAGGTTTCTGAATATTGCGTCCTCGGTTTGACGATGTTCCACAATTGGTCGATCAAATTTCGCGGTGACATCTATCTAGAACTGAACTATTCCTAATCAAAACTTAGTCTCGAGTCATAAATGGCCATTTTGTGGAACTAAAAGTGGGGAGTTTGCTGCGATATTTCTGTGAATGCCTTACTTTCGTGGCGTCCTTTATTCCAGTCACTGAATCTGCAATTAGGTCTAGCAGTAGTAGAAATCCTTGCCAATTGCCTGAAGTTCGCATCATGAAAGACTACAATGACCCCACTCAATGTCAAATAACTAAATGAACAAATAAGGAAACGGAATTAGACGAAGCAGTGCAAAGCTGACTGCATAATTCTGTAATTTCCTATACGCTGCATTATAGCATGTGAAAATTTTCTTGGTTGGTGATCATTTTACATCTTCGCAAGGATCATTGCATGTGAAAAGTGAGAAGTCGGGTACAAACGCAAACGAGGAAAAAAGAGTCATGAGTGGTCAGAGAGAGAGAGACAGAGAAATTAAGGGGATGCGCGGGTGGATGCTACTGCAGTATTTTTGGCAGTGAGCACCCAACTTTTATCTTATGCCGATCTAATTCGTGATACCACAATTGTGTCATCGCCGGCTTCGCTCTCTGATGCTACGCAAGTCCATCCCTAAAATCGCGTGATTTTATAAATGCATGAGGGTTGCAGGCGAAATTACGGCTTCGTTACAACCAGTAGTTAAGTATTGCGATAGCATTTTCTTGCATTATACGTCGCCGCCAAACTCAAAATGGTGATCCTTCTGATCGGATGTGAAGGGTGCATTTAGTTCTATTGGCGTACGTGCGTAGTGCAGAATGTAGAGTTTCTCCCTCTTGTCAAATAAGTCATCACTGGATCGAAAAGTAGGAGGCGGCCGTGTGAATGGGACTGATCCAGAGTGCTCTGCACATCCAGTGGGTTACAACCGTCACCACGTGAAATGGAGGCAGGACCGCAGAAATTATTTTTGATAACTGATAGCAATTGTTTGCAGACATTATGCCCCACAACCTGCTACTTACATTAGTTAAGTAAAAGAAGTATTTGAGGCACTGATGTATGTGAGTTCACTAACTCCCGTATGCCAATTAGTAATAATGCAAGTAGCATTTATTGAAAAACGAGCTCCACCTGGAATTTAAGGGGTTTTGATGCAAACAGTTTCGGTAAAATTACCCAAATCCGACGGGGTGAGGCTGCGCCCTATTACTTTTACTGTTTTATGCTTTAAACGTTGGGACTTTTTTTTACCAGAGTCCAGGCGGCACAAACGTTCTGATTTCTCTGGCCGAAGTACAATCCGATTCATTGCCACCGGTGCTGCCGTCAGGGAAGCCGTACGTCCTGTTCGATGGCATCGTTTTATTCTGGATGCAGTGGATGTATTTTAACTAATCAAAAACAAGTGAAAATAGACCAATAGGAATGCACTTCCTGCATGTTAATCAGTGGGTAAATTACATCTCAGGATTTGACAACTATCCGCACATAAGATGCAAAAATGTTACTGTAGTCTCTTTGTAAGACAAGGCGTGTATGCAGCCACTTCATTTACCACTTCTTGAGGTGACGCATATGGGCCTAGCATGGGTAGAAATATCCTAGTTGGTCAGCGCTTTAAAATCTGAATTTAATTTCAAGCTTTCAGCACTATGTCAGACTTCTGATGACCGTTCCGGGGTAAGTTGGGCGTGTGGATCATCGGCATTGCTGGTCACTTTATCATTACTTGGGTTTCCTCATTGGTGTACCCACCCCTATGTCCTTATTTGTTTGCCACATTTCTGGCGCGAAGAAGCAGAGAGCAGAGTTGGATTAGTTTATACTTTTCATTTCAGTTGAGTCAGGCTGAGGTGGTCTTGCTTCGTAGACTCGCTGAAACCGTGGAGGACTTTGTCGGCATTGCAGATGAAGAACTGGGTCAGTTTTATCTACTCATTTACCATTCAAGTAGACCTCATGGGAATTTTTGAAGCGCAGTATTTGTAAGCAAATTAGTGCTCCCATTCAACGCTCAAAACAGGTGGGATATAAGCTTGTGTTGCAGGATGAGGATGGGTGCAAAATTTGTGCGCAGCTTTCGCTAAGTAGTATAGAACATGGTTCCGGCCTATAGTAGGTGCTGCGAATAGGTATGTGCCAGAAGTACTAACGCGACGTATACAAGAGCGCTCCTCACATTCGGTTGCCTCCAGCTGAGGTTTTAGAGAACACACAAAGAAGTCAAAGACTGATTCGTAAAACGAGAGAGCCGAATACGGCTATTGAATGCCACTATGATGACTTCACATTCAATTTAGGGCTTTTGGTTTTGAGCTGTCAAAGAGTGTTCAGATAACGACTTTTCACGTTTTGCAAATTCTTAAATCTCATACACCTCAAAAAACATTTCTCATAAATAAACTGTTCTGTTGATTGGATGTTTTTATCATTCTCAAGCTGACCAATCAAAATCTGCCGTGTATTAACGAGTGTTTCCATTGGTCTTTCGCATCTAGCCGAATCAATATACGATCTGGAGCGTGAATCAGCGACAAAGGAAGAATTTTTCGAGCTCCTCAAGAAGCGTTACCCTGAGTTCAACTTCCCCCCACGGATTGCAGAGAAATTCTGGCTGGCCTACGAGTATCACCTTGATCCCATGCGCAGCCTCAGGAATTGATTGCAAGCCAGATGAGTGCCTTAGACAAGGGGGAAAGGAAGTAGGCCCCTCCCCCTTCTGCCTCTTGAGAGACGCTTCTCGAACCGACTCATAACAATGAGCCTTATAATTGAGTTTGTTGTGTAAAATAAATGTTTTGACTCGCTACCAGGGTTTCCTCGACTCTTCAAGTGCGTAAAAACGGTTAGTCTTCGGTGGTTGCTCCACTTAGACTGACAAGTCACGCAAAAAATGGCCGACTTCAATCAATTGATTGATCCTTGGTTCAGCACTGCCTGCCAATCAATCAATATACAGAGCGAAGTTCTTGGCCTGTTGTTTGAATGCTTGTTATCAGACGGTCAATTAGGGCGACCCAGTTGTGCACTTCCGATTCCTGATGGATTGATTTGAAGTCCAACCGGTGGATAGACTGATGGAACTCTGCTAATTGGTTACAATGGAGAAAGTATGCGTCAAGTCGACCTGTCCCCGGGTTCGCAGATACTTTTGTAGCTAAGCCGGTGAAAAAGCCGAGATGTACTACAAAGTTCGTTTATGTTGGGCAGAGGCACACATGTGCGAGGAAGCAATTAACATTCACATGGAAGAAGTCATTATCAGTTAATAAAACAGTTACGAGGGGGAAAGGCAAAACAGGAGGTTGTATTCAATCGACTACTTTTATGAAAAAAGAAACTCGATCAAAGTTGGAATTCATTAAAAAGAGAGGAGAGAACGAGAAGACTTCCTGAGCCGATGCAAAGTGGGGAGTAAGGGGGAGGGTCAATCCCGACCTAAGAGTCAAGTAATTGACGGGCATATTAACTAAGCATTGAAAAACAAGGGGAGAAGGAGGAGGAGACCAGCATCCTGAGTGGGAGGCAGGAAGTGAAGAAACCCCAAAGAGTGAGCTACCACTCACCTCCTAGAGGTCTTTTGGCATTGGTCGATTCTTGTAGACCAATTTGCGGGTCAAGATGTTGGCCCACTTCTTGCGCTTATACACACCGGCAAGAATGGTCCCAATGACCATTACAATGACTGCCTTAAAGAGGATTCGTTTGCGCTTATCATGATTGCGATCGGAGGACCAGGTGAGGAAGCTCGTCACGTCCTTGGCCATTTGTGAGACACTGGCTGGCGTTCCATCCGCATACTCCACTTGCTCGTCGTACAGTGGTGGTGCCATGGTCAATGCGCCACCCGCAAAGTAGGGATTGTAGTACTGATTATCCTCCAATGCTCGACCCGGTGGCGGATCACAGTAGCCTAGCAACGAGAGTGGTAATCATGCTTTGTAATTGTCTTCTAGTATAAAATCTGGAGATTTTAAACAGTGGACGCTAGTGTAGCAGCGCTGCTCGCAGTGAAAGGTGGTCGGTGTGCCATCGTCAGGTTCAAGATGGTAGCTTCATGCTACCAAGGTTGCAAACCTGAACTCGTATGAAGGACTTCGGGGACAGTGGGACATTTGTTTCCTGTGAAACATTTCAATAAGAGCGTGGAATAGCTTCCCATGAATGCAGGACGGATAGATAACTCTGTGAAAATTTGGGCAATAGTGGAGACGTCCGCTCTACAGCAGAAATTTGGCTACGATGGTGGAAGCGTTTCGTCAGTCACTTCTGTACAACATTCTGTTCAGCACGTGGAACACTTTCTCACGCAATGGGCAAGGCTTTCAACATGAAAGGTAGACACAACGTAATTGAAATGGTTCAACATTACACACACAAATCTTTTTACCAGAGCTACTTTCCAGGTTACCTATGGCCTGTGATACGGACCACAAAAGAAGCAAGCGAGTATATCAGAGAAAAAGACGGAATCCTCTCGAGGATTCCACAGTTCCTGTTCGCCTTAATCGCTTCCTATGCTTTACAGATAGCACGGTGGATCTCTGACAGCTGTTACCCCGCCTAGGTAACACAACCGCTCCGTCAGCACAAAAGGAACTGAAACTATCTCCAGCCAACTTCACTTCCGTCCCACGTATATTCGCGAATTCGCCATTCCAGTTCATTCCATGCCCATGTAACTCCGTTGCGTCGAGGAGGAGGAATGGAATTTTTCACCTGGAAGGAAGTCACGCAATTCAACCCTCCAGCCAACGGGGCCGCAAACAGATAGCATTAATAATAACTGTTTTTGAAGTCAATCTCTCGACTGAGCTGGTTGGAGAGCCAGCTCAGCACCAAAACATAAGCAAACGCATTTTCGAGTTTTGTCTTAAGCAAGACATGGGTCCTGGCAGTAGCCGCTACTTGATCTTCAGCAAACAAACAACCTCTACCGACCATTTTCGCTCGCAGTCCACCGCATGCACATACACACAAAGTATGCATAGTTGACTGTCTGGGAACAAGGAATAAATGAAAACTACCCGCCACAATAAAGTCAGCCAACAATGCAGTCAATCAGTCAGTCAGCAAGTAGCTTAATATACAATGCGTGGTTCTATGGTGCAAGTGGAAGAAAAAAGACTGAGGAGGATGAACGCAGAAGTGAAAAACAGTGAACTGACAGGTATTCAAGTGCATCTAGTGCCAGTTTTCAACGCGCATAAGTGCGAATTGAACATCGGCAATATCAACAACACGTGTGTGTGTGTGTGTGTGTGTGTGCTAAGATGCCATTGTGTTGTTATGTGCTTGAATGCAATTCTCACTCTTTTCCAACCATCATGGAAAAGGATGTGGAGCACTGCATGGGCCAACATGTATTTCAACCTCTCATACCAAAGCATGGAGTGTAGAATGTGACATAAAAAGAAATGATTTGCAGCCAAGACTTATTCTCAGGGCCTATACAAAAGGACCACTCCGACCGTCTGGTAATGGCCATTGGAGAAAACGTATTTTACTCGGAAAGTGGACTAAATCCTCCCCTGTCAGCCATATTAATTGATCTATCTTCAGTCCAAGCCAAAGAAGGAGTAGAATGCATCCAAATTCCCAAATAATCTTGAGAGAGTTGATCACTTGGGGAAAGGAGACATCCCGAGTTTGTGACAACACCGAGTAGGGAAAAACAGGCCGGGCCTCCGAGACGATACTCCCGTGGACAACTATTTTCACCAAAAAATTAATACCTAAGCGCATGTCACACCCCGCCTTTGGCATAAATAGTTCCTGTCGTGAGTAAGCCTTAAAGTTCCTTCTTCGTAGGTGCAACGGGCTGAATGGCGCAGAGCACTTTGCAACCTCCAAACTCAACACTCGTAGAGACCCTCAGTCGTAATGATAATCTGACGTATTTGAAATTAATTTAAGACGAAGAAGTAATGTTGAGATGACAACGAAAGACTTGGATAAATGTCTTAGGTGGACAAAAACGTGATGAAATAAAGGGTGTATTGATAAATCCAAAATAAGCGGATCTAACTACATCAGAAAGCGTTAATATAGACAGATTTCTAAACCAATTCCAAGCAACTTAACAACGAAGTGAAATTCATGAGACCGCATGAAACTGGTGAAATCGAGGGAGAAGTGGACCAGCGTAAAAAGGATTCCACCTACCAGTCAGCAGGTGAAAGACGTAGTCCTCAAGGCCATGACGTGCTTTGGCGATAAAGGTGAGGTCAGGTGGAAAGGCCCCGTTGTTGGCAAATCGCGCAGCCTCACGGTTTGGATAGGGCGAGGGCAGCAGATCTGTCAATCGACCTGGACGGTCAAACATCTTCCCCTCGTCGTTGGGCCCATCCTGCACCAGGATCTGTGAATCAGAGCAGCACAACTACATTAGTTAGTTGTCAACACCCTAGACACGTGCTACCCTACTCCTCAGAAAAGTGGTCCTAGATACGCACAACAATAATAATAGTAATAAACCAATGTATTTTCAGCTGAGAGTGGTTTCCGTTATGTAGTGGCAATGCATCTGAGTGATGATTTTGCACACAACTGTGCATTTTAGCGTCTTGCAAGGAATACTCCGAGTCGATAAAAGAGGAAAAAACCGTACTTAACGTATAAAAGACGGCATAAAAAGTATCCTAGGTGCATTAGAGTCTATTTCAGCAACGAGAAATAAAAGCTGAATCCGACACATTAGGCTCAGTTGACATAAAATGCACAGTCCGGAGGCACGGAAAAGCAACACTTATAGAGGAAAGTTCTATTTTAAACCGCAATAAATAGTAGGAAAAAAGGTATAAATTGAAGGATGAAAGAATTTTGACACCCAAAATTGATAGCTTTGAAATGATTTTCAAGGAAGGGTGCCTGGCGAGAGTTGCTAAAAGGGAATATGTTGAGAGGGAAGTACACTTCATTTGGGGCGTTAATTAGAGAAACCAAGTTCCGCCCTTTGGAGGAGATTAAGTGAAAGGGCTTGGGAGCAACCTTTCCCCAGCGGTATTTCGGGGATAAACCACACCGCATTCTCCGACGAAACTAGCTGGGGGCACTCTACACCCTCTCGAAAGGAAGTCAAACCTTGACTAGGGGTTGTAAAAAAGCTACACAGAGGGAAGAAAAATAGACGTTTTAAGCAGTTAAAGCTGACATCCAGAATGCTATATCAATTTATTTCGTAGCAAGGCATCGTTGTCTTCCGTTCAAGATAGTAATTTCCTATAACCCGAAGTGGTTTGAAAAGGAAGGATGTGGTGAAAAGCGTATTTTATAGGGATAAAAATCTACAAATTTCTGTTCAGTCACATATGAAAATTTTAGATGTGTCAAACCCTCTCTGCCCAAAATTTTGTTTCAGACTTCCAACTTGTTCCAATACTGAAACCGTTTACCTGGAGTCGGAACCTCCAAAGGCCATGCTCCAGAAAAAAAGAACATCTCTAGCCCTCTTTCTACCTTATTCCAAAACCAGGAACGTCAGTTTTCACAGTATAGAAATATTTGAGACTACTAAAAGATAAACAACTAGGAGAAATTCGGAAGGGCAGAAAATACACCTCCGAATGGTCTTGTCCTGCTGAGATAGTGCAGTCGCAGCTGAAGAAAATCCACACCCTACACCCGGTTGTCAGGAGAATATACTACTAAGCTCAATACACTTTGGTGGGGAAGACATGGCCCTCTATTCAACAAAGCACTGGCCATTGGATCTATAAAATTTTAGAATCCATAATGTGAGATGGCTTTGGACAAGCGACCTGGCACCATCTTCTAGGCAATTAAATTTCACGAACTGTTCCTCTTGCCAATTTCCTGGTGAATTTGCCACCTTCCAGATCTCATATCCGTTCTGCCAAGTAAAGGATGCAATAATTTACCTTTATGATACTGAATCAGAATAAGAATTTCTCCAAATATCGTCATTCGGGCGGTTGGGTTTGCTTGCACATTCAGCAAGAAACTAACCTATCGTAGGCAGGCTTTCTATCCCAAAAACCAAAATGCGCGTTCCACCTTTGGGCAATCCAAGGCCAAATTCTTCTTCTTCAACCTTCGACCAAAGGCAACGGAAGTGAACTATGTTATCAGAAACGGAGCCTGGTTTTGCTTAGAATACCGTATTGTAGGAGATTCACGATGTTTTTTTCCAAACTGACACTTAGATTCTGTACCATAGATGGAGATGCCTTGTTGATACAGGCTGTAATACCTCTCAAAGCTGGGAATTTTTAGCAAGCGGTTTGACTCAAACGAATTCGGAGTGCTAAACTTAACGATTTCTTCCAATATTAGTGACGCCATGCTGTCATGGCTTAGATTCTCATTGAATTCCGCTTTTAAAGAGCTCGCAATGGCATTCTTATCACCCTTTAACCCGATTACTTTGGAAGCACCACTTTTCTACGCAAGTACAAAACCTTTTAGCAAGCCATGACGGTCATAATAGAAGCTCATTTTAGTGAATGCGGTGAAGCTTAATCTCGAAATCCCTAAAAAGTGCCCCCAAGAAAAAAGCCTGGATTATTCCAAGCGACTTTGTAAAACCGATGCTTGTCTCCAAATCTGAAATTGATTTCTCAGAGATCCTTAGAAGTTTAACCTCTCCATCAATAAACATGTTGCCGTCTGGATTTTACAAGACAAACTCAAATAGCAGTTAGTTCTACAACTTAGCTCATTGCAAAAGCAAGATCAAGGGTAACGCACTTGACATGATCCAGAATCAGTAAAATATTACTGAGACTGCAACCATAAACTTCTAAAACTAGTGTTTATGGAAAAAGATGCCTTCCATTTTCAAAACTTTGTTTAAGAGGGACAAACTCAGGATCGTAGAGTCCGACTTAGCTAATATTCGAGACAATTCCCGTCATAAAATAGTCGGATTTAACTAATTTCAACCGCTAAAGTGGAAAGGAAACACAACGTTGAAACATCTAATGAGCATAGACTATTGGCAAGTCGAATATTAATTCAGTAGCTCTTCACAAAATTCTATTGTACACTCTGCCATTCTAAAAGATTGAGACTTTGATTTGTAAATATGCAGCGACCGTGCTTTACAAGAAATAGCACCATACCTCCTCGCGCCGGATCCTAACGACAATCTGATTACACACTCCATCTAAGTACTGTAGTCTTGTTCAAATCAAAAAAGGTTCTGCGTCTATTAGAAAGCACAAAAATTTAATTGGAAAGAGGACAACAAGTAGGGTCATAAACATATAAATGCAAAATTTTTCGGTGGATTAGAGTCCTAGATGTTAACAATCGAATTTCGATGCTCCATGTTGGTTTAAAAATAGGAAAACAGTCTTATAAGACCTGGAAGCGACATTTCAAGGGATAGCAGACCTCAGCTTTCACAAAATCGCCAAAGAAAATTTCTATCCGCTTGTGACTACTAGATGCTTTACACATATGATACAGTTTTGAGGTGGTTCGGATTCTTAAAAGAGGTCTTACCTCAGCGCACTCAGCTTTGGCCTCCTCCTCAGTGAGCACATGATCTACCAATTGACGATATGCAAGGAATTTCATGCTATGACAAGCAGAGCACACCTCTTTGTAAACCTGGTACCCTCGTCGCAGCGAGGCATGGTCGTGGGAGGACAGCATGCCCCGGTGCGGCCAGTTTAGCTTCGTAGGATGAACAACTAACTCGGTGGCAAAGACCGGGGCCGCCAGCGCCACCACGCCCACTGCTGCTGTTCCGGCGATCAGACACAGATGCCTCACCGTCGGCATTGTCGATTGGCGCTAAGAGTAAAAGTGTAGACACCAGATCAAAAAAAGTAACTTCTATCAACGATCCACAAAATAAATGGTTCTACTTATGATTCCAATAAGTTCAGAGGGAACTCAGACGACACATTTCAGGTGATAAGAACATTCAAGAACGGCGGTAATGTTTAGAGCAACAAAGGTGTATGTTTAACTTTCACGATGAGCGAAATTTGTACCCAGAGTATTTTAGTAGTCGGAACAGTCTACCTGAGGAAGAGCCCTAAAAATCCAAAATGATAAATACACATGCCCTTAACTACCTCATCTCTCTCAATTGCCGAAAAATAGCCATTTCAAATGCTTATGCGGTAAGCATAAGATCAATACAGCATTCTAAAAGGTTTAACATGAAATTCATTGCTGCTCGATCAATGACAGTATCCAGGTATTCGTCTCGGAGACAGGGAATTATTGGAATTGCTTAAAGGTTGAAAAAAACACCTCCGCCTTATAGTTTACTCGTAACTACTATGCAACGCTACTTCTACGAATGAATCGAATTCCCAGATGGAATTAAAGGAAAATTACATGTGCAAACAGCTTACAAATAAATGAAGCCAGCAACAAATAAGTGCAACAGGGACTTATGTGAGAGATGGCGGAAAGTTCCTTATTCCATGCGTATTGCTCACATATACACTACATACCCAATGGAATCTCCACTATACTAAAAACGATTGTTCTATTTCAGGTGTTTTACTAAAGACGAAGGACCTAGTTAAATCAAAAGCACGTATATAAATGCTATTTAATAAATGAAAGCCCACTGGTAATCGTAACATCTCAAGTTGAAAAATTACCCCACATCAGAGAAGTGAACGCAAGTTTAACATAGCCCAACGGAGACAAATGCTGAATCCATTTAAATTCAATAACAGAGATGGTTCCAGTAAACTAAACCAACTCCTGAGTTGGAATATGAGGATGCATTTAGCCAGCATATCCATCATCGGTACGGATAAGACGAGAATAACAAACCATTGCAAGCCCAACACTTACGCTCCTTATCTGGCTAAAGAGACGCGTGAGCAAGCCACGAAAACTCGCGGACATTCCGACCCGAGTAACGCGCCCAAATAAGGTGTTCAAACAAATGGTCGAATATCTTACTTATAAACGCATCAATTAATCCAACTGTAAAGTATGTAATTATTTTAACGACTAGAACAAGTACTACGTTGAATAAGGTTGTGCCATGCCACCCGAAACTTTAATTGGTTTTTGAGATTCTGTCAATGAACGAGATTGTTTAACGTAATGCGACTGTCCGGAAATAATTCCAGCTATTTGGCAGTTACATAGCCTTTGCGTCTTTATATCCCTTACTAATCATTTTTAGGTTCTTCTCTACTGCATTATAAATACCCTTTCTGCAAAATGCCACTATAATGACGTGGAATCTCGAGATTTTCCTTTCGGCAAACGAGGATGTAATGCTTTGGCGAATTGTTTATGCTTAATGTACGGGTGAGATTGAGGCTACTGATTTTGGTCTGGAGGCCAATGCACTCAGCTAAGATATAATGGCAGCTGCGCCAAATCGCTCATTCACGGAAACTGAGAGTTAGATATTCAACGACTTTTAATGCTTTTAGCGTGAACGAAAAAATCAGTTTAGAATCCTAAAATGTTCTGAATGCATAGAACTTCATAATAATGGTGTGATGAGGGATTAAATCTGCTGAAACGGCCCAGGGACCATGCTGCCAAGCAGAATCGCTGCCTATGGAGAGGTGGATGTCCGCATTGTTAAATGCCGAACCATCACAATTAGGGCCCTCTCTTAATATCAACACGTCATTTTATCAATTTTCTTTTTGTAATGGGCAAATTGCCCTACGTACAAGCTTCAGATCGGCTCCTCGTAAGATATTGTATGCTCTCAATAAGCCTGGAATGTAATAGGTTGTATTCCTGAGAATAAGACCAAAATGTAGGAACAAATTATTGGATTGAAGTTCTTCTACCACTTGATATCACCCACTTAGCACCCACTCAGCATTCCCCAGCATTACCAACTCAATTAACCTTCCTACGACCCAGTTTAGGTACTCTCAAATCAGGATCCTTCAATCTAATCCCGCAAAGCTGGGTCAGTAGTACTACCTCCAAGGGGTATCCGCAACGGTTACATGCTAACTAGCTTATAGGTTCTTCTATCCCATATTTTGGCAAAAATATGGTACTTCCAGTAAACCCCGCTCCCTTAGAGCCATTGCCGCACTTCCCTATCATTGTCGCCATATTTCACTTCCGTCCCCTGCACGATGAAACACCAAGTAACTCCATCCAATCAGCGTTGCACGCTGCCCCACCAGCCAATCAACACGTTGGCTAATCATGATCGATGTGCGCACTTCGGTGCGTGTGTACGTGCAAGCATATAGATGCAGTTCACTGCTGTCGTTACTAGCGTCGCCCGAGGACATCTCTCTCTCTCTCTGTTCCTCCTCCTGACAGATCTCTCTGTATGGCAAAGGAAGGAGCCACCAACAAGAATATCGGTGGTGCCGTAGGCAACGGTGAACCACGTCTACGACACCAAAGGAAGCGCCCAAGGCGCTGCGCCATTGGCTGTTATCACGCCAGTGCAGTGTTCCTCCTCATTGGAATTATTGTAGCTCTGGCTGGTGTCTCGTCTAGTCGTCTCTTTGAAATTTTCATCTATGACAATCGCCATCCGCCCCTCTTCCACCACATCTCCATTCATGTAGGTCTCTTTGATGTTAGGGGCGAGATTACCGGCAATGAGGTTAACCCAGTGGTCGAGACATTGGAGTATCCGCCCGTTCTTGATGGTACGTGTTTCAATCCATCTTATTTGATGGCCTGGTTTTATCAGCTTCCAAAGTCATAAGTATGTGGTGTCTCTAACATCAAATTGCATTCATTGTGATTGAATTAAGGCTGGACCAATAAGTAAGCTGCAGTATTTTTCCTTAATGTGGGAATTACGCACTTCCAGATTTGAAGCAGTGATAAAATCATCATTCCTGTAATGCAAATCACTTATTTTTCACGTTAAAACAGTAGAACATCAGAGCGGCTTACGCAAATAATTTCATGATTTGCCCCTCCTTTCTCCTTCATTATAACTCGAGTATCATACCGTTGTTGTAACAATATCCCGTGCTTCTGCTTTTTTTTATAATTAATTTTCTCATAAACGCCTGAGCAAACTTGGGTCCCGCGCCATTCCTCTATATGTGCTCCAAATCATAAAATTGGAATAACTTGTCGAGTTACCGCTTTAGATCTCTGTCTTTCTCTGTTACAACTCTGCAGATGCTTATAACTCTACGATCGACACCTTTGTCCCATGTAAAAGATTGGTCAGAGCAAGTTCATGGCCAAGCCATTATGCCCCATGAGGCAGCATCGTCCTCCTTAAATTGCGATTGGTGAATGTTCTGCAAACTCATTGGTTGCGCCTTGACCAACCCGATTCCTGTCCTTCCTTTCAGAGCCGCGTTGGTTAACTGCAAAAGCTGCCTCCGTGATTGGTCTAATCTTTGGCTTTCTTGCTCTCATCATCCACGCTGCTCTTCTCTGTTGCTATCGTGGCCACGAGGACAAACCATGGGGAACTGTTGCAGTGGAAGTAATCTTTTATCTCGTCATCGGTAGGTTGGATTTGTCAAGTAGATGGTGGAATGCATGGCTGGTTCCTATGCTGACTTTTTAAAACAGACGTCAAGTTTGTTTTTGTGCAGTCGACGGGTCTTTTTCGTGCTACGACACGACTCGATTTGGAAATGACAACCTCACCTATTGAATTTACGCTAGGAAGAGTTTAAGAAATAGCCAAGTGGTGAATTTGCGGAAATGTTTTTATTTCTGAACAATGATCCAATAGACCCTTGAAGGAGCCGCAGACTTCAGGAATCCCTACACAGTCTGGTTTAGTTAGAATCTTATTTTTTGGATAGGTAAATAGATAACTAGACGGTTGGACAGTTGTACAAGGGGGCGAATGGGCGGCTGAATGGATGAATTTTTGAATAGTTCAAGGTATTGGAGGTTGGAGGGCTAGGTAGTCGTTTGGAAGATTTAATGGTTGAGCATATTGAGAAATGAAGAGTCCATCATCCCATTTTCCCTCAAAAGTGTCGATGTCGAAGTAGACTTTTCTCCTGAACGTAACATCTACCGCACGGTTCATCTTGAATCTCATCTGAAGTTTTGAATTTTTACTAAGGAAACAGATGGGTTGGGGATCGTCATCATAATTCAATGAAACGTTACAATAGAATCTTCGCTTTCCGTATTCTGGCTGTTTTGAGCATCAGCAGACATCTGCTGGTTATTTGGGGTCTTTGAGGGTTTTCTGCGATTGACAAGTAGATTGCTTTTTGAAGTTCTCCCTGTTTTGCATTCATTTGTTCTATTCAGCATCAAAATAACAATGAGATGTCTACCTGTTCTCTCACCTCAAATTGCAGTATTAGTTTAACGCACCCAAATTAGGAGAAATAGGAGAACAGCTGTAGTGAAGCAGTGCTGTGTGAGGATGATAGAGGTTTTACCAAGCTGCACATTAGGAGCCCCGTCTTAATCCAGATTCTGATACCCATAATTGGCATACTCTGGATCTTTCTAAAATGTGAGGCCTTACAGGTGAAATCGGTTGCGTAAAATTGAGTACAAGGTACTCAACATTTGCGTAGTGAGGATTTTAAGATCTTATGCACTATCTTTTTCAAAATAGATTTACCAATTAGGTGGATGCACCTCCACAATAGGTGTAGATAACTTAACGTGTAAATATTAAACATTGAGCTCTTTGAGGTGACACTTCGTGGCCTACAGGGGGGGGGGCACTTGTCGAAGGGATGCGACCGTCTAAGGGCGGATTTGGGACGATCTTTTGTTGCTTTCAAGGCACCTTAAACTGCCGTATCATCGAATCTTGGTTGAATGAAGCAGGCACAGGTGGAATGACTTTGCGTCACGAACGTCAGATTTGTTAAACGGTACTTGGAAAAGGTAGCGCAGCTGAATAGACAGACGAGTGCATGGGTGAGTAGGATGGATAGAGGACGGTAAGTGTAGCTCTTCGTCCTTAAAAAGCAGAATGATGTGTTGCTTGATTATTTAAAAACAAGTGTGGATAAAGGTGCTAAAAAGGAACTCCAGTAGTGTCTAGCTCGGGTGATGAGGTGGTCGTTGGCAATTTGCGTGCACTGGCGGATTTATCTGGATAAGAGGTGAAGGCTACCGATTGGCTGTTTCGTGCCTATTCTTTTTTGCTCATCTTTTATTTTTTCTCTCATACGTCATGTGAGCGCGCAGTGTGGTTTAAGCTGTATCGCCCTTCGCGTGTGTGGTGGACCGCAGGAGGGATTTTTCGGTAGTGATGCTTGCTTGTTTAGGGTTAAATTGCAGTTACCATTGTGATCTATCTTCCTGACACAATGCAATACCTTTTTTGAGGCAAACAGAACTGTTGATTCTGTCGGTGTTTCACTCCTGACTTGGAGGGCTCGAGTTAGAAGTCCACGAATTACACCACCCCCATTTGTGATCGCATCGTCATTTCAGCCTTTCTTTAAGAAGCAAAAGGTCCTACTGAGTTCTGTGGCTCCGTTATGCACGAGGCTGTCGAGTAATGCATGCATTCCACACGTTCCCTTCTATTTAGCCAAAGGTGCCGATTATTGTATGAGCTTGCTCAAATTTCCCCCTTTTCGTGATCTGAAGTATCACAGAGATGCGGACTGTCGTCCCATCCTCCTTCCCTTCAATGGTCGTTGACGCAAAAGGAATCAGGGCAGCGAGCATCTCCAAGTCCCAATATTCTACGGGTGGTGAAATGACGACTGTTTCATTACTCGCTTACAGTAAAGGTACAGGTATGAACTTCACAATCCGCATCAAATGGTAATGCGTTGTGCAGTGAGGTGAGACAAGACAATAAACCACCTACTGGACACTTGTCAGTCTACTTGAAAGTCGCCTGGGACGTTGAGAAAGCGGATTGGAACAGATTTGATCAGACCAAACCAGTCTCCCACACGTTGTTTGGATTAATGGTGTCTGTCAGAATGACGCAAAACTTCTCAGCTCTATCTACCACATTAAATTTGTGGATTGACACCTCCACTAAGGGCTTCACATTCACATTCTCTCCACCCGCATTTCCACAATAATTTAAAAGTGTGAAATGCCAGGGAAGGTACTGAATTCTACCCTGCTACCGTGGGAAAAAAAAAATAACAGCATCTTGCCGAATGAGGAGTTGAGACAACCCAGGATCCCTCATTTGAGAAAGTGGATTTCCAGGATTGGTTTAGTGATCGGAATTTTGCCGAGACTAGCTCATGAAGATTGGAAGACGCGCACCATGTGGACGACCAACATGAACATCTACAGATTTAGCATGTTTGCCTCCAGGACCTCAGGTTAGGTAGGCACAATTCACCCCTAAGTGATTTCTGAAAATGAATTGGTAACCCTCTTTTCATTCCTTTGCTTGTGGCATGCGAACTCCCTCAATAACGCAGAGATCTCTTACGCTGAAATTCTACAAATGCAAGTAATCGGTGGTCATTGCTCAGTCCCATCAGATCCCGTTTCCAAATTATGTTGGTGGTGTTTGACTGTCGGAAGTTGCTTACTTGAAAGTGGCTATAGCCCCATCGACGTCTAGACTTTTCTCGCGTATATGTCACGTATATGTGACACTTCCATCAGCTTTTGATGAATGCTTTTGCACCAAAGCGCAGTGCAAAGGAATGAGCTGAGCTTTAAAGAAAAAATCGACACGAAGGGTTTTCTCCAGTGCCACTAGTAGGTAAGCTGGCCAGTTCTTCCGGTGCAAAGTTAAGGTTTTGAGGGGCCACCGGATTTTGTGAGCACACTCTTTTTGGTGAATGCAATGTTCCCTGTTTTCATTATTCAGATTACTTTACGCTCTCCTCCATGTTCCTCACACCTATTTCAATAGTTACATTGCTATTTCCCTTCCACTTCATGGATTCTTTCTCTTCTATCTGTAGTTATCGGCTTGCTTGTTGGTCTCAGTCTGGCAGAATCGGAAATTGAAGGTGTTCACAACCACGGTGACGAGACTCTAGTCCGCATGCTTCAAGCCAATCGCCTTATTGGAATCGGTGCCGAAATCGACAAATCGGCGATTCCATCGGACACCGGTGAAGTTGTCAACATTCCCTCCCCCACGTCCTCTGGCTATGTGGCTGAATTTAACCTAGTACTGTCTGATCCCAGGCAGAGTTTTTATGTCCTCATTGCTGCTGATTTTGTCTGTCTACTGGCCTTCCTCATGGCACTGGTCTACTTTGTGCGTCTCAGTGAACGTAAAGAGGAATTGCGAAAGCAGCTCCAAAAAGCCAAAGTGGCAAAACCTGTGTCTGAACGACCGCTTGTGTGAAGCATAACTCTTTTACTGACAGCCTTTAAGTAACAAGAATATTATGCCTCTGATTTTTATCATCCATTTTATGATAATTGACAACTATGGCCTGTTTTACTAGTCGGTTTTGACATTGCAAATTAGATGCTTTCGTGAACTTCTGTGTTGATGTTTATGGGCTGGACAGAGGGCTACTGGAAGGCTGAGTAGCTGTGATCAATGCGTAGTACATGCCAAGGTCAAGGTCAGATGGAAGGTCTCTAATTGTCCCCGCATTTGTTAAGGTCGATGAGCTGGTGGTTTTGCAACCTTTCAGATGCTTAAAAGTCTGCTTAGTTTCTTTCGCCGGGAATTTTGCTGTTTCTATTCCATGATGGGGCTACTTGGATCCATTCAGGGGTCGCAGTGATCTCGAAGGTGAAAATGACTACCATGGGCTGGGTGTTTTATTATCTCAGTGTGACATCAAATCCACACCTCTGATTCGGCTTGACCATCTACTCCCGCTCCTCAGGCTGGAAATATCCTGTCCTCTCCCCCCCTATCCATTTTTTTTCTCCACACCTCCACCAATCAGTCTGCGATACAATTCGGTGCAACCACAGGTCTCACCTCACGAGTGTTGCAGGACCAGATCAGGACGTCAGCTTTGTTCTGACCAATAATCCTATCCACACCTCACAAATGCGTTTGGGTCGAAAAATTAGAGGGTCGCGTGTGTGTGTGTGTGTGTGTGTGTGTTTGACGCTGATAAACAAAAAAAGCGTCAGTCCAATTTTATGGCCTTAAAGTTCTAGTTTCGCTTGCAGCCGAAATTGAGTAGTGTGGTCCAAAAGTGGAACCTATTCCCTGTGCCTCGATAACGTCCCACGCACCATTTATCGTCCAGCATTCTGCTGACCACCGCTGAACTCCACCGGAATCGCTTTGCTGGGAAATTTGGAGGGTGTTACTCAACTCTGGCCGACGTTCCACAACAAGTTTCTCTCCCTAAATCACCCTAACTCGAAGGCCACAGTAACTAGCATTTCGCATTCTACTCGGTCTCTCTGCCTAAACGAGGAATTTCTATCACAATTGAAATCGATGCTGTTCCTCGTCTAGCATTCCAGTGGGTAGGCGGAGGTCAAATGCAAAGCCGCATCGGCGCTGAAAGGGGTTGACAACCATGTCGTTGTGAGTAAACCGCCCTCACATTACGCCATGTAAAGAAGCTTTCTAGACGCATTTTTTTTAAAACTACACAGGCGAACATTCTTTACACCATTTAAACATGCTTGTTTATCCATGTAACGGTACATCACGAGCTTTGTTTACCGAGGGTGGGAACAACTACACCCGCATCACCCTCAAATAACATAAAACACGGATTTAAAGTGAGCTTAATCAACGGCAGAAAAAGCGTTACAAACTCGCCGGAGAATTGACTAGGAGCAGGCGGCTCTGGTTCTACTCATTAGCATTCAACAGGGAGACAACCATCCAACCAATCGCCTAACGACTAGTCGCGCGTGCGGAGGTGTGTGCATGCAATGCATATGCATACATGAACGCTTTGCCATATATGGCCATTGGTTTCGCATTGGTTACTGTATCGGCGTCCATGCGAGTGCCTGCGTGCGTACGTGCATGCGTGAGTCGGCGTGGTGGTGGTGAGAGATTCATGTCTTCGCAACTCTGCTCCCTTGAGGAATCAGACAGCCAATCCATCTCCTATCTGGTACGATTTTGTGCAACCCCAGTCGGTCACGAGGATATCCCCTCGCCTCGAACAATCGTGTGGCGTCATTCCTGCGGTGGAGGGCTCAGCCGTGCACATGGGGAACCCGTAGCTCTAATCCTCCGGACTGACGGTTGGACAAGTTGCTTCAGCATACTGTGAACATCCACAGGGCTGATTTCGGTTCAGCTAGCCTTTGAAAGTTTATACAACCGTGATGATTTTTTGTCGAGCTGCTGTCTTGGTTACTAGCCTACCTCATCCCTTGTCAATATTTTGAGTGGTGCCAAATTGTAAACTTGTGTTTTATTTAAAAAGTGGTGCCATCTAAGAGCGAAGGTCCAAGTTAGTCTGGTTCAAAGTCCACGCATCACTCCAACTTGCCAGTGCCTAGGTTTTGTGAGAAGGGAGTCATACGGTGGGAGGTAGGAATTGTAGCGCTGCCAGTCGCCTGGCCACGGATTGGCCATATATGGCTAGGGCCTTGTGTGTGTGCACACCGGGCTGCTTTGTTTACGCTGCTTGAGTCATAAACCTGTGCGCGATATCCTTTACGAGCTTCGAAAGGTTCTAATTGCGTACCAGTTAGCACACCCTAGCGACTTTGATTGGCGTGAGTTATGCAAACCGAGGTTTGCTGGAAGCCACAAGCGACTAGCACCACGGACCTAACCTAATGTGTGGAACGCGTAAACCTTCCCGCGGGTCCACGCGCACACCTCAACTCTCGAGACCCTTGGACAACCACCCCACAGACCACGGGAAACTCATGGAATCCAGCACCAACCACCGTTGGGAAGGGACACCCCCATGTCCATTGACCTGAAGCCTGCGACGCCTACCCCCTTGACCCCACACTGAGGCTACGACCTGAGGGATCTAGCGAGCTGGGTGGGACACAAACGCCCAACAAAACAAAACAAAATGAACGAGACGTGGGGACAGTGTATTGATAGTCAGAAGTAAAAACGAAATGCGGGAAAGGGATGACGGATTTAGAAGCATTTACGATGAACGATGCTAGGGCCGGACTCGTCGTACTCCTGCTTGGAGATCCACATCTGCTGGAAGGTGGACAGCGAAGCTAGAATGGAGCCACCGATCCAGACAGAGTACTTGCGCTCCGGAGGAGCAACAATCTTGATCTTCATGGTGCTTGGAGCAAGAGCAGTGATCTCCTTCTGCATGCGGTCGGCGATGCCTGGGTACATGGTAGAACCGCCGGAAAGTACGGTGTTGGCGTACAGATCCTTCCTAATGTCCACGTCGCACTTCATGATTGAGTTGAAGGTGGTCTCATGGATGCCAACCGCCTCCATGCCCAAGAAGCTAGGCTGGTACAGAGCTTCAGGACAACGGAAACGCTCGTTCCCAATGGTGATAACTTGACCATCAGGAAGTTCATAAGACTTCTCCAGAGAGGAACTGGAGGCAGCAGTGGCCATCTCCTGTTCAAAATCTAGAGCCACATAGCAGAGCTTCTCCTTAATATCACGCACTATTTCGCGCTCAGCAGTAGTGGTAAAAGAGTAGCCTCTCTCGGTCAAAATCTTCATAAGGTAGTCAGTCAGATCACGACCGGCTAAGTCGAGACGCAGAATGGCATGAGGGAGTGCGTACCCCTCGTAGATAGGCACAGTGTGAGTAACACCGTCGCCAGAGTCCAGAACGATACCCGTAGTACGACCCGAGGCGTACAAAGAGAGAACCGCCTGGATGGCCACATACATAGCTGGGCAGTTAAACGTCTCGAACATAATCTGAGTCATCTTCTCGCGGTTGGCTTTAGGGTTGAGTGGGGCCTCAGTGAGAAGAACGGGATGCTCCTCCGGCGCCACACGAAGCTCGTTGTAGAATGTGTGATGCCAGATCTTCTCCATATCGTCCCAGTTCGTCACGATACCATGCTCAATTGGATACTTCAACGTAAGGATGCCTCTCTTTGACTGAGCCTCGTCACCCACGTAGCTGTCCTTTTGTCCCATACCAACCATCACCCCCTACAACAAAGCGAAAATCGACATGAATCCCGTCCAAAGCTAGCAAAAGAAGCTAACGCGGAGGTAACGAACCTGATGCCTAGGACGACCAACAATGGAGGGGAAGACGGCGCGGGGAGCGTCATCACCAGCAAAACCGGCCTTGCACATACCAGATCCATTGTCAACGACGAGAGCGGCAATCTCCTCACCTTCACTCATTGCGAGAACGAAACAACAGAGGAAGATAACACAAACACCACTGCATTCCAGATGCAAACTTGCGTTATATACGCCTTCTCATTAACCATATATGGCAATCGTGGTTAACCAATTAACCGAGGCGACCACAACCGTTGAGAGTGCGTCACCTAATGCGAGCACTTTTCGCGTGAACGATTGGCTAGTGAGCAGGCGAGCAGGGCTGCACACTAGTACGTACGCACCGGCACGCAGGCTTGTGGCCATGAGAAACGACGCGCGCCAGATTGATCTACGAGTTCTTTGTCATGGTGCTGTTAGCCTTTTTTTAGATTCTTTTCTACCCTTCGAACTGTTTGAATCTAGGCGTTTAGTTCACATTTCTCAGAACATTTCTATTTGTCGGTTTACTGAGACCACGTTAAATTAACTAAACAAAAGGTGATTGAAAGTTGTTTGTTGAAATTTCTGCCTCTTCTGCGGTGTTGATTTTCAGTCAGCTCGGTAATTTTAAGCGGGCTGGGAGCTGTGCAGATAAAAATTGGTGGGTAATTTGGTACGCTGGTGAGCGCAGTAAAGCATTTACACTAAATCTTAACTGGTGCCAGCTAAACAATTTACTCCCGTGGTTTTCAAATATCCAAGTCCCCCAAATCAGTTTGGGAATGTGGTATTTTGTGTCGGTATGTCGTTCAGCAACAAGCATGCTAGATTAGGCTTTTCATATATTTCTTCTCCAAGTTTTGCAGCCTTTTGTTTCATTTTGTGGAAAATCCACTTTTCACAATTTCTTTTGTCGTTAATATTTTATAACCCCTGAAAACAGGTGAATTGTGAAAATATGATCATGATGTAGCTAGCCAAAAGGTCACTGACCCTAGCGGTCAGGCATGAAATGTAGCAGAAACAATTTTAGCATAAAACATTTTCTTTGCCATATTAGGGCGAAAGAGCAAGAAGAACTCCTTTGAAAAGGTCTTCTCAGGTGAAATAGTTTTTGGTTGTGTGGACCAAGTGATAAACTGGATTCAAGATTGCCTCGTCATGTTAATTATAGAAGGTATCGATTTATCATCCAATCGATAAGCTCCTTATTGTGACTACAAATCACTGATTTGATCGATTATCGTGGGCGAGATTTGTGGCTTGTGCGACATTCCGTGGCTGGTGATCACTGGGATTGGTGAGGCAACAACGAATTCGCATGGAAATGTTTTTTTTAGACGATGGAGTTATTAGGAAACAAGGTGGTTTCCCGTTTCATGGTTAATGGAGTTGACTTAAAGGAAAGGAATGCTCATGCAAATATTCCTTGAACGAAAAGACGACTACCCTGGTATGCAAATGGTTAATGACGCAGGAGTACCTAATCAGACGTTTTTTTTTGTTTGAGAGGAGATGCAGATGCGAAATCCCCGGTCACAACAAGATACTTAAATTTACTATTGAAAGATAGTAATGAATGTGTGCTTTTAAAGGTTGTCAGCCATAGTTTACCATGGACTGGGGACCGTCAGGATACTGTAATCCATGTGGGTTTGGAGTGACTCCTTAGATAGCAGGCAGTCATATTGGTGGCATTGTGAGAATGAGAGAATCCCATCGATTTCCAAGGGGAGAAAAACCTCGGTCTCCCGGTTCCATCAACATGTACTGCCTTCTTCAACCAAATCACCTCTATCCGCTTATGTGGTTCTAAAGCTGGAAGATTGGACAGTGAAAAAATTGAAATGTTTTAAACAATTATGGCTCGTTAATAACCTCAACATGGGTTTTTTTGGTTCTACGATGCAAATACCATAGAAATTCTTCCATTTAGCCCCGTGAGACCATGACTCCTAAGTTTGGCATTTTCGGTTGTTGATTCTTTTGTACTTTAAGTTCAGTCACCCAATCTGGCCCGATAGTTTTGCAAAGGCAATTCTCCAACACCTGCGAACAAATGGACAGGTTGATTGGATCAGTGTGCGTTCATCGGTGAGTGACCATTTCGATGTCTTTCTCTTTCTTAAAACTTCCTCCTCACCGAATGGCACACTCTTTCAAAGGCGACTGTTTTCAGAGAAGACGTGGCAAAAAAGGACGAATCACAATAAGGAACATGAAAGATGTATTTATACCCATTTACACGCCACCTTGGTTAGTATCAGGCCAAGGCTAATTAACAATGATGGTGGTGTAAATGTGCCTGCGTGAGCATAGACATTTAGTACAGCCGGATTGACGTAGGGATTTCGTCCATCATCGTAGTTCATAGGACACACGTCAAACTCATACTCATCCTCCATCAACTCTAGACGTAGGGAGGCCCCTTCTTCAGGTAACGACGATTCGGCTGTCTGCGTCTTTCCACATCGGTTGCCGAGACTGCGTGACATCGCGAAGGAACGCATGGAGAGACGCTGGTAGACCCAACAACGGAATCTGTTTGAAACCTTCAATAAAGTTACAGTAAGTTAAACTTGCTCGTTCACTTATATCTATTATGATGGAATGAATGGAACCTACTGGATCTTCACGATCATAGGTGATAAGATAGGACTTAGTATCCTCCATCCAGAATCCTACACATGCGATGTAGTTATCGGTAACATCGTACTCCGATATGGGTCTTCCAGCAAAATCAAGTCGCCAGCACTTCTGTACATCGAGTTTTAGGATTTTTGGATCGTTCAAACAGGCCTCTATGTTGGTCTGCCAGTAGTGGTAACACAAGACTTGAAGCCACGGCCTTGGAGTCATTCCGTTAGGCATTTTGAAGACATACTTTTCCGCCTCTTGGCCTGTCTGAATGAACTTATATTTTCCTTGGATGGGACAGTTGATAGGCACGGGAGGATCAAGGACGAAGTACTCATAAGTCCATTCGATGTAATTAAGTGTGAAGCTACTCCAATGACACGCCTCCTTGTAAATTCGCAACATATACTCTGATTCACCGAGGGAGTCCTTCACCAGTGGTTCCAGGGGAAAGGGGCGTCCCATACGAAATCGTGCGATGTTATGGTGGCGCGGCATTAGTTCAAAACACATGAAGTCAATTTCACTGAAGTATTTTAATAAAACACTAGTTACTTATAAATAATAAGTACACAATTTTTGCTACAAATACAGTGAATAAATCAGAGCTGCATCGATCTGTGCGCGAAAAAGTGAAACCCACCATTGACCACGAGTGACAACGGCCATGAGGTAGCGTGAAAGTTGCTGTTGACGACAAACAAAGTAGATATCCTCGTATGTATAGTCGTCTCTCTTTCGCCGCATGTAAATATGGGTCGCGTTTATTTGTACCTAAAATATAGTGCTTGCATTACTTAAGTATTCCTTCCTACCGGGCACTTCTCTTACTGATAATTTCCCATTTAAACTAATAGTCAGCAGTACCAGGGCTACCCCCTGAAATCTCTTGGATTCAGAGGCTTTATAAGGACTGAAATTGGAGCATTGCTTTAAAAGAACCACCAAAAAGCAGGCGCTACCAACAGAAGTGCTCAACCAATGCCTAATAGCTAGCGGAAACGATAGTGATAAAAGATGTAGGATCAAAGCTACTTACAGAGGTTTGATACTCGCTTGGATAGAACCAATTTCCACTGTAGTTGGTGGGTAGTTTACAGGATGGTTGCATCTCCACTAGCTGGGTGACAGGATCAAATGCGGGCTCCAGTATTAGACGGATTGGCGCAGTGAAGTAGTTCTTCAAATTCTTACAGTCCGCGTCCACTGTCATACCTGTGAGACGAAAGAGGAACTACGTGGGCCTCTTCGTAGCCGTGAACGGTAAAAGAGGAATGCACTGAGGAGCAAATCATGAGGTTCCGCAGGCAGGAGACACCTTTATAAGTCGCCTTACCACTAATCCCCTAAAGTGTCCTTAGTAGCTAGTTTTTTATAGATGAGACTCGTTAGAGTGATAGCTTGGTCCAGGGACCAAAGTTGTTTAATTGTCTGTATATCCCGCTGTAGTGACTTATTTTAGCCTGAGGAAAAGAGACCAACGAATTGAACACCATTATCAACATTTGGCAGAGATTTGGGTCAATTTGCCGATGCGATGCTCTTTCTATGCATTTAAACCCTCCATGCCTCTGGTTTTGGAAGAATTTGGTAGATATAAGTCGAACTTGGCTACTTCAGGTGACAAGATTCAAAATTAATTTGGGATTTTTGAACAATTTGCGCCGGAATTCACCTATTTTGAGCTGAAAAGTAGCCAGATTCCTTCTTTATTATGGTGAGGAGATGTAAAACGTTACGTCGCATCATTGCAACCATGAAATTCTCTAAAAGTGAATCCATTTTTTGTTTTAGAGGGACAGAATAGTGCTTCCATATGCTACGAAACAGAATATCTCGTGAAATTGGCACTGACCGTGAATGGGTCCGCCTGAAGTAACTATCCCTAGGACCAGATAAGCGGGGTGTTAAATAAGCTTAACACTGCTGTGTTGACTTTCAAAAGAGTCACAATGCAATGGATTGAGCTCTCGTAGAAACATTGTAGCAAAGGGTTTAATCAACGACAAACAAGGCTCGTAGGTGACATTCAAAACCTTATGGTCAGTGACAATAGAGGAGTGTGCACTGAATGAATGGTTGAGAGGTTGGGCAATACCCGAATTCACGGCTTTAGCTGGAGTCGGTACACAGCTACATCCAGCTGAGCCGGAGGACCAAGAAATGCGAAATCGAGACAAACATCTGCCTTTCCAATTCCATTAGTATCTATCAACGAGGTAAGGCTTCGAGTAAATTCAAAGGAAAGAAGGGAGCGAACGTCAAACTTATTAAACTGTGTGAAGACAATGCTAGTAAGAATAAACAAACGATCATATAAATCGGTGGAGTTGGCAATGCGAAGAGGCTACTGCTGAACGGAGTACATTTTAAAGGAAAGACTGGGAGAATAAAGGAAAAAGAATCGAAAAGAAGAGTTTTCCTTTACCAAATATTTGTGCTGCGAGGGCGCTTAAGCTGCAGTAAATAAACTTAATGTCTCCAGAATGCTTCAACTCCCGTAAATGACATTTGTTCGACCATTTCCTTGTACTCGTATCTCCTGTCTGGTTATCATGGAGTCTTTAATTGGCACGTGTTACGTTTGCGGACTTCTGCTGCTGTTGAAATCCCGAAACCTTTGTTGTTATTGACGGAGAGAACGATTTCACAAATTGTAGCGGAAGTCATCAAACAAAACGAAACTACTGAGAGATTCTACAGTCAGCTGTCAGTTAGCATACAGACTTTTCCATCAGGATTTACTCTCCGAATGCGCATACGATTTAAGGCCGCACGGTTTCCCCAAAGTTAATAAAAATTAAGATTTCTTCTGGGCCTCCAAACCAGATTAAGACGTCGATCAGAAAGCAGTGTGTTCTCTCGTTTTGAGTACTCCCAGGTTGGATGTTTAGAGTTTCATTCAGTTTCCCTTAAAGAAGAATGTGATTCCAGAAATGTGTGTTGACTCGAACTTTGTATAACGACACCACGAAAGACAAAAAAACTCAAATCCAAAACTAGTTGAGCACTTAAAATTATGCAGCCACAACAAATCATGAAGACAACAAGGCGCAGTTACTTGGCGACAGAAAATCTAAATAAAAATGCAACTTAATGAGGTTAACAAGTGTGTTTTAGCACTTACCCCATTGAATGATATCACGACGATTTTGCTGATCAATGCTGGTGGTGAGACAACGATATTTGAACTTCGGCATGTTCGTATCGTATTCTACCGCAGCCCAGACTGCGCCATCATCCGCCACCCATCGTGCATAGCACCGCCAGATGTTAGCCTTTCCGTACACAATATTTGGCTCCTCCAAAACTGAGACCTCGAAGAAGTTGGGGCAGAAACCGAACGTCTGCTCATACACTGAGTTGTCGCGAAGTGGGGAACCCTGACGTTGACACGCCTTCAGAATGCTGTTCGGGCTACGACACACGCCTGTACTGCCGACAATCCGATATTCAAAGGAGTAAATGCCCTCAATAATGCTTTTGCAGTTAAAGTCGGAGTACTGCTCTCTAGAGTTAATAAATCCTGTTTCAAGTTCAATACCAGAAATCAGGTTACATATCTCGGAAACATTTCGTCCCCGAAAGATTGGTTGACACTGGCCTAAACATTATCATTGGCAATAAAAACTGGACTTTATTACTTCTTCGATACTGAATAACATTTGCGCTTCGAGCAATAAGTTCATAGCAGAAGTAACAGTCATTTGTTCTGAAAGGTTAAAAATTACCTTACATTTACCTGTTCTTATAAATAACATGAACTGAATCAATTTTGTTGTCCTCAACTGTTGTTGTCTGAAGAATTTGGTAGCAGGTGCCGTTAAGTCTGTCAATATCTTGGGAGATTTCAGTAGCTCTAATTTGCGTTGTTGTCTCCTTGCCATTTTCAATGCTATACAGTGTTTTTCGGTAAATAGGTGGCAGTGAGCAAAGCTGCCCAAATACATGTGTGCTAGAGAAAAATGCGTAAACTAAGGCGTCCACATTTTTTAACAAGCTACCGAAAATAAAATAGGTTATGTACATTTCCCAGGTCGTTTATTAATTCATAGTGGGCGGTATTGATTACCAAAAAATTCAAGGTTGAACAATATTAGTAAACCATCTGTATAAACAGTAAATGGTAAATAGTAAATAGTTGAACCTGTCACTCACTACTGATGCTTTTGTTGCTTTTTCTAGGGATGTAAGTTATAAATGATAAAGGGAACGCAAAATTTTAGCGTCCCATTCCCTAAAAATACTTGCAAAAATGCACATTTAGTCCGTTAAGATTGCCTTCTTTTTCTTAGAGAGCAGCATATGTACGCTAATGAAACGTCATAATTGAGAGTTAGCTTGTTCGTGTCACCATCGAGACCTGTACTTGCAACCTGGACGTACAATAGGCGTATTCATTATGTTTTATTGATCTCTGAAAGCTAGCTGCATGATTGTAAAGTTCTAATGGAAAAACGCTGCTTGATTTGAGACATCAGCCTTTGTGGCATGGGGGGGTCATTAATGTCCTACTGGGGACACGCACAGATAATCTAAAAATGCAGCATGCTAATAAAATCACGTAATGGATTAGGCAAGTGCTTGAATTTTTATGGTTACTGTTAAAATAAACGTAATTTCTACTGGCACCATGAATTTAAGTGTATTATAAATGGTTGTTTTAGCATCCGTTTGATTTGTAATAGTATTTTGAAAACATAAAACAATTTTATGTGGATGAAGCTTGCGTCAAGCAAAACAAATTGAAATGTTAAAGATATTTAAGGCGTGGCAGGACTTCATATAACATCGCCTGAACTTTGTTCGCGGAAGGTTATTCTGATCCAGGTGAGCTCTCTTGTAAATACTAAATGTTGCTGAAGTTTGTATTCCATCAGTTGCGATTGCTTCGGCCATTTATTAAAATTTTTGAAGGCCGACCTTCTTCCACTATGACATGAAGTAAATCTACCGCGGCTTCTGTCTTCTTATTATTTAGCTTGAATTTTCGCATCATTGATGGACCTCTTACTGCCTCTTATATTTTTCAATTACTGTAATGTACCTTTTTTCAAACAGATGGAGATGTCTCAGATCCGGAGGTCGGCGAATCTCCCAAACGTCGGATTCGTCGGTGTCCCCCTTAATGATAACACAACTAATAGTCACCCTATCCTTTCTCATGAATCTTCTGGCGTTCTTGAGGTGACTACCTTGGCCGAATTTTTCTATCGATATATCCCATTGTAACTTTCTATCTTACTGTCTTCCCACAGGAATACGAGATCGTTACTTCTAGCGGCATTCCTATCCGTGTCTATCGACAACCCTCGAATTCAAAATCAGTCATTCTAACGTATCACGACATTGCGACAAACCGTAAGTTTGATTTACTGCTGCCATCAAGATTAAGAAATTGGGCTTAGTGGATTCCTTTTATTTTATTATCAGATACATCATTTTTGGGCTTCTTCTCCTACCCTGAGATGCAGGTAATTTCGCGCCATTTCACAATCTACCACATCTGTGCCCCGGGACATCACGAAGGCGCTGAGCCACTTACGGCCAAGTGAGCAAAACCTCCCTTCCTCTTCCATTTATTCTATTTTTTACCATGTTGTAACTGATAGCTTCAAGTCACTCATCAACGCAACAATTCTTTTGTTAGTCAAGTGGGAGGAGAGAGTCTTGGTTTCATCAGAAGCGTTTTTCGTTGGCGCACTGGGTACGTCTGCATGGCTGCAGCTCTTTGTACCTTTGTTTTTCTTGGGGGCTCTGGCTGTTGTCTTGTTCCCTGCATGAGCTCTTTGTTCTCTTCTCTTTTAAATGCTGTTTCTCGCCGATGCATGAGTCACAATGTTTTTGAAATGCAGAGGTGGCAAGTTTGTTCATTTAACGTCAACTGAGAATTTTTATTTTAGCACCTGATATTCACGCACTTTTATTAAGTAGAGTAAAGCTTCATAGCACTGGTAGGATAAGAGGAAAAGTTATAGCCACATTGTTTATTTTTACTCCTTTTTGAACTCTCTGTTGACTGGCGACATTGATACATTTGTGTTTCTGTCTTTCTGCGAACTTGGCATGCCACGCAACTTTATGTGACTGGTTTCATTTGCATTGACATTGAAATTGAGATTTGAAGTAAAAAATGAACATGTATGTGTCTCTCACGAGCAGCATAGCTTTTAAAGGTTGTCATCCTGTATTGCAGATATAAGTGAATCCTGTAGGCACGGTGTTTTAAAGGGAGGTGAACCCGGTTTTGTGGTGACACTGAGCATTGTGCAAATTTCCATTTGTCGGCATTTGTTTCATCTGGATCACAATCCTCTCAGTTTGCATTTGTGAGTCCACTAATGCTCAGTTGACATTTTTTGAGGACTATGACACCTTATCTTCGTCTCATCGGAACAATCACTTGCTGCATTTGCATAAGCTTAAGCTACGCACGGGATCCGTTTTAACTGTTTTGGAATTCGCATTTTTATTTCCAACAGTGAAATTCCAGTACAGAATTTAGTTTCATATTTCTGCTAAAATGGATACGGATACGAAGGTCATTTGACAACTTTCACCCCTTCCTGCAGTTTAATATGCTTTTCATCACTCGAGATTGGGCCTACTTGCGAGTATTTTGTCTAAATCACACCCCAAGTAAAATGAGCCTTGAATGTCTATTTCCTGAAGCAAGGCGAGAAGGGTTTTAAAATATTTTAAAGATGTGCTTAAAATTCCCAATCTGTGTAGGCCAGATGACGGCTAAACAACGTCATCGCGTTGTAACCTACTGGAAATGTCTTTTTCGGACCAAGAAAAAGGAATCAGAGGTGCCCTTTCTTCTTCACGCAATATTTGCGTGACTCACTCTTCTTTTCGCCAAAAAGGGTTGCTAAAGTTCATCTGTTTGCTTGTATGTATTTCTGAGTTCATCGTAATTAGTAATTGAACCAACTCATCTGAAGAGGTCAGAATGGTGAATAGCCAGATACTCATTTGTTTGTTATATTTTTCTTTCGATTTTTAGAAGTTCAAACCAATTCACCAAGCTCGATGCAAATATGTTTGCGCGTCACGTATACTCGATAGCGTGATATCCATTTTCAGGTAGGCTGGTTCTGGTGTTCAAACACCATAACCATGATTTAGAAGTAGGATTTGATGGGCTAAACGAGGATCGCAGATTTGTGGCATTTTGTGGAGCTCAGTATGGAAGATACGTTTTGTTGAAGGAGATCACGTGTTGCAGTTGAAGTGTTGGGGAAGGAACAGGTAGCCGGTGGTAGCCTCCAATAAGTGGACTATTCACCCCGTTTCAGGAATCACTTGATTGCGAATTTTGAGGCATTTTTTTTCACACTACTCATTCCTAAGGTGTACTTCCACTCCTAATGTGTCATGATGGTGCTAATGGGCCAGCCTAAGCGGAAGTGCAGCTTTTAAATCAAACTTGGAAATCCACAAACCCCAACGAGGCATCCTAGGTTGCCTCATGCATTCATTCATTCATTATTCGTTTCTTTTCCTCATGATAGTGGGGTAGGATTTGACATCTCATCTGAAATTTCACACTTCTGAAGGAATTACTGTGGAACTGCAGGCGAGCAGGTGTCAACTCACGAATTTTATGGATTGGATAGAGCCAGTGAGCTTTACGTGATTTCACTAGACTTTTAATCCAGTCTTGATTCTACAGAGAATGGGAGGCAGATGCGGTTTAGTCTTATCCAACTAGGGGTTTTATGTGTCTACTTTGCAAACGCCTTTTCTGAAAGACGTTTTATCATTGCACTATCTAGCCTCACGCCTTCAAAATACGGTAATATTTGACAAGGCTTGTATATATCAGCCTTGTTGATTCCCAACGAATGAGTAGACCAAAGCAAGTTCACTATTCCGGTTGTTTGTGTCAACAACCATTGGAGAGATGGAGGACGGTTTGCACCGCGGTGAATTTCGGCTTATTCATGGGTCTTTGTGTTGCACCAAGGGAAATTGTATAGTTTCCGGCTATTTGAATAATCTCGCATGATACTCAGTTTGTTTACTGGGCTAAGCTATAGAAAAGGCAATGTTGGTGGTTGAGTGGATTCACAGCACTGAAGTGGGCCATTTGATTCCATAAGGAAGGCTAATGTGGCCATACGATTAAAAGTATGAGTGGTATGATTCTTGCGCTTCGATGATACCTCTACTCCCACTCGAGCTGTCCCCTAGGAACCTATTCCGAAGGTATTGCCCCAAGTTATGGGTAGTGTTCAACGGTGAATGCATTTAGATTGAACTATGCCGACGAAAGCCCTCATAGAGGTTTCAAGTCGAGAGGTCAATCACTATTGGTTACTCTGAGGGTACGTTGGGATAGTCGAGTGAAAATTTTCTCATATCACGATTGAGTGGAATTTGCACGTGTAAGCTCGCGGGTATGTGTCATGGACACGTGCGTGGTTGTGCAGTTTGAAGACAGCAGATCCTTTTTAAAGCATAAACATGTTATAAGCGTCTGTCGCCACTGTTCTCTTGTTTACCTTCCAAGTCGCCATTCTTCGTTCGTGCACTTTATGAAACCGCCTTGTCAGTTACCTTTTGCTGGCCCCGTGTTCTGCTTTGCGTTCTTGTTGTTTCGTGCTGTTAACAGTGAAGCAATGCGTAGTCGTTAATTACCCCTCTTAAAATCGTCACTTCCGCAGCCCAGTAGAGGGTGAGGCATCCCTTCTTCGTCCACCTGAGGAGACAAACATTTCAACCACGGCTGAGGACAGCCTTTTCGGGCGACAGTCTGCCTATCAGAAGTAAGAATTACAAATAAGCCGAATCCTCATGCGTGTCATTTTGCCTGTCTGATTCAAGCTACTTTGTCCGGACATCAGCGGTACCGCGTCTAATCGTAATTGTTTGTTGCAGTGTTGCAGACGATAGTGTCCCTGCTGCGACCACCAGGTTAGCTAGCGTGTATGCATGCCAAAGCTGTTTCGTTTCGCGTAGAACCAGCGTTACTTTCCATTTTTGCCAGCACAGTTGAATCACTTCTCAAATCTCTTTCAGCCAGTACCCCAGAATGGACGAGTTGGCTGAAATGCTAACCTCAGTTGTGGACTACTTCAAGTGAGTTCTCTCTCCCTCAACTCAATACATAAATAATCCTTCTTTAGGATAAAATACTTTATCGGTTTCGGCATGGGTGCCGGCTCCAACGTTCTGGCCCGTTTTGCAGTAAGTTGGATTTCATTTTACAGTCATCAACGAGCCCAAGTGGGTACGTTTTGCATTTACTTCCACCTCTAATGTGCCATCTATAGCTCCGTCACCCGGACAATGTACTTGCTCTGTTTCTGCTCAATCCGAATGGAACAACCCACGGCTACTACGAGTGGTTCCGCAATCGTTGGTCTGATCTGCCCAATCTGCAGCGTGGCCTCTTCACTGACAACCTCCTCAGTCAACTTGAAGCACATTGGTTCGGATTTGTGCGTAGCTTTCTGTTCCCCTCAGGTTACCTCTTCTTACGCTTTAAGGATCTACAGTCAATTATTTCTTTGACGGGGCAGTGTATAGAGGTGTTCAAATCAAGTAGGACTTCTTTTTCCTTCCGTGTTAAGTAACTTACTCTGTTTGAGGCCCCATTACCCTCAATGATATGGTTCATAAAATTCCAACCTTCTAGGCTGATCAAGGGTGGGGAGCCGTCTTGATATCCAACTTGCTTTACCTCTTTGAGAGGTCAGATTTTCGTGAGTTCATACATCCACCATCGCCATGGTATAACGTCTTGCGTAATTTCATTGCAAGGCGTATTGTGCATCAATCACTCAGGCAGGCGTCCTTGATTACCCGAAACCTGGGTCTCATCTTAATCACCACTGGTTCTGCTGAACGGGACTGAGCCGACTGAGGGCATTTGGATTGTTTGCTAAGCCCAGTTGCGCCGTGTCAACGTCTTTTCTTATGGGTGCAAAAATCAAGTCCTCGTCTGACCTGCACGCCTTCAGTAGCTAAAAGTCCGATCCATTCTCTGTGCACATCTTGCTGAGAACCCTCAATAGTTGAATGACATTACCAAAATGCGTTAGCTCCTAATTAGTATCCGGGAAACTGTTACGGAGCTTTGCGGTAATTGTGTTTAGTTTGAGCCGGCGACACCCTCTCCTCATCCCTTACCTACTTTAGGGACTGGCTGAAAATCACGACCTTGTTGCTTTCTACACTCAACTTGCTCGCAGTCTGAATCCAGTCAACTTGGCGGGGTACATCGATTCCTACATTAACCGCACCGATCTCGGTCTAGTCCGCTGTCTTGACCCGCCCTCGGTGATTGAACAACGTGAACGTGAAGCCGGGTCCCAAGAAGCTCCACCCACTGCGATCAAGGTCAACTGTTGCCTGGTAACTGGTGCTCTGGCTCAGGATTTGGCTCGTGCGTTGTCTGACCTGAATGGACGCATGGATCCGCGGAAAACACAGTTCCTTCTTGTGCCTGATTGCAATGGGTTTTTGATGGAAGAGGATCCGGACAAATTAGCAGTGAACTTCCTGCATTTCTTACGGAACGAGGGCTTCTGTGAGTCAGACTCAGCTGGCCTTTGCGGACGTCTTGCATTGAGCTTACATCGTTTTTTGTTTTTAGTGGTAAGCATGACTCCAGAGAAACTGCACAAGGAAGCAGCTGCGTTGCAGATGGAACTAGCGCGACGAACCAATCAGGAGTTGCCCAGCTCGGCCTTTATGCTAGAACAGGAAGCTTAGATATGGTGAATGTAGGAATGATCCCTCTCTTTCACTTTGCTACCTATTGCACATTTCGGCAATCGTCATCCTAGCCATCAGAATTTGTTTTATGCGTGAATATGTCGTTGAGTCTATCTGTTGTGACATCCCCTTTTTCTCTCAATTAATTGACTTCAGTTCTTTATTTCACTTCGCATTGAAACCAGGTGCGTGGCAATCAGCGTATTTTGGTTAATTTGTTTATTAGATTACAATAAAGGTTTTGGGGTGTCGGGACTGGTTTGTTTCGCTGGGGTGTAGTCGGTGTGGGGCTGGTGGGGATTCGAAATGTCACTTGGGACGACGCCAGTGTTTTCGATGCCCAAGGTGGCGTGGGCTCGACTTTAAAGCATCGAGTTGAATCGAATCCACTCAAAGGAACCATAATAGGCTGGAAGAAATGCTACAATCCGTGCATGTGGTGTAAGGGTTAAACCATCAAGACTTTCTTGGAGCTGCTTGGGGATTGTTCACGCAACTTTTTTGTAGCTTTGTGCAGAACACAGATCCTTGTGCTTTAAAAGTTCCGATGAAATTTAAATTATCAAATCTTTAAGCTAGACAAATGTATAAATTGATACTATAAGAAGTGGCGGTTATAACTCCTTAGAAAATATATCGGGTATGTCTTCAAATGAGCGAAGCTGTGATGATTGGTTGGACTAAATGCCAAAGTTCAGGGTCGTTACATCAAACGCGCTTCGTTCATAGTAGTCTGCTAGCTATTTGGTTGGTGTGGCGTTTGTGTCTGCCTTGCGAGCATTCGATGTTACTTCGAAACCTCCTCCAGGCATTCAGACCCTACGTCTATCGCCCAAAACCAGCTACCTATCAAAGCATACAGATTTCAGGTGTGTCCTTCTCCAAAAATGATCATGGTAACAGGTGTTAGATTTAACGGACGGTATGAATGGGAAGAATCGGAATCCCCTCACGATGTGTGAGTTCATTAAAAACCTTCCATTTTCCTAATAGTGTGCATGTTATATTTAGGGCTAAAAATGGAACGGAAATAAGGGTTGCTGGCAAAGTCAACGATAATTTGATGTACCTCGCCCGCCGACACGGCATTGAAATTGAGGGTGCGTGTGAAGCTTCATTAGCCTGTTCTACCTGTCATGTCTACGTGGACGAGGGGATGTTTGACAAACTTCCTGAGCCAAAAGATGAGGAAAATGATATGCTGGATCTAGCTCCGTTTCTCAAACCTAACTCTCGACTCTGTGCGTCGCTGGTTTGATTTGACACTTTCTATTTTTTATGCTTTTCGAGACATTCATGCTTGCGTTTGAATTCGCTGTTACTATAGAAGGGTGTCAAAAGGTCTCGTTTATTGATGAACTTTGAATGGTTTTATTTTTAGCATGTCAAATAATCCTGACTAAGGAATTGGATGGAATTGTGATTGAACTGCCGCCAGCAACCCGAAATTTCTACGTAGATGGCCACAAACCGGAACCACATTGAAAGACTACCTTTGACTTGCTTTTGATATCGCTACTTTGTTTTATCTACAGAATAAACTTTTTATAGCAGCGTGAAGATAACTTTTGTTGTGCTTTTCCTTTTTTCACGTGCTTAATCGCGGTCTTTTTAGCTTATGCTCCAGGGGGACGGTGGCCAACTGGGAGCAAGTCGAATTTGGGAGGATATTCTTTCTGCAGAACTCGAACATATTAGGTCAAGCGGGGATCCTTTTGGTCTACTTAAATCTGTCGGCACTCCAGTTGAATACTACTTGCGTTTGAAGAAGTATGCGGCTGGAAAGCATGCAAGTCAGGCGTTGAAAAATCTTTACAACTTTGTTTCCGATTTGGAAAGTGGCCTCATTGAATGCAAGGATTCGGAAAAGGCTAGAAAACTTCGTGAAAGTGGAAACCGCTACTTCAAGTGCGTACTGCTTCATCACAAGCCCTTCGACTAACCATTTTCATAATCTTATTTTTTTGAATGCCTTTTCTAGATCAGAAGACTATGATACAGCGTCTGAATACTACCGGAAAGGAATTTTAATTGCAGAAAAGGATTCAAAAGAGTTGGCACTTCTCCACGGCAACCTCTCAGCATGCCTTCAGCATCAGTCGAAATGGACAGCCTGCATTTGGCATGTATGCCTAGCTTTACGAATTCACAGTGATCCGCAAAGTCAAATTGGGAAACGCCTGCAGCTTAGGTTGAAACAAGCCTGTGCAAAGAATGGACGAAAGGCCTTGCCTAATGTTAATGAATGCTATGAATGGGTAGCAAAGCTCTGTGAAGGTCCAGCTCCTCTGCAGAATTCAGAAGAACGCTACGGCTTTGTTAATCTGCCTATTCCAAAGTATGGGAGAAGCGAAAAGGTACTTATACTGATTTAGAGTTGGGGTTATGCTCGCCTTTTTGTTTTCAGCTGAAGGCTCTTTCAAGTCGTTTAGCCGTTCATGAGTCATCCAAACAGGGCCGATACGTTGTCTGTGAAGGGAATTTTGAAGCAGGTGATGTACTAGCAAGTGAGCCTGCGGGTGGTTGGGAAAAAAGCGACGTTTCATGTGGAACACCATCAACTGACGAGATGGCAGTTGCGTGTTGTATACTTTTGCCATATCAACGACACAACCGCTGTTTTGCCTGTCACAATCAGCTGGAAAGCGTGGGTCATGTTTGTCCACACTGCAACGATGCAGCTTTTTGTGGACCTCCGTCTTGTTGCTTCTCTCAGCACTTCAAAAATGGTCAATTCATCGTTCCACTGTGGCACAAGGATGAGTGCAAGTGCGAACCCCATATCCGCTTCAAATAATATCTTTGGTAATGCTGTTATGTATGGCGGTTTGTTCTAGATATATTTTCCTGCTCAATTCAATTGGTCTCGGTCATCTCTGCTACCGCCTGGGAACACTTCGAGGACGGCGCCTTCTTCGAACTGATAGAGAGGCTTCCCTAGACAGCTTAGTCGACAATTACCAACACTTTCCATCTCACTTCGAGTATGGCCTGACGGGATGGTTATGTGGTCTCCTCATGGGACGCATTGGCCTGACCAACTGTGGTGATTGGTGCTTTCGAATGTTACACCGCCTGCAATGCAACGCTCACGCAATAACGCAAATCAACACCATAGTTAGCAGGAATCACAAACTTGTTGACATGATACAGGAACGCGTTGGTGGAGGCCTATTTCCTACCGCATCGTTCATCAATCATGCCTGCGAGCCCAACATCGCATATCAATTCACGGTTGGTTTCGAAGTAGATTTCTACTGAAGCATAATTAATACAACATAAGAAACTCTACATGTAGTCCTGCTAGCTAACAAATTCTGCAATCGTTTTTAGAACGGATTTATTATAATTAGATGTATTAAAGATCTATCTCCAGGAGATGAAATCTTGGCATGCTACGGACCGCATTTCCGACATGAACCTGACATAGGCGCTCGGAAAAGGGCTCTCATCGAACAGTATTTCTTTGAGTGCTCGTGTGTCCATTGTGACGAGACACAGAAAGCCAGTGTTTTATCTCCTGAAGACAATGATAGGTGGCGCGAATTGGTTAAACAGGTAGGATTTTACTGGGTGGGAGTGCATTACTTATGCTAGACAATCATTTCATTATTTGAGCTTGTTATCGTTTGCAATAAAACCCGCACACTGAGGAGTTGGCTTTCTCTTTTTGATTTACTTTTAAATTCGCTCTAGCTACTTCCTTTTGTAATAGTGAGTTAAGAGGGTGGATTGTGAATTCCCGGACAATTAGCCATCACTTTTGCCTCTAGATCCGTTCTCCGAAAACTCCTTTGTCTGCCCTTCCATCGCTGTTCAAACAACTAAAACACTTGTCAAATCCCACTATTGCAATGACTCCAAAGCCCTCCTATGGCGAAATTGCAGACGAGATAGCTTTTGGGCTTTTCGAGGAGGCCGTGACCACTTCATCATTGGAGGCACGGAAATTGGCTCTCTATTTGACTACCACGTCGTGCGATTTCGTGCGTGCTCGATTTGGTGCTGATAGCATTGAGTACGCCTGGGAATTGCTCAAGCTGATGTCCGTCGCCAGAGCGGCCGGTGAGTGTCCTAATGACAGTATCAAAGCCGCTTTCCAACGAATCGTGCAAACTTACTATGGAGAACGAGAGAAAAATAGGATTTCAAATGTATTGCGCGATTTCTTCGGGTAGATTCTGCGAAGTGGCTTGTAATTTCGTGTAATAAATTTCTTGTAATGTGTATTGGACTGCGCGGACTCGTCATGCTTTGGGGGTTGTCTCTCTTCATGTCTTTTCATGCTACAAATGTGCTGTCTTTCATTTTGCTCTAGAGGCATGGCACATCAATGTAGCGATGGTTCGCTGGTTCTTCATTATCGCGTGGTCGTAATCCCATTTAGCTATGCTCCCGACTATGGCAGTTCAGCAGACAATGCTTCTTCGCCGCGACATAACCTCCGCGTCATGTCCATAGCCCTCAGGCTAGTATTTACCGTGGCAGTGTACGAATTTCTATGTTGATCCGGTCAGAGGTCCTGTAGTTTTTTTTCTCACATTCCATTAAAAATTAGCTGCTATGTCGTTACGTGATTAATTGGTGAGCTTTTTTCACGTTAAGTATATTGCAAAAAACAAAATTTTGGTAGAATTGTAAATTTGAATTTTTTAAGTTTCTATTAATGAATCGGGAAATATTCTAGATTCACACTATCCTCCGAGCCCACTTACTTGAAAACTGATTGGTTATTTTTCAACCAATTAAATGGTGCGAAAACGTTTTAGTTTCGTTTTCGTGTGTCTCGATTAGGTGATATGCTGACATCTGGTTTTGGCTTTATTCCCGCATTTTTACGAAGGGCAAGTCCAACGAGCATCGACATACTGAAACCTGTTGTTATTGGGTGAGTTTTGGATTTACGTTCCTTTTGCTTGTCCCTGGCAACGTTTCTATGACTGGTGTACAATGTGATCCGTTGCAATGATACGTAGTTTTTCCCCGTTTATCGCTAAATGAGTTAGAATGGCTCATTTTGGATCGATCCAGCAGAATTGTCTGGTTTTTACTCGTTGGTTGTGTTGCTACTTCAGCTGCTATCGGATGTACCCTGGTGATGAACTCGGTCGTGGTGTAACAAAGGTAGACTTTCACTACTATTCTTATTTTGTAATCCCCTGACTTGGAAGAAACAAGTAATTTGACCAAAATAATCACTTTCTAAATGCTTTCTTGATAATTTTTTGCTGAGCCATCAATACCTCACAGATGCTCTTTATTTTTTAATTACTGGTAGTTCTCGAAAGAATTCTATCGTATTTTGGGTGAAGCGAAATTCGGCTCCCCAGAAGGCTATGTAGATTCCTCTAAAGCTGTTGGAATTCCCTTTTGAAATGATGCATTTGGCTTGACATTTTGATGTAGTGAATCTATCTGTCCTAATTGGTGACGTGTACGATTTCCCTAGGGTGGTGGTAAAGGCGGTGTTGTTCGTGATGCAGGGGGTTCATTTGGTAAACGGGAGGCTGCACTGGAAGAAGAGTATTTCCACCGCAAGGTAAAGCGAACGAAAGTGGATAGTGCTGGTAGCAAAATTGTGGAAAGCTTCGGTTTTTATTTCGCGAGCTAGTGTTTGATTTATCGTTTTTCCTCTGATCAGGATTTGGAGCAGCTCAAAGAATTGAAGAAACACCTCGTTGAAGAGGTCAAATTTCATGAGGAACAAATTGAGCGTCACAAGGTGATCCTCTATGCTGATGAGTCATTGTTTTAACCGAGAGCTTGACTATCAAGATCTTGAAAGGAACTAGCCTACTAAAACACACAATGGATGGGTTCTGTCTAAGGTTGCGTTGCCAGATATCTTTTATTGTGCTTCAAAATCATCCCATCTGTATATGACAAAGTTTCATTTAATCATTTATCAGTCACATAGAAACAAGTGATGTGTCACATTTGTGCCTATATTCGAGTGAGGATTGAGACACTAGACCTACGAAATTTTAGGCTTGGATAATTCAATCTAGAAACAAATTTGAAACTGGGGAACGTGTTCAAGCAATGATGCACTGGAAGGACCTTGTTTGAAATAAACAAGTTGCATTGCACACAGTTTGCATTAGTATCTTTTAAATTTTACAACTTCACGAAGAAGATAAGAGTATTACTTTGTGTCCTTGAAACGAGGCAATGGCATGCTTTAGTCGCGTTTATTAACCACGCTTTTTCTACCCCTGTCTTTAGGAAGCTCTGCGCAGAAGCCTAGAGCAGTTAGATGAGATCGATTAGCCCCGTCTTCGCTTCTAAATGTGATTTCACTCCCCTCCCATTTTTTAACCGCATGGTTAATGTTTATCTGCTGCGTTTTTTCTTTATTGGTCGCATGAATCTGGAAGGTGTATATCTGCTCTGTGCCGCCGATTGGTGTTGTCCTCCCGATGGTCTAATGCCTTCTCACGCTTCATTTTTGTATTCATGCACGCGCGGGCGTATTAATTGATCACCTTTTGCCAAGTGCTCAATTCTACCGTTCCTTTTATTTCAGGCCGCAGTCGAGCGTTATCGCAAATCACTGGAAAGCATCGAGTAACTCCCTTTTCCCTCCCTGATTGTCCTTTTCTTTTCCTACTTCATAGTCACGGTCTTCCCTTTGTGTGTTTATAGTTCGCTAGTTGTCAATTTTGGAGAAGTAATAACAATTTAAGATTACTTCCCCACCCTTGTCTTTTTGCATTGCCGGTTCTTGGGTTGTTGCGCTGGGCAGTTGCTTTTACCTGTGAGTATTTTCGGTAGGACGTGTGCGATGGAGGCTCCCGTCCGTTAACTACGGAAGGCATCGGATTCTACAGCAATGAGGTTGAGTGCTATTACTACGGAAATACTCGCAGTAGTGGGCACCATACCTGCCCTGTCACTAGAGGCCAGTCGACGTGCTCTCAATTAATCTAGCCCAATGCAATCCATTATGGTCCAGTGGTCACAACAGTCATTACAAAGAAATGATACAAAAGGCTTCCCTCGCCATGGCAACAGTTGATGCAATTTTTTTGTGGAAGTTCGAAATTTTGAGAAGCTAATTGTGATGGCTATCCGTAATGTACTGGGGTGGCACTGCCTCACTGCAATACCCTCTCATGGGCGTTGCTGCGTACATGTCCCTTGCAAACTCAAAGCCCCAACTTTAATACCGTCCTCCCAAGGGGCATTGATTCTCTTCTCTCATTTGCTTGCTCATTGGCCAATTGACCTAGACGGACAATGCCTTTAGCATTGCAACACTAAACTAAGATATGTACAATTGGTTGCCTCTAAGCTACTCACAAACACACACAAGTAAGTAGCACATTCCTCCATCTCTGGAAGCTCGTGCTTGGTATGTGCGTGTGCGTGTGTGTGTGTGTGTGTAATGGTCTGGAAATGACAGCTGTAATTTCTTTTTTGATTATCAAGAGCGAGGCAATTAAGGATGTGACAGCCTGAAGGTGCATTGAGAGGTGGCTAGGTGTAGTGATCAGTAAGTCATGCGCTGGAAAGTCGTGTCCCCACCGTTCTTGATCGTAAACGGGTTTGTACTTCAAGGTGTGATGGACACTGTATTGTCCTCGTTTTTCTTCTTTCTCTAATGTTTTTGCTTTGAAAACTACATCAGCTCAATCGGTTGTCTTGTCCACCCGATTGGGGAAGCCGTTCTCCGATCTCTAGATTTCCGCATTTTCTCATTACAACCTGTTTACTCTCTGTTCTTCAGTAGCATCTTTGTTTGGCTATAAATAATTGAGACATGCGCTAATCTAGTTCCACGCGTTTCTTGAAAAGGAAAAGGCTGAGAAAATTCCTGTTCTCCGATACCTTGTTGGACATGATCCAGCCATCCGATGTATTTTTGGCGTTTTGCCTTTTGCGTTGGGGAAAGATTATCACGAGATGGAAAGAGATCGAACATTTCTGCCTCCCTGATGTAGCTTCTTCCGTCCTGCAAGCTGGTTGTGCTTATGCTTCCAGGCCCAAAGGCGACTGTAAAATTGTGTTTAAGTCGCTTCAAGGTAGGAGAAGTTGTGATCGTTCTTTTGCTGGAACGTGGTAAGCTGATGCAGAACTCACTATACGTCCAGAAGAATGCCGTCACTACCATAGGATATCGAGAAAGCCTCTCTTCAATGCAATCAGGGAGAAAAGCAATTGGTGGATGTTGGGTCTGATGGTCTGTAGTATTGTATGCTTGTCCTAGGTGCTTGGTCGCTGTGAGGTGTGACTTCACTGTCATGGTTTTAAGGTCAAAACGCAAAGCGTCTACATGCAGCCCTCGTGGAGCACTTTGGCGATCCTTGTCTCAGGTGACAATGTACTCGGTGCGACAAAGAATAATGGATGTAGCGACGGCCTTGGAAGGTAATAGGGAGCACCTTCAGGTTTTGGGGAGGGAGGGGAGGGGAGAGGATGTTCTGTTGGAGGAGATCAAAGTCTGCTCACACAGTGTCTGTACTATCAAATATTCCTCTTTTTCGCTGGACATTTTTGGAGTTCCCAAACATGTCCTGGCGGTGTTTTCAAGCGGGTCGACTTTTTACAACTTAGTGTAGGTGTTCAACTCTTCAAGGAGAGGCGCCTAAATCCGTCTTGATCGTCTGCTGATCAGAAGGCTTGAAAATGATCCTCTGCCTGTGATAGATGTTGAGTGCTCCAACATTTCAATCCATTGTGCCGTCTCGGGGACAGGACCATGTTGTAGTTCACCCGAAAGAATGCTCACAAATTACTTTTGTGAAGTGGACTTTCAGGTCGCTTTCAAAATGGAGCATTGACTAGTGCAACACTGTCGGATGCTGTTTTTTCCACATGTGGAGTTTTCAGCACTCTTAGCAACCGTGGTTGCAGGGACGTACGAATAGCTCAGAAGTTCCCACATTGGAATGAGCATTTTTGATCATCTCAATGCATATACAGAGGAGAGGGAGACCTGGACGAAACCATCAAGTCGGTAGCAGCAAAAGTTGGACAGTCATTGAAAAAAAGTACTCAAGGGGAACGCCGAGTAGCATCACATTGACTCACTTTGTGAGGTAATGCCTTAACATCCTCCAAACTGTCCAACCAGGAGGCGGACGTTTGACGTTTCAGACACTTTCTAAAATTTGGCACACTGGGGAGTTGGGTGGATTCAAACAAGGTGGATTTCGCGGTGGAACAAAAGGGCCAGAGCAATAAACACCGGTCCACTCACTGTCTGAGTGCAGTACACGCCTACGGGGATAAGTATGAATGTACTGTAGATATGTGCTTTTTGTCGAAGGTGGAACTAGGCCAAACAGGTGAGGCAATGACCCACTAGGGAGACACACGACTAGCCCTGGGTGTGCTTGCACACAGACACGTGTGCACTCACACCGTGGCGTGTCTCGACGGAGGGAGAGAGGGAGAGCGAGCAAGCGAGACTACATGATTCATCTGACTGCGATGCACGACGGCTAGACGATGGAGGCGAAAGTGCGCTGTGCGACTACGAGGACACTCAAGCCGAGCCTTCTGTCTGGCCACCTGCTTTAGCTTAGTCGACTTTGACTTCAGCCGTCGTCATCACCCGTTCCTTCACTTGCACTACATCCTTCATATTAACAGGTTGCAAACTCTTCTGTGCCCATTCCTCGATAAGGTTCCCCAATGTCGTCAGGACGAACTTGGAAGCTACCCTGGTGGACAAGGAATCGATGTAGATGACTTAGAGCCATATCTACTCTCGACAATTCCGCCACTCCTGTTGTAGAGCAGAAAATCATGCTGAATGGTGGATAGGCAGTGGATTTTCATCAGTACATTTCGCAGAGAGGCCATAACTTCGCATCCATCAAAAGCAACCAATTGCTACAAGTTAATGCTTAAGACGGAAACGTGACTTTGGACTGCGGTCACTAAATGCTGACGGCGTCATATCTGTTGTCTGTTCACAAAGCTCTATCCAGAGATGCACCTTTTTGAAGTTGGAAGGACGCCTAAAATCGAACGTCTGAATCTGCGGTGTGTATCACCAAAATAATGTTCAATCTCACTCCAACTTCTGTTTCACACCCAACATCTCCACATTTGAAGAGTCTAAGAAGAAGTGAAAACTCTGGAACCACAAATAACCCAATCTTACTTCATCATCGTCTTTCTTCTGCCTCCGAGTTTGATTACAATCACGGAAAAGGCGTCCAGATTGAACTAGACTACTTTCTCGGCACTTTTAGATCCCAGTTGCCGATTAGATGGGCGTGTATTTAACTACCTACGTACCTGTAAATTAAGGACATTCCTGCCCTATGTCCCTCCACCTAACAACTCCTCCTCCCCTCCTCCCCTTCCTCCCTCCCTCCCTCCCTCCCTCCCTCCCTCCCTCCCTCCCTCCCTCCCTCCCTCCCTCCCTCTCACCCACCGTTCATCGCAATGGCACAAAAACGGCTAGACACGTTTGCCCGTCTTATATTCCCTTTTAACGACGTGTGTATATGAATGGGCGTGAGTGTGTACCCACAGCCACCGTAAGCCGAGGAGGGGCGAGGGAAGAGGGGGGGGGAAGGGGAAGGGTGGGTAGCAAAAGATGAATAGCGGCGGGTCTGGGATTAGTCCAAATACCTCAGAAGGATTGCGGGCGCACCTGGCACTGATCTAGAAATGGCCTTGATATGCGGTGACCGTGGTGATACCGGGGAGAGGGAGAGCCGAAAAGACCTTCAAATGTGAATTTTTTTCCTCGTTAATTTCTATAGGACTGTGGAGTCAGGTGAGAGGACTCCTAACTTTGTCCCTTCTTCCCTCTTTGTCCCCTTATAGTCGACATCACTCGCAATGCGTGTTGAAGCTGTTCGAAAGTGAACTGTCTGCAGTCCTTTCCACACCTCGAATGAGGAGGCAATCCAATGTTACAGATGCTATCTATTTCCAGACCAGATCTGCTGAAATTCCTGACTCACTTTGTTAAAAGGCTGCCTTCATGGCTGATCCTATTGGGAGTTTGAAGGGTGAGGATGGGAAAGATTTTAAACCCTAAAAGTAAGCAGAAAGTTTGGGTGGTATTTTTTTTTTTTGGTTTTGAAAAAAAAATGCAGCCCAATCGGTGGTTGTCAACTTGGTGTAGACTTTGATTCATCACAGTCACCAAAATTGATGCCAAGTGGTGCTTTGAATGGCCAAAATCGGAACACAATTGAAGGCAACAATTAGAACAAAATCTGTACCGAGACAGACACTTTTAAGTGGTGAGACTGAACTTTGTGTCAAGACTACAAAACCGTAGACCTTTCAGGCGATTGGTAGAAAGGCAAATAAATCATTTTGAAGGTCTTAGCATTAACCCAAACGCAACAGATCCACTTCAAACCGGAGGCATGGAGCCAAATTCAGACTCCAAATGAATCATTGACACGAGACGATGACAGAAGGAACAAAAACACATGCACATACGTGTGTGTGTGTGTAAAGCAAAATGTCATCATCACTGCGATCATCTTGCGTTAGGTCATCGGTGTCACCATCGCTGTCTGTCCTGTGGTGCCTTTTTTTTCCTTCCACAGAAAAATTATCCAGTAGCTGCACTTATTGGTGCCTCCTCCATATGTGGTTCGGGTAGTGTTATCTTTTCTCCTTGTTTTTTTTTTCAAAATTCATTCCTTCTGTAGAAGTGAGATCCTGTCTACACAATGCTCGCCACTTCCTGCTCCTCTCAGTCCCCGTGGGTTTCGGTTATCAGTTGTCAAGTGCCACATAATCACGTAATGCCTTGAGACATGACACGAGGCCAAAGTGGAGCCTTGTAAAAGCAAGAACTGGCTCGGTGAATTGTTAACTTTTGAATGTTGGAGGCGTGTCCAGTCGTATGATCCGCAGCGATCGAATGTACTGACAAGGCGGTGACTAAAAATTGGGTCGACGCCAGACTAGAACGATGCATCGAAAAGTCCATTATGAAGGCGTCCAGAAGGTAGGCAACCTACATAACGAAATGGCAATTGCTTCAGGTGCCTGGTAGCTAAAATAAAACCCAATTTTGCGACTGGAGAACAGGAAAAATGAAATGAACTGACAAGGCAAGACGCCACAGAAGGACCAATGTTTGCACAAAAAGAAGGTTTAAATCTAAAGTACCGTCAGTGGAGACGTCTTTGGTGTGTGGAGACCTTTAGGTTCTAGTCAAAACTGTCGCTTTTGTCTTTCAACAGCTTTCGATTCGTAAGAGGATTGATGACGTTCCTTCATCCACCATCCATCCATTTATTCTGCATCTACTTACCCTACGTCCATATACCCGTCCATTCAGCCTTCCACTCCATGCCCTAACTATCAGTCCATACGTACGCGTGTTTACAGTTCCACCAATTCATCCATTCACCTTTTCTGGCTGCATTCCACACCCACGCATTCATCCAATCAGGCTTCCTTTGACCCGTCCACCACGAAGGATAAAATACGCATTTCAAATATCAAAAAAATAATATTGTCAATAATGTCCATTCCAAAAAGAAAGAATACATACATGAGATGTGCATAAATGTGTGTGTGTGTGTGAGTGAGTGAGTGAATGAATGAATGAATGAATGAATGAATGAATGAATGAATGAATGAATGAATGAATGAATGAATGAATGAATGAATGAAGGGGTCAGAGGCTTATCAAGTTCATCAGACGAATGTTAGCTTTGTACTCACACAGGCGAGGTTAAAATGAGGGAGAAAACTGTGAGGATATACAAGGGAGTGGAGGAAGTTCTGTAGTGTCCTTGTGACTGATTTGTTTGCTTAATAGGATGGGCCTGAGACATTGGACGGTGCTTCACTTTCAACACTACGGATGACAGGAATGTTTGTGGCTACCAAAGTAATAAAACAGTTCATCGGGTCACCACAGGTGTGGGGAATGAAGGACAGGGAGTAGGGAGCGTGGGAAGGGTGGAAGTCAGGCATAATGATAAAACATACTTATCAATTGTTTATGCAATCGCTGGACTGATGCTACTCACAGGTCATGAGTAGCATGTATGGGGGCACAGGAAAGACAACAGTGAGGTGACGCAAGGGTCAGTGCGGCGACAGTAGTGGCTATGATAGTGGTGATGACTTTACCTTCGCATGTCCTCTCTTTTTTTTCAGAATGAAACATCTTTTCGATTTCTCCTGAGGACGTCGATTAGAAAGTTCAGAGATTACTCGGCTGGAGGAAATAAAGAGGACAATCATTTAACCATGACAATGTCTTTTTTTGCAGGGTTAGACAGTCTTTTGATATCTACTAACCGGGACAAAATCCAGTTGAGACAAAGTCAACAAAGCGTTTGGCAATGCAATTGTAGACGTGCAGGAAGCAGGCATTAGGGAATGACTTTCTTCCACTTCCACAAACCCGAGGCCAGTCATTTGTGAAGACATCGCCGTGCCACCGTGGATCACCAAAATTTTGTTTTGCTTCTTTGGACATTTCAAAGAGAGTCATCTCCGCAATTTCCGCAGGATTTGCCCGAACAAACACTCGAGGATTGCAGTTGGGTGGCAGATCCGTGCAGTCCAAACACACTGGCTGACCGGTGGTGACGTGTGGCACGCATGTCATATGGGCACTTTGACATCTAACCTGATCACACGTCGCATTTTCTAGTCAAAAGGGGGAGGGGTGGCAAAAGTCAGGCCTCTTCAATCAGGCCGAGATGTGAGAAGGCTCTAGTGACTTTGCACTTTCCACAGCCATGAATGAGGCAACATTAGTAGAAATGTGCGTTTGTTTTTGTTTACTGCTATAAATGATAGCTGCAGACAGTGATAAACGTCCAACATTAGGAACAGACTAGAGGCAGAAAAACCACATATCAACACATCAAAACACACCTAGGATCCAGATAAGCGCCTGTTGGGATTTTCAAGTTTCACCAAGACATAAATAATAAGTCAGGTTCTCTTTTCCTCACCTCTGCACGGTCCCAAGTAGGCGATTCTGATTTCGAGGCCTCTTTGAATACTTGCTTTTCGAAGGTGGCACTGGTTGTTGTAGGTGTGGTTATCCGTACCGCAGATAGGACTACCGTATGGACTGTTGGCACAGGAGTCCAGGTTGCTAAGAGCCACTCTATCTAAGGCGGATTCAATGTGCCTTCGACCCAGCCAATGGGGATCTTCACAACTCGCTTTTCCACTGTACTGTCGGACAATACACACCTTGCTTGGTGGGCAAATTCTCTGTGAAAAGTGGCACAGATTTGGTGTGTCAGTTAGGGGGTTGCACAAAAAAGTAATAATAATAAATACGAAACCCGGAATTGACGACCTACCACTGGATATTCATAGTCATGATCCCCAAGATGACTAACATTTTGCCTGTAGGGGCAGACATGCTCGGCGGGAGGACATTGCATTTCTACGAGGAGGGTGTCCAAATTGCGACAGCGCTCCTTCAAGAAGGAGCAACGATTGCGAAATCGTCGAAAATCCGTGGTACACACCGGTCCAGATTCAAAGTCCTCCACAATGCAAATGGAGGAGCAGGCACAGACTGCCTCATTGTTTTGCACTTCGCATCTAAAACCGTCCGGACAGTTGACTCGAGCGCAACTCTCATTGTGGAAGCCTAAAAAGTAGTCTAGTGCTAAAACGAGGAAAATAGCCATGCAACAGTCGTAGCGCATGCAATTCTCTTTGTATGGGTAAATAGTAAACAATTAAACAAATTTTCATGCCTTCAGGTGCCTTCTAAATTTACCTCAATTTGCAGACTGACCATGACACCCTCCAAAAGGTGGAGGGATGGAAGGCACGCCATTATGTGTGTGTGTGTGTGTTTATTTGGCAAAAAGAAAGACGTTTTGGGCAGCATAAAAACAAAAACAACAAAAGCTACTGTTGCTGCTTCACTCTGTGGTAAAGAGTGAGATGATGGACTGTCACAGGCCCGAAGGGAATGTGTACATTCTTAAGATTGCAGTCAAGAGAGAGAAAAAAAAAACAAATGACCATACGCCTACAAAACTTTTTCGTTCCACCACGCAACTGGTAGCTGCCAGTCCTGACGATGAAGCTATCAGTGTAGTGCTTTTTCCACAAAAGTGAATGCTGGAATGTTAATCTGTTTTGAGGGGAGAGCCTAATCAAGACAGGTTATGTCTCTTGAGTGTCAGAGCCTGTACCTTATCTACCACCTCTCTCCCTCGTCCGCCTTTTTATGGACTCGTTTTTCCTTCCACCACAGAGTTTTTTTGCTCCTGCTCCCCCCCTCGCTCTCTCTGTGGAGGAAGTTATTTTTGACGACTGCCCAAAATTTAGACGTGTCGAAACTTCACGCCTCGGGTGAGGAATTTCAGTGGCACCTAATGAAGTAGTTCCGCATCTGTTGTTTATGTTCACAGAGAGGACAACCTTAAAACACAAGGATAGTGTATTCTATGGAGAGGTCACTGAACCACGAAAGTCACCAAACGCAAACTATAAACGGATGCCACTCTCAGTGTCCCAAAATGACTAGGCGCACACCGGTAGGTTTTTGCATACCCTTACCGATGCCCCCATCGTCAGTTATGACCATTACTTGTCATTAATACTCAATCCAAACCACTTATGCGTTGTAGCACGGCATGAACACCTGTAAACAGAGGCAGTTAGAGGCCACTTAATCAATCTCATTCCAAAGATTCTCTGTCCGGACGACAGATAAGAGGTATAAGACTTTGATTGGCATGAGAGGACAAAAATCTCCCTCCTTAGTCAGGAGACAATAGAGTTCAAGGGGGACTGTAGAAGATCAATGCTTTCTCATGGGAGAAGGCGGATCTACTTAAATCTCATCAACATTTTGCTAGTAGTATAATACACCCCCTCTCTATTTTTCCAATTTTACACAATAAATGACCATTTTACTAATCAGCAATAGTAAGTTTATTTTGCAGATGTTCTAAAATAACCAGCTTCGATTCGGTTCTGCATTCAACAAGAAAAACTCGAAATATCGACATGATAATGCCATTATCTCCTGAACCTTTCAGGATATGCAGTCATAGCATTACCTTTCCGCTGAACAAATTAACCCAAATCCTTTGCAGAAAGAAGTAAACTTGATGCCTAAATGCTACCCCAGAAACAACAACTGGTGTGTGGATTTTGAAAGGCCAATCTGAAGCACTTGTCATGCCCATGCAAAAAAGACTGCAGAGGATGGGGAAAGTAGGGTGGAGAGGGAGAGAGGGGAAATGAGACATGTGCTTACCACTTTGGCAGGAGTAATGGCAGTTGGCAATGCCTATACGCCGCAAGAGGAGGTCCCTGACAAACTGCGGCTCTGTGAGGTGTCCGCTCACGTAGAACCCACCCAAACGGCAGCACTCGGAGCGTGTAATGTAGTTACGCTGAAGCAACTCATGACAACGGCCATTGGGGAGGCGAATTCGGAAACAACTTCCAGCTGCAAGGAGGGATGTAGACATTAGTGATCTACTCGGAGGACTGCCTAGACATGGAGTAGGTGATGAAACTTACCCTCGGAGGCAGTAAAGGCGAGAAGGGCTTGCAACACAAGGATAAGAAGTGCCATTGTATCCTGTTTGAGAGAGCAGGGCAGAGGTGTTGGTGACAGGAGAATGTGGTCCTTTTATAAGAGACCGCTGGCAGCCAATTGTGGACACGGCACACGGCAATAGGGCAGACCTAGTGGGCTAGCACGCACGCACGCGCGCATACACACACACGCACATGCATGCCCACATGCACATACACACACATACACAGTCCGACCCGAAACGAGTACAGGTTCACACAAGACAGGACCGTGAAACCAAAGCGATCTCGACAAATGCACACAGACAGGCAGACAAACAGACTAAGACCCAAGGGCGAGGGAGCGAGTAAAGGTTGAACTTGCCTCTCCATACCTTCGCTACCCATCTTGGGGGGTGGGAGACGTCGTGGGAGGGGCTGGGTCGAGGGGTTACATCATGGTTGCCCCCAATTTATGCCTAGGAATATAATTACCTTATTTAAGACCTCATTACTTTGAAGAGCATGTTTGACAGTTCGTATGATCGTAGGGAGGTCAATTAATTGTTAACTCCCCCCCCAGCCTGTGCTCTTCACAAGTCGGTGCTCAGGGGTCACATTAAGGTGGTGGGAAGTGAGCGCAGACCACCCTCTAATGGACAAAATGACCATATCTTTATCATAACATAAGTGAGCTTCAGCTGCCTTGACGTTGCCATGGTCTCGCCAATTTTCCGACCTTTAATCCTCACTAAAATGCATCTGAATGCCCAGTGAGTCTATTTTCGAACCCCACGAGGGCACTTCCTCTACCACTATCGTGACGGCAACAAATTTGCATCTTTAGCACTCACAATGACGAAGTATGTTTTGATCCCCTTCGAGTTAGTCTGCCTGTCATTTCTGCCCCAGCATGTCAACTCCGGTGCTGGAGTAGACAGCTGACAGCTGCATTGTCTCCAGAGATGGGAAAATGGGCGAGAGATGCTTTAAGTGTCCCACAACAACCATCAGAGCTTCCGCAAAAGAGTATGCGAAAATTTGTTTTAGTGTAGTGGTGTTTAAAGCAGTTATTTGAACTCCATGGGTGGAATTTATCGGCCATCCTGTTTAGTTGTGGATAAGGCCGTCACAGGTCGCAGTGGAGAACTTGGCCTCCACTTATCCACTTCATTAATAGTTTACTGGGGAAAAATATAATACGTGACAATTTAATGAAGTCTGGTTTTCAGATTCCGCATTTAGTATTCGACCAGACAGCGGGAAAAAAGGAAGCGACGAATAAAACTAATTTTATGCTGTCTGAATATGAAGTATGCGGACCAAATCTTATTCACTTACTTACGGAGACAAGAGAAAAATGGGTGTTTTTTCAAGGTGTATCGCGTCTGAGAGGTAGAAGAAATAGGCAGACAGTACCTTGTACTTTCAACTTTTTAGAAAAAGGAAAATTTCTTTTGAGAGTCTACAAGTCTTGATGTTCAAAAATGGTGTCGAAGGGCAGGGAGTGGAGGAGAGGGGGGGGGAAAGGAGTCATGCCTACCGAAATGGGATTCCTCATAATGGACACCGCTGTCTGCACGCGCCTTTCCGCCTCTCTGTCATCCTGACCCATTCTAGACATCGAAGGAAATTACTCAACTGTGTGTCTGGCTTGGTGTCCGAAAATGCTTCTCTTATTACTCAGTGGTGAAACGGTTTTCTTAAACATACAAATACACATAAACACGCATTCCAGAAGGCAGGAAGGAATTCATGAGCTCTCTTTGCGCGCGAACACACACACATGTTGCGTACATACGTCTTTTCTTTATCTTCAAAAAAGGAGTCTATTTATTGACTTGTTTAGTCCCGCATACCACAGCACTAGGGTCGGGGTGTCAATGAAGGTAGTGAATGTGCTATGCACACCAGGTCCTGTTCCAAAAGCCGATGGAATTGCGTACCCTAGAGGGAGACATGCAGAAATGAGGCGAGTGTGAATTATTGGTCTACAAACAAATGGTCACCTGTAAAGCCTGGAAGGAATTTCGCTCTCTCTTCCACACCCTCTCCTCTTTTATGCAGGTACTAACAAAAGCAGTAGCAGTGATAGGGAGCAACTGTCCTATCTGCCTGCCTGTCTGTCTGTCTGGCTTTTTTACTCCAACTTTCTTTCCCTTGCATTAACACGTCTTTGCCTTCATGCCTTCTCCTTTTCTTCATCCTCGTCGTCTCTTTTTTTGCAACTCTCCAAGTGTCTGGCGAACTTTTTTGTGCGTGTCTATTTGAAACTGTGGAATTCCTGCTTTAGCCTTCACTCAGACGTGTCCGACTTTGAATTGTACATTCTTCCCTGTCATATATGTATGCACGTTGGCAGCCTACGTGCAATCACCTAGGGACTGAGTTTACCCATTTTTATTTTTTTGCTATCCCACCCTTTTTATTGCATTTCTAAGGCGCTCTATTGATTGAATACTTGGGTAATTTTAGCTTATATGTAAATTGATGTGTTGGGAAGTCGGCATTATTTACACAATTTGTCTAAAAGTGACTTACATCTGTTTTCAAACGAATTTCAGATATGCAGTAACTTGATTTGAATTCTGTGGTTGGTGAAAATTAAGAAATGGAAAAGAGATTATTTTTGTGCTTTCGAAACTTTAAAACAACTTTTGGGGCACTTTGTTTGCATGAAGCAAAGCCTATCAATTGTGATGCGATTATAATTGACATTGGAAGCAACGAGGTTCGAATCTATTCCAATGGATGGAGGATCACTTGCAAAAATATGTGCCGCTAACCTACAGTTTTTGATGCGTCTCAGTAACGGACGAGGCTAAAAAAAGCATTGGGGATTTAGCCTCTTCTTAAAAGACTACCATAGCCTAGAAATTTAATTAGCTGAGAGGATTTTCTCAATTGGTTAAGTAAATGGTTTCCATAATAAAGTTATTGGCTTGCTTCTGATAAGCTAACAAACAATTAGCGGCCCAGAACTGAACAAACGGGAAAATGCAAGCTATTTAGATCAAAATATTATACTTCTCCACCCGCACACTTCAAAGGACTCGAACATGTAAAATTGGTCATTAGAGAAGAAGATCTGATTTGGGCAAAATTGATGGCATTATGGCACTGAAGCGAGACACATTACGCATGATGTACTTCTAACTCGCACATAAGGGATACCTTTCACTAATTTATTCAAGACAAATCGTTAGGCTTGCTGTCACATGCCGTCAAGACAACATTCTAAGCTTCAAAATTTAAACGCCAAGCGTCTTGTCAAAGTAAACCTCACAAATAGAGTTCAAATTTCAAGGAACTTGCAAAAGTAGAGCTGCAGTTTGTCTTACCTAAGAGGCTCAACTAACACACCCTATTCTCATTCCTCCCTTGTTCAGCTACAAACGTCCTCCCGCACATTGTTGCATTTGCATCCCAACCACAACAACACGCACAAAAACAACAACAACAACAACAACGACTTCCAATACTACTGCTACTACTACTACTACTACTACTACTACTACTCAACAACAGTCCTCCTCTCCCTCTCCATAGCGTCACAAAGAAGACCTCACCAACTGCACTCACGATTTCCACCTTCAGCCACATCCAGTCAGGCGGACTTCAAACACACTACTCCACACTCAACATTGAACCACTAAGGCCACATTTAAAAATATCCCAACACGAAGATGGGCTGTCGCAGTGGATGTGTCTGAGGCAGACAACTGAAAAAGTCCTCCTTCTAAAAAGTGAAAGCAGCCGCAGCAGTGGTGCAGTGCCTGGAGTTGGCGTTAGAAGTGGTAGTGGTGGTAGTGGTGGTGGTGGTGGCGGTGGTAGTAGTAGTAGTGGTGATGGTGGTACGACTGTCTGAATGCTGTGGCATTTTTTATTCGAGTTCACACCCACAACACTACTTTCCCATCCACTTGACGCTCGCTCCACTGGGATTCTAAGTCACCACTACCCTCCGTCCATTCCCCACCGTGTCCTTGCCCCACCTTCTTCACCCACCCTTTCCACCCACCCTCTCCACCCACCACTCCTCACCTCCTCCATTGCAGGGACGGATCTCACTCACCTCTCCTCTGCCCCCAACACACACTCCACTCATTTTGCATTTCACGCTTTGCAGAGCCACGTGAATGCCAACGCCCTGCTTCTCATCACAACCACCACATCAATGCACCGACATTGCATTTGGAGGCAACACACACAAGCAGGCAACACCGTCAGTTCGTACAACTCTGAGTGATGGCGCGTATCAGAATGACGCCTCTCTGATAACTTGGAACTACCAAATGTGGAGCACCGCAGTTTCGATGGTCCATCATAGACGAGGCGCCCACCTGTCACACCAACTTCTCCAACCACTCATCCACCCATCCACCCACCCACCCACCCGCTCACCCACTCACCTCACCGCACCTCACCGCACTGCATTGCACCACACCTCGCTTCACTTCACTTCGCTTCGCTTTGCTTCGCCTCGCTTTGCTTTGCTTCACCTCGCACGGCAAGCGTGCAGATGGCATTTCGGATTGCAACAGACAGTCGTAATGCTGTGCCTCTCCTCACGAACACAACAAATTCACTGCGTAATGAGTCTTTCGTGGTGGTGCGCTTTTGCACAACTCGTGCATCAGCCACCGTTGCAGGGAGTCTTCTGGTCCTCATGCGAGGGCATAAGTGCGATCCCCCAAGCAATGATTAGTGCGGAGAATGTGTGGAAGGGAGTGATGATGAGGGTTTCGCAATGTTTAGTGGAGAAGCGTTAATGTCTTTCAAGGCCTCCGATGGTCACTCGTGTAGGACTTCACTCCCTGCCGTCGTTGGTGTGACTAACGTGACGTTCAGTGTACCCAAGTATGACCAGACTTGAACGGAGTGGTGGCGTCACGACTCCCGGCGCTTATGTCAAATTGTTGGTCCTGCATACCAATTCTACCCCTATAAATTAATCACTGTGGCAACTTTGCTTTCCCAACAGGCGTATCTTTGTGCCTAGACGGCACCATGTGCCACTCGTCTAAAATTTACTGCTTTTAGAGAATAAGGCCTCCATTTTATGGATCACTGACGTCTGCGCACAAAACTCAAACGTATGAGCAACGTGAAATAAGTAAAATTGCAGGCTCCAGCTTCGCCTCAAAATAATCTCACCAAATTTATTTAATTATAGTCTCCGTTGTTAAAAATAGTAGGATAATTAAAAATAGCCTATATAATCATGATTGGTGGCTGCATTGAAGAGAGGATATCCCAGCCCTGTGTGGCCTTCCTCCCCATCTCCTGTCCCTCAACCCGTAACATTATGCCAGGACGGCGCTGGGTGGAGCAGTCAGGTGTGGTTGAGCACCATGGACTTCCTGAGGGGACAAACTAATCAGCCTAGAGCCTTCAGTCTAAAAAAGGGAAAGCAAATAATTTGTAGAACTCTTGGAGGAGGGTCACAAATATGCAACCCGCTTTCTCAACCACATTCCATTCATTCTATGTTCGCAATAGTCATTGCTACATAAACCTGAGAGAGAAGCATTCAAGCCTGGTACAATGAGGTAGGTAAATACCTTCTGATGCAAAGATTTACCAGCACAAGGTGGAGACTCTCACATCTGAGTGGCCAGTGTTTGATCAGGAAATGGAGACTATTTACCTGCTCTTCAAGTCCTCTCTGAAGTCAAACATGGGTTCATTGTACCAGAGCAGGTATTGTCGACGTAGAGAAGCGGCAGAGGACTACTGGCATGGCGCAAAATCAAAATAATGTGTCAAAATAAATAAACAGTGTATCATGTATCAAATCAGGAACCTAAATATCGTAGGGTTGCGCAACATTTGCTAAGCCAATCAACACAAAATTTTGCTGAGTCCGTTTTTTTGTCTCTTTCCAGCTTTTGCATTCGAGTCTTGGTGAAATGCAGTGAAAAACACGGACAAAAGGAAGCCCAAAAGCATGCCGACTTCAAAGCCGCCTGAGCATCCGATTAGACCGTCTGGTTTAAGGCGCACACCAACTTTTTGGCTTTTTTTAATTCTCCAAGTGTTGCATGTCCCACCAATTTCATTTTTTGCGTGGGTTACAGACGTTCTGGAGTCCAATTATAGCGGTTAAAAAGTGACCACAACACTGTGCCTAGTTGTGGTAGTTGAAGCACCCGCTTTGGTAGATATGGGAGACGCCATTATAAACATTACTGTCGATTTTGATTTTATGATGGAACTTGTAAGGAGGAAAAGTATTGACAGTCCACTTGAAAGACATCTTCCCCCCCCTGCCTTTCCCCCACTCCCCAGTCCCTCCACTTGGGCAACGGCATCTCACCAATCAGATGACTGGAACACTTTAAATGTTTTCTTCAGTATAAGTAGATACTTTGGCTTGGTATAACTCGTCGGCATCTGTCAAGTGCCTGCAATTGTTTATATGCTTTACAGAGCAATGGCACGTGTTAATCTCTCAATGCAGTACTCTTTGATTTTATCCTACTGCCAAGTGTCAGTTGAACCTGGTGGGTTGGGAAATAGTTGATGGTGGATTCCTGCTTGTCCACCGTCCATGAATGGCTTCAACAATTACGCACCACTGGCCAGCCACTCGAAAGTACACCGGCGATAAGCTGCGATTTGGGTGCCAATAGCAGCATCATCTCAAATCAAATGGCTTTGCACTTGTGTTTCCTGTCGAGAGCAAGTCATGGTTATACCCTCAACCTCCATGTACAAATAAAGGGCACGAAGTCATGGCAACACCTCAGTGGAAAAGAAGTATCTGCTGCCGGACTGACCGACCAACTCACTGTATGATTGACATGTGATGCAACATGGCTTTTATGTTGCAGCGCTAAGCGAAGGAACATGTCATTGTTTATCCCTAAACCACCCACTCACCGGCTCCTACATCTAAGACACGCATCACTTTATCCTTAAATGACTCGTTTTATGCGTGCATTTGTGTGCACGACGGTGAAGGTGAAATACGACCCACACATTGACGACTAAACTTTCACTATTTCATGGGATCCAATTCAAGGATGTGTTGGAAAAACCACTCCTGTGACGTGTTAGTCAATAAACTGATTGGTTGGGAGGGCAGTCTGACGGTCGGTTAGAGGAAAGTCCTATTCTCTACATTACCAGCGACACACAAATCCACGAAACTTTTCTCTGGAGAGTGAAGAGGATCACATTTGCCTCGTTTCCATCCCCACGCTTACCCAACATTTCTCAACCGCCTTTTTAACCGAGCTCAAAGTAATTGAATTGGGGCCATTTGGGGTTGAAGCGATACTTGTGCCTTCGATGTGCTTGTGAGTTGCTGGTTTTGGGACAACCAGTGCTATGCAATTTACCTTAACTCTGCAACACGATGGCCACTTCTCATCACATGTCAATCAGGAAGGCGGATACTTCTCCTTATTGAGGTATTTTAAAGCCTCACGCAAATATAGTGAGGCGAAATGAAATGATGGTCTATGAGTGTGAGAGAATGAGGCAGCAATCTCCTTGGTAGGATCCACAACTTCCTCCTGACAGGTGACGCAAGTACAAAGTCGTTTGCTTCGACACTTAGGCTCAAATTATGTTCAAGCTGTTCTTGTCGCTTAAATCACGAGGTATTTATTTTGAAGCAATAGCAATTCAGACGTCCTCCACAATGCAGCGCGTGTAGCTGTCCACCCATCTTTGAGCGACTGGCCATTGAAACCTAATCATTGAAGGCATTTTTGGTCGGTGGACTGAGAAACGGCTGAATGAAGCGCACTAATACAGCCTTGGAACCGTGTGAAGACCCGTTCGTAAGGCTGACAAGCCAGCATCAACCACCCTCACCAAGCCAAAATAAACCGACATTACAATATGACAAGAAAACAACGAAGAGAACCGCACTAAAGGATTGAGCCGTATAAATAGTGACAGTCGGAATCACCAGTTGAGCCCGTGGATGAGACGCTCTGTGTTGTCTCGTGCCATACTGTTTTGGTTGCAACTCTTCTATTGGTTTCCTGTATTCAGAGTTTAGGCTTGCCTCTGAAAGCCACCGCTTCAAACGCTATTAAAGGATCCACGACAGTTCTTCCTATGATTATATCCAAAGCAAATGGATAATCGCCTTTAAAAAGAAGATTTTTTGGTTTTTCCTCCCCAATCTTGGTGAAGTGAGGCGTCTTGACGGCTAATCGAGGGAGCCGGAAATATCCGGAATTGTGATTGGATGGAAGGGCGAGATAAAATTCGCCTCCTTAGTGCATCAGTAGCTCAGAAGCCACAGTCCTCGGAGTAAAGTCGAGAGAGACGCAGTAGATTTCACAATAAATACAAGTCTAAGCGGAAATGACTTTTTTGCCTTCAGACACGAGGAGGAAAAACAACCCAATCCAGTACACGCTTCACACTGCAACCACCCTCTCCCCTTCAAATGACACCTAAAAGCGAACACATTTCTGGACTGTCCACAAATCGGATCACCTTTGTCGCCAATGACAACTTAGACGTCTGACACTCGCCGCGCAAGGGAGGAAACAGTCGTAGAGACATTTATCGCTTGTCCGAAAAATGCATTTCTGGATGCATGTTTTGAATACTCCATAGTCCCATTCTCCTGCAGCCTCCGCCTCCGCCTCCGCCTCCGCCTCCGCCTCCGCCTCCGCCTTCGCCTCCGCCTCCATCCCGCCTCCCTCTCCTCCCCATTCGCCTTTCAGAAGGCGTGATTCATCTGTCAGTTTGTGTTGCTTCCTATCTGGTATTTGAAATTCGTCTGTGGATCTGGGTGAACTGTCTGTTATCTCGATTGCATAACATGCCTCTGCCATCGAAATTGGCTTTCCCCTCGCTCAGCAGACCCCAATCTTGGCTAAATAACTAATTCTTATTAGCTTTATTTTGAAAATCAGACGCAGAGAGGTGACTGCTAGAGAAAATAATTCGTAAAAGAAGAAGAATGGAGTTACAAAGCTCCAGAGACATCTAAAAATTAAGGCAAAACTTTCCATTTCAATGCCAAATTTAAAAGTTCTTTACTAGCGAAACACGAGAGGAAAGGGGGGGGGTGTTGGAGGGTAGAGAACCAGCAGTGCAACAGACGGACAATGGAACTTTGACCGTGGAGGGTTGTGAAAACCTTGGACTTTGGAGTCTAGTCAGAAGTGCAGTATAAGTCTGTCCTCCTCTATTATCAGTATGATTTAAAAGGGCAAATTGAAGTGTTTTCCATTTCCCATCTAATCTGCTTATATTGGACGAACTTCTCAGTAATTAGAGCAAGGAACATCAGCCTTCCTAATGATTTAAAGGTAGCTAAAACAAGGTGGAGTGGGTGTACATTGGAGGCAGGAGCGAACACTTTGGTGAACCAGACTGGCCATGTCTCCGTGCTCCTTTATCTGTCCATGAGAGTGTAGGTGTGTTTGTGTGTGTGTGTGTGTGTCTGTGTGTGTGAGCGTGGATTTGTAAACACCACTGAAAGGAGGCACATGTTGTCTTTGGCCCCTGTTGAGACGCAGAAGGCAAAGTTCATGACGAGGAATTTTAGAAACGCATCAACTGGATTATTATTAATTAAGGCTACTATGATTCTCCCGACCACCAAGGCAACCAGAGGTCTTCACTGAATTGGATACGTTCTTACCTTCCACTGGTTTTGAAGCACAGAATCCACGAAACAAGTAAACCGATTGTATTAAAGTCTGCTTTACCGACTGTCACAAGGACATCGGAGGCCTTGAAAGACATTAACGCTTCTCCACTAAACATTGCGAAACCCTCATCATCACTCCCTTCCACACATTCTCTGCACTAATCATTGCTTGGGGGATCGCACTTATGCCCTCGCATGAGGACCAGAAGACTCCTGCAACGGTGGCTGATGCACGAGTTGTGCAAAAGCGCACCACCACGAAAGACTCATTACGCAGTGAATTTGTTGTGTTCGTGAGGAGAGGCACAGCATTACGACTGTCTGTTGCAATCCGAAATGCCATCTGCACGCTTGCCGTGCGAGGTGAAGCAAAGCAAAGCGAGGCGAAGCAAAGCGAAGCGAAGTGAAGTGAAGCGAGGTGTGGTGCAATGCAGTGCGGTGAGGTGCGGTGAGGTGAGTGGGTGAGCGGGTGGGTGGGTGGGTGGATGGGTGGATGAGTGGTTGGAGAAGTTGGTGTGACAGGTGGGCGCCTCGTCTATGATGGACCATCGAAACTGCGGTGCTCCACATTTGGTAGTTCCAAGTTATCAGAGAGGCGTCATTCTGATACGCGCCATCACTCAGAGTTGTACGAACTGACGGTGTTGCCTGCTTGTGTGTGTTGCCTCCAAATGCAATGTCGGTGCATTGATGTGGTGGTTGTGATGAGAAGCAGGGCGTTGGCATTCACGTGGCTCTGCAAAGCGTGAAATGCAAAATGAGTGGAGTGTGTGTTGGGGGCAGAGGAGAGGTGAGTGAGATCCGTCCCTGCAATGGAGGAGGTGAGGAGTGGTGGGTGGAGAGGGTGGGTGGAAAGGGTGGGTGAAGAAGGTGGGGCAAGGACACGGTGGGGAATGGACGGAGGGTAGTGGTGACTTAGAATCCCAGTGGAGCGAGCGTCAAGTGGATGGGAAAGTAGTGTTGTGGGTGTGAACTCGAATAAAAAATGCCACAGCATTCAGACAGTCGTACCACCATCACCACTACTACTACTACCACCGCCACCACCACCACCACTACCACCACTACCACTTCTAACGCCAACTCCAGGCACTGCACCACTGCTGCGGCTGCTTTCACTTTTTAGAAGGAGGACTTTTTCAGTTGTCTGCCTCAGACACATCCACTGCGACAGCCCATCTTCGTGTTGGGATATTTTTAAATGTGGCCTTAGTGGTTCAATGTTGAGTGTGGAGTAGTGTGTTTGAAGTCCGCCTGACTGGATGTGGCTGAAGGTGGAAATCGTGAGTGCAGTTGGTGAGGTCTTCTTTGTGACGCTATGGAGAGGGAGAGGAGGACTGTTGTTGAGTAGTAGTAGTAGTAGTAGTAGTAGTAGTAGTAGCAGTAGTATTGGAAGTCGTTGTTGTTGTTGTTGTTGTTTTTGTGCGTGTTGTTGTGGTTGGGATGCAAATGCAACAATGTGCGGGAGGACGTTTGTAGCTGAACAAGGGAGGAATGAGAATAGGGCGTGTTAGCTGATCCACTGGAGCATGTTGACTTCTCAAGCGTAAGTTACTCTTGCCTCCCCTAGACCCTAACCGGAGCCGGATGCCGGGAGGAATAAAAGGTGGAAGAAATCGAATCAGCTAAAGGACCTGAAGAGCCGACTCTAATGTGAAGCATTGAGCATTGCATTGTTATGTCACATACTGCGTTTCCATCGCTTTATAGATTAGAAACAGAAAAATAAGCCCTTAATCTGCATTTTTACTATGAATATGTACACAGGCCAAATCTTCAAAGGTGGCGGTGTCACACTCACGGCTTACTATCCGGTCAGAGAAGACTAAATAACTCCCATATGCTTCTTTCAAAGCTGCTGTAATCTAAAAGTGGTTCAGAAGAAGTCGAATTACCGACACAACACGACATAACCTAATTGTTTCCCAATTGTCCGTTTATTAAATGTCGGTTGTGATTAACTGTGGGACTGAGATTCCTGAATACTATGTTCCGTTTAAGGCCACCTTCATGGGGAAGGAAATCATCTAAAAATGCGCTGCTAAAGTCCGGAGAGTGTTCCAAAACAAATTTATTCCACAATGCCTGAATACGACAGTGTAGTTGTAGATTTAAAGAGTTTCTAACTTCCAAAGTAGGTCTTTGCGTGGTTTGAAGGTCGATTTTTGCCCTCGAAGCTCAGATTGAAATCACTAAGCAATTAGTTTGATAAACTTGAAATTGAAAGCCTGGAGTGGTGTGTGTAGCTTCAGTAGTAAACAAATTCCCTCTGACCGACTGATCCACCTGTTTGGGGAGCATGCAGATGAGATACCATAAATTCCCTACTATACAACAGCTTAATGTATTAATAATAGCATATTTTTCTACGCAACTCTTTTGGAAACAAAATGTTAAGAGTTTATGCAGTTCTGTGCCACTGACTTCTTCCTGGTGCTCCAATTGTTCACTACGATAAGCGTCATTTCGAGGCTGTAACCCTAGTCAGAATGTATTATCCATTCGTATTTAGTAACTCCAAAACATGCCAAAATTCAGTGGACCTTAAAGCGCTATCTTGTTTTAACATGAAATGGTAATACATTTATTCAATGCGTTGGCTGAATGAACGATCCTTCTAGATACTACTTATATAAGTAAGTATTTGCCTAACTTTATGATTATTTTAGTTACTAAATACATTGAAAGAAATTCTTTCTTGAGTCAACTTTCAATGGTTTTAAATACCATCTTCACGCCTCAGGTAAACGGACTGAAAAGGCAATTGGTAGTGGTTTAGTGCTTCGGGCTCTACGGTTGCGTTGGGACCCATGCAGCTGAAGGGACTGTTAAGGCACCGAGTTTGGGCCGGTCGAAGGTATGTACGAGCTCAGTCCTCCTGCAGGATCCATTCTCAATCAACCAATCAATCGTAGAGTCAGGTGGACGTCTACGAGGCTCTGCGTCCGCCGTATCGAGGCGCTCGGGGCAGAGAGGATGAATTTGTTGGACACCTTGGTACAATTGGCACCCACTTGCCTTAGAAAATAACAAGTTTTATGATCTTATGCATCATCCAGTCTCCCAGACAGAAGTAATCACATGATACTGCCAGGTAACTCCAAGTGAAATTCCTTCTTCCTCCATTTTCCGCCTTTCCTAGAATACAACATTGATAAGGGTTTTAACCGATCACAAGGTAAGTTTTAATAAGCAACCATCATAAAAATTGTCGCAGCTAGTACTGTCTAGACATAAGAGCCATTGAGTCTTTCAATAGTTTTTTTATTATCATTCAATTCTTTGTCTAGACTTCCCCAAGAATTGAAGTAATCGTCCTTTAGCAGTTACCATTCATTGACTTGTGATTTAAGAGGTATAAAATGGGTTTCCGCACGGTTCTAAGCCAGTCTGAGACGACTTAGTAGTAACCAAAGTGCCAAACAATGGTCTGAAGAGGGCTAAGCTCGAGTGCCTTCCTTATGCTTTCAGAGAGGAAGTATCAGAGACTAAAGTGGATCTTCATACCAAGCAAAAATTATAAGTGACAATGATAAAGAAAACTTTACAAACCCATGACAAATGTGTGCGTAAAAATTGTGCATATCTGAAACCAAATTGACGGTTCACCCATTTTTGCCTATAAATCCACAACTAGGATGAACTTTTTGTCCATTAATCTCCTCCCATTAATGTGATAAACAAAGGCATTCATCAGTTCACATCGCTTAGCCAAGATGAATGTTGACCTCCCAAGTCATCAAGAGTTCATTCAATAGGGGGCACGCCCCTAATTCATAGTACCACGACATTTCAGTTCTCCCTCCCGAGGTCGTAGCGTAACACATTAATTGTTTGTTTAAGCCTCGAGTTCGGTAGTGGGCCGCCTTGGGCTCCACCACAGCACCTTAGTCAGGCAGCCTGACCTTCGTCCCCCAGGGTCCTCCTGTAGGTCAACAAAGCACAGTATTTTATCTCCTCTTGTCTCCAGGGCAGTCTTGAAGCTCTAGGGTAGAGCTCTTCATGTGGAGCTAAGCGATGAGCTGTGCCGCCTAGAAAGCATTCTACAGTAGTGCAACGACAAGGCGAAGATGCTCCAATAGTTGAATTAGGACATAATTTTGTCACTGCAAGGCACCTAAAATAGGCAAAATTTTGTGGAGACAAATTCTTGAAGTGGCCTCCTTTTTGGGCTAATGAGGCCTGCAAAATATAGCAACTAAATTGTCAGCCATTCATCTGTCCATCTATCCATTCATCCATCCATCATTTTCACCTTATTTCCGCCCAAATAAGTTCCTCGAAAGATGGAATGCAGGGAAAAAAAACGAAAACCATTATTAAGAGAGGTTTGCTTAAAAACAACAACGCGAATTACCACCATTTGGTGCTGAAGACCAAAAAGGCAGAAAGTGGTGACTGTTAAATTAGGTGAACCCTAAACTCGCCAGCAGTCTTTCATTCAAAAGAAGAGGTTCAACGACAGAACGGTGGGTAATTGTCAGTATGCACTTATTCTAGGTGTGAAAGGATGTCAAGCGCTTTTCTCACTGCTGTCAATAGGAGCAGACACAACGTTGAGGCTTGGAAGGGAAGACTTTGGATGATGAACGCTTAAGTGAGACCTGTTGGATGGCTGGCCTCTGACGAATTCCAAGGGAAAGGTAAACTTGGACAAAATTGCCGTTGCTTTCATCGCCTTTCTAAAAGGTTGGTACCCATTCTGCTCCATACTCTGGTCACGTCATGTCTAGACATGTGACACTGGCCAGCAGAAGCTCTACAAGTTCGAGGAGAATTCTCCCCTCTTTAGACCTTCATTCTTCCCTCACCTCACTCCACCTTCTCAGTCAAAAGCATCTTGTGACGTTGACACGCTACCAGTCTCAAAGCGAGGACTCTACGACTATTATGACATCTTCAAGCCATCGAAGGAGAAAGATAGCTTTATGGGGAATGTGTTCCGTTTTCATGAAAGTTATTTTGGGAAATCCATACCACGGCTGTCCACATTTACGATCTGGATATAACCAAAGCGTACTATGGCTACCACACACACACATACAACCCACGGACTGTCGATGGTGTTAGACACGATAGATTCTCCATCCAGACGTCTAGACGCCTTATCAACTAGACGGCACATATGTGACAGATACTACTGGGCTTAGTTGGCGTGGCGTTTAGCAATGAAACCGTATTTTAGGGGCCATAAATACCAAAGTATCGCTGTTTTCACAATCTCCCTCCAACTCCTCACCCTCCCCCATTTCCTTCTCCACAATTATCACCACGCCATGGTGTCTGATTTGAACCAGGAGTTCGGCACGGTTTATGACTGCCTTGTAGGAAGAAAATATATACGCAGTATTCAAGGAGTGCCATGAGGACGCGTTGGAACGCCTATAATGCTGCATTCCAAGTCATTCCAGTGGTCAAAGTATTGTAAGCTTGGCACTGATATATAGCGATCAAAATCACCGCACAGGTTAGAGGTAACACCCTCCTGCTGATTTACTCCCCAAATAGGCATTTACAATCATTAAAGTACAGTTTAAAAGCCTTTCCATTTCGCTGACTTAGCGCAACCAGACTTTCAACACATGTTTAGGTTTCCAAGACACACGAGATGAACTACCCTGGACTGTTTACCTTTTAGGCTACTCAACTGTCCTTTTAGCTACTTCATTTGGGTAAATAGGAGCTTAAATAAACACAGTACCTTGCCTTTTTCTCTTCAAACAACACAGCACTTTCCCTTAAACGCAGTTATTAGCCTTTTTTGCCGAGAAAAAGAGTGAGTACTTTGCATTGTTCAAGTGAAATATACCCACTTAAAAAGGTCACCGTAAATACACCCAAGAAGGATCTACTTATTAATTTGATTAGTATCTATAAAGTCAGTCACTACGATCATTTAATTGCGCAGCAGAACAAATCTCTCTGCTAAATTAACATCAACGTGGATAATATAAGGAGACAATGAGTGGAAATTGACGCTACCCACTGATGATACCAATGATTGAATAGAGACGTTCAGGAGGCACAATTTGGACATTAACAAATTCTCAACTATCCCCTCCCTAGGAGTTTTAAAGATCACCAATGCACTGCCAACTGGGAGTGGCATTCACTAGGCACGTGAGTGACAACCCTAAGAGTGGGAAAGAGTGGGGGAGGGCAATAGCTAGTAACACATGCTAACCGGTTTATGTCTACCATATGACAGTCGAATAGAACAGACGTCTGTCTGGACCCATTTGTGCTTTTAATGCTGAGAAATGGTCTTGGTGAAATCTTTGTGCAGAATCGGCATTGAAACAAGAGAGTGTTGAGGCATATTCCAGCCAAGTTAATGAAGTCTTAAAGTTGTAAAACTCAAGCATCGGCTGACCTCCTGCCAAGTTGTTGTGCATGTGAATTTCATGGGTGTGAGAAAATAAACTCACCTCCACCAGCAAGTGTGCTCAGCGCTTCCTCTCATAAACTGGCAAGACGAATGGAGAGGACGCCAGACATCCAGATGGCTAGAACTACAACCATGAGGAAAGACGGAAGTGCTGGTACTAACTCAAAATGTCTGACAATTTTTGGAGTGAATGACTGTCCGAAAACATAACTCAAAATCTTAGGACCGATCACACCATTGTTTCCTGGCCGACCTGTGATGCGTGATTTCTTTTGCACCATAAGGCCGTGCAAAAGAATGCATCACCAAGCACTCCTAAGCAGTTGACTCATTAACCATCCCCTCCAAGGCAGAACCAAGATTATTCCTTCCAACGATGTCAATTATAACGTACTTAAACCGACCATCCAGAAAGTTCAAATGTCGTTCAGTAGCAACAAGGAATCGAAATAGAAGGAAAGTAGCAGAAGTTGCATACATGAGCAGTCCCATAACCATTCAAGTCATGCCATGTCTAGATATGTGACGGCAGACTTTTGAAGCTTGCTCATTGGGCTTGCTCGACCGGAAAAGGTATTAACATAAAATAAGCCGGAAACAGATTCCCATTGATTCCAAAAACTGGTGAAGGTTCTCCAACCCCAACCATTTAAGTCAAGATCACGCAACACGAGATCCATTTCACTGCATCAAAGAATACAAAAGAGAAAAGAGAAAGAATAATGCGAAGAATGAAGAAGCAAACAAGCAACTTAGCGTCCATCGCTCTCAGTGCTATAGTATCCCGATCGGCCAGCAGACGGCCAAGGCTTCGAAATCGTCCGCCTTTCGGTAGAGTATGGTGACGACCTCTCACCACTTCCACTGCTATGAGTGAGGGAGACGGAGCCTGCGACCCCCAGATCACACGATGAGGCGAGGGAGGAAGAGCCGTTGGAGCCCCGACGTCGGCCTTGCAGTGGCAATGCTTCCAGGTTCTGCCCGGGGGCCGGAGTCGCACCGATGCGTGCCAGGTGGCATTTTAAGCACAGCAGGTGAGTGCGTCCAGGCGTTCCGTCATCTCCAGTCTCCACGTAGGGATAACAACGGGAGGAAACCTCATCGGAGAGCAGCATGCCACAGTCCTACCGGCAATGAGGGAAACAACGCTCTTTTCATCTGTTCCTACGAACCCTTAGAAGGCTATCGAGAGACGATGCTCTATCAGTAGCTCTCCAATTTGGGAAGCACCATTATTTGTGAGATAGCATACATGTGAACCTCTATATATGGTGATCAAAGCACGGCGGTAACAGAGGACCGTACAGACCAGACGCAATACTGGAGGTGAAGTTGTGGGCCTGACAATTCTACCGTCTATCCACGGCAAGCCATTACAGCGAGGTAAATTGTAAACGAAGGAACCTTCTTGGTCGCTAAACGTCTTACTGATAGCATTTAAGTAACAACAAACAACAAATCCCAATTGACGTCAAATTGCAAAGAAATTGGATCTGAACACAAATAACCCACCCCATTAATACGAAGAAGGAGGTTAGAGATTTTAAAATCGAAAAATTAAGAAACGTGACTGAAAAAACTTGAAAACGAAACAAGGCCTGGTGGCTTAAAAAGACAGAAGTGACTCGGATTACCTGAAATGAAGGGACAAAGTAGCTTGCTTTAAATTAATCCTCACCTCGCAACGATAGCACTCGATGTGGAACTCCTTGTTCATCGCCACCACACGGAGCACTTCGTCAGCAGTCTGCAAAATACGATAAGTAGATGCATTCAGATGTTGGCCTAAGCAGTAAAGAGGAAGTGAAGAAAGATAAGGGCTAGAATGATCAAGGACGGATCTAGAATGCTTGGATAGATTAATTGAAAGGCGGAAGGACGGATTCATACATGAATAGGCAATTGAGTAACTAAGAAGAATTAAGCATCCAAATGGGCAAGGGAAAGAGGAAAGGCACACACCGAGTCGGGGAGGATAGGATTGGCGCAGGCAGCGCAGGTGGGTGCCGTTGCAAGGTAGTAGTCGTAGAGACAGAAAATGTGCCCCTCCTGGTCTACGGTAAAGGGCTCGCCATCCATGCATTTGTTGCAGATGGTGCAACGAAAGCAGCCCGGGTGGTAGGACTTGCCCATCGCGCGCACAATCTGTCAAAAATAGGTGATTCGCACACATGTTACTGAAATCACCATTAAGTAGACTAATCAAAGCAGGTTAGATTCAGCGTTCGCCTTGAAGAGCGATATTCAGGAATCCCTAACCAAATCTACGGCAACACACAAGTTCTGTGTATAAACTTCGTTGTCTTTTCATAGTTAAGTACACCTCCCAGGAAGGCTCATGACTTCTGAGAAGAAGTTCGAAAAGAGAAAAAGGTCTGAGCATTGACAGTTCCTGGTTCAGTGTTAAGTAGTTATGAGGCCTTTTTGGTTGCTGCTCCCGAATGACTTTGATTCCCTGGCAGAAGCTCTGCTGCTGCTAATAACGAGATGAGGTCAAGTTTCGGAAAATTAAACTTGAGCTCTCGAAACCGCAGAAAGTTCCTCGTGCAGTTTTACCCCTTTATTCGACAGGTAAGTAGAATGGAATGATTACCAAGTTGTATTAACACCATCAATGCTTTGGGCTTCCGTTTGATGAAGGCGCTTTGGGGGGAGCGGTGAGAGCAATTTTTAACTGGTAAAGAGTCTAGCATATTTTGCTTCAACATGCTGCGTCAATGATAGTCGTCTTGCCGTTGAACGAGCCCGTCAAATAAAAAAGCCAGGGTTCACGGTACTACTCAAAGTGGGGATATTCTTAACACCTAAATTTACCCGGTTACAAATCATGGCTAGAATTAACGAGGATCGTTAATATTGCGAGTCACAGTCAAACCCCTAATTATATCGCAAAATAACAAGTGAAATTTGTAAGATCCGTTGATACTACTTAAATGGAGGAAGGGAGTAACTTACAGTTGGAGCAATAATATGATCACAGACGGTGCACTTTTCAGCCATATGCTGAAATCCAGAGTACTGCAAGGTTGGAGAAGAAAGAGAACGTCAAATTACTAATGATGATTGGCAAGAGGCAAAGTTAAGAAGGAAGGCGACTGACAAGGTAGTCCTCTTCACAGTAAATTTTGTCCTGGTCCTTGTAAAATGTCTTCCCACGTAGAGTTCGGTCTAGGGGCATTGAAAAAAGAGCATGAGAAAATTTACACCAGACAAATCTATTTGTAGCCACGGTTTAAGGTTTACCGTTGAGAAGATCTCGATCACATGACCAGATAACGCCATTTCAGATGACAAAGAGAAACGCTGAAGGGCATCACAGTCTCAACGCATTTTCCACGAGTTGAATGTTTGTATACTGTTTTCAATTCTCGTGAAAAACATGCGGATAAGGAGTAATTTTTCATATTTTGGAAAAACGCTTGGCTAGTCTTAATCGCTAGGCTGCCTGTTCCCACGATTTGACACGAAAAAGAACTGGCATCCTGAAGTGAAGAGTGACATGAATCGCCCCATGGGCGCATACTCCTTCTTATCACGATGTTTGCTTCATACAACAATAACATCCTCTACCACGTAAAGTTTGCCTAAGTGGCTCAAAAACTTTGAAAGCGATCATGATGCTAATGGGAGATGCGAAGTAGTCCCACAGTTCAAGAGGCCGCAAGACACAAGAATAACACAACGGTAGAATTTGCGAGGAACAGTGTGAGAGATGACTCTGACTATGACCAGAGTCATGCCCCACTCAAGTCTTGCGAGGTGGATGAACGTTGAAGCACTGGATAGTTCAAACAGTAGTTTTACAATAAATTACAGCACCTCCTGTTAAATGAAGAGATGAATGGATGAATGTGGAGAACGAGTCAGGAATTCTTGCATTAGTACCGAGGCCATGTGTATATCTTGATGCACGTAGTTGCCTGTTTTGTGCAAATCAAATAAAAATAATTAAAGGTAAGTTGCCTTCCCCCCCCCCCCTCAAATTCGAGAACTGGACTGGCAGTAAATTAATCCACAACGGAGGCATCATTAGCAAAACCAACCAATAGGAGTGCAAGAAATGGAAAGGTCGATTTCGTCATATGCGTGAAGACCTAACACCCAGTAAATACATTTAGTGCTGCATTCTTTTGCAATTGCAACCCGGAAACGCGCCCAACAGCGCCTGTTTAAATGGCATGCACTGTTGTTTTGTGACAGCAAAAGGAAAAATGGACCTCTAGATAGGCCACAAATGCAGTTGTGCATACGACCTACCGTCTAATAGTTACTGCAGGTGTAGTTAAAAAGAACCTTAGAGAGGGTTACAGACATCGACTGCATTGATTACTCAAGTTATTCAACTATTACTTGAAAAAAGGAGGTGGGAACATTGAATGATATATTAACAGACACCCACAAATCCAAATGGAGGAGAGGAGGAATTGACAAGGTTTAAGGTAGCACAGAACGCCAATAAATAAGTTGATGATGAAGTACAGGTGTGTCATTGTATTATTTATGCAAGCCCACCTATCGTTGCATTCCTTTTAATGTGACATACAGTTGATGCAATCAAAACGAAATGAATAAAACAAATGAGAATAAGGATTCACTATGGGATAATTCCCGAAGGGGTAAGCATAAGGGGGATATAAATCTAATTCTTGTGCAATAAGGCTATTTGAAAGAGACATGGTTAATTGGCATACCGAGCAGAAAAGTTTACCAACACACCATTGACGCGAATCAAGAAGAAGAGAAGAGAGGGGGAGGAAAACTTACGACAAATGGAACAGTTGAAACACTTGTCGTGGTAGAAGCATCCTAGAGCCTGACACGCTGTTGCCACATTGGTGATACGAGCACCACACTTCGAACAGATGCCTAGAGTTGGAAAAGAAGAGGAGGAAGTAGAAGGATTAGGCGAATTTGCAGTAGCGCCAGATGAAGCGCGGCGTAGAACCACGGGATGGTGGTGTAGGGTGTCAGAGGTAGAGGGTGAAAAAAGACACCGTTCAGACGATAGCATTGCCCGTCACCTAGCCTCGCCTCTATCACAATCAGAATAGCAAATACAATCACACACTACTGGTGCCTGCCCGCGAAGCCTTCTGCTAGCACACACGCACGTATGCGGAAACGAAAGAACAAGGAAGATCCCCATTGGCTGAGACAAGTGTGCAACCTTGCCACCCTGTCCAATAGAACCCAGGGCGGAGTGGTTTGATAGTGCGAAGCAATGCCCCACAGAGGAAGCAAGACCTTGCGTAACAGGACGACAGTTATTTTAGTTGTACTTCTGAGCCTCCATAAAGTTCAGTCACATTGACGACAGCAATGAGCGCTGAGGTCCATCCAAATGAACGATCACAATCTCAGCTAGCTACGATATTTGAGTTGTTGGAGGAAACAAGGCCCTCCTCCACGACTTTGGTATCTGAGTGGACCTCCGATAAATCACTGGGCAGTAACGACCCACGAAGGGAGAACATAGGCATCACAAGTGAGGACGAGAAGTATGTAGGTAAACAATGTCTAGCTAAACGGGTTCTTCAGTTCCTGCGACCTTTGGCAATCCACTACTTCTGCATCTACACTACAGGAAGTTACAAGCATGCTATAAAGCGGAACTACACAAACTAGAAAGTGTGTGCTTTCCTAATTATTCATAGACGGCATCCATGTCGCAGAGCGGCCTAGTCCAGCCCAGACAGTAGTGGCAATGACCGCGTGTGAGTGCAACAGTGTTTAGTCATGAATCAAGAGACCTGTCAAAGGTGTAAGAGCCGAACCCAAGGCTATCTACTCGAAGCAACGGGAGTTCATACACGCGTACGCATACACAAGCACATTGGAAGCAGCAAACTGTGATGCTGGTGCTGAATAGCTCAACAATAGGACATATGAACAGGGTTAAATATTTTTAGAGACGTCCGCAAGTCCATAAGCTGATCACAACAGCGGTAGTTCTGTTTTCGATCGGTAGAACAGGCCAATCAAAATATAACTCCTTGTGCGATGGGAGACGTCTTGTATTGGGCACGCATTTTGACAAGGTCAGGAATTTCCTGCGATGGATTAGCCACATTACCCAATCCTGCGTCATTGAAGATACTGAGGTACCGATTAAACACCGACTCAATTATAAAAATGCGGCAGCTAACATACTTATAAAACAATCACCACTAAACTTGAGTTTCCTTTGTAATGATAACAGATCCTTCGAGGAGAACATGGAGTTTTACACTGCCACAATCTGAGACCCACCGGGCTTCCATTCAGTAGGAGTGGCATTGACAACTGACAGAGCAGGACTGAAGGTATTAATTGGTGGTGGGGGAGTGGAGACACGTTGGACAACGTGACGTCGGGGCTGCTCAAGCACGAAGCCGCTATTTCCGTCACTTGTGGGGGGTGGAGAGAAGGTGATGTTGAGGGCAGTAGAGACTCGATGACCTGAGGGATCGGGCGAGGGCGACTTGCTAGTGGGCGACAGGAGAGAAGTGAGACCGGAACGATTCGAGACAGCGGGCGGTGCAGCAATTATTGTGTGCTTCGAGGCATACGGTGGTGGTGGGGGTGGTGATGTGGATTGCATGCCTGGGCTGTAAAAAAAGGAAAGAGGAGTTAAATCATCATAGATCCAAGGTGAGGTTGCGATCTGTTAATATACTAGACCAGTAAGAAGAAGATTCAAAGAATTACTTAAAAGAGTGAGTTAGCTGACTACCTCTAGTTGAGAAGCCAGGTGTCCCTACAGTATAGTGCAGAAGTTGGCATTTCTGCAGTGAAGAAGTGTAGAAATTTTACCCCTCAAATACTGGAGATAAGATTCACTCTTTCTCCCGTAGTTAGTGTAGGATATGATAGCACTGAAGTGACAAATGCGGTGCACTCCACAAACCCAGAATTTTATGATCACTGTAAATGAGGGAAATTGGGAGAGATTTCTGGAACTAATTCTCGGCACCTCCAATTTCACTAATGCTACCATGGTCAATCTCCGTACACTCTTTCTCCCACCATCCGACGCGTTATCATGCTGAAGACAGCGTCCCAGAACATGCTAACTGAAGACTGACAGGCAAAGTTGGTAGTTCCCTAATCGCAGCTTTAACATGCCCATAAGGAGGGGCCATTAAAACGCGCTTTAGCAACTACGATTTTGACCTTCTGATCAAACAGCGGTCACCAGAGGTTACGTCATCACTTCGGTTCATATGAGATGAACTAACAAGTTCAATTCATACACTCATACCACACGATGAAGAAATTGCAAAAGAAGTTTACTGCGAGCGAACTAAAAAGGACGGGAGTATCAGTAAACAAGACTACCAGTTTTCTTCCTAGGAAGCAAAGTTAATGAAAAATTGGGACAAATAGTGGCAAAGGAAATTTGCTGCTTGGCTGTGCTCCACAGTTGCCGTATGATTAATTTCCCACAGGGAAATAGCAGCATACGGAAATTGTGAGACGGAAAAAAACGAGAGCATTTGAAAACGCTGAGAAAATGCAACTTTAATCCACACCCACATAGGTTGCCTTTTCACAAAGGCTTCACATAAGAGATTAAATTGAAGCATTATTAGACGACTTGAGCGTTGAAACTGCACATCACTAATAACTACGAATATAAGTAAAGGACCATCTGCACCCAACTAGCATACAAAGGGTCGAATTTGGCTAAGACACCTGAAGGATGCAACTGACAATTGAAACCAGAACGGTGGCATTCTGGCATACGTTAAGCATTTCGGTTGAGAGTTTAAGGGTTTGTGCCAGAAGCACACCGTGTGCTCTACGTGGAGATAAAATTATCCCTTGTAGAATCGTCCCCATCACGTTCCATGGGAGGAGGAGGAGGGGTTGAAAGGTCTGAATACGACTTCACTAACATGAAAGACACAGAAGGCTTCACGCAGCCACGTAAGGTCACAAGAAACGAAAGAAGAACAATGATAGACTTGTGAAAGCACAGGAGAGGCAGTTATAGAGACACTGCGAATCAGAGAATAATCTGATTTGAGAAAGTCTTGAGCTTGAAAGGAGCTTAAGTCGAATTAGCACTGAGGTTGTTCCCCTAGGTGTTGATACAAGGACTAAGACGAATTTGCTGAATTTGGAGGGCAATAGAAAAAAAAGGAAACACGGAATTGAGTCTCAACAACTGCTGCTAGAACAACACCTGAGCAATGCGAACCGGAAAATAGCAAATGATGAACATCTATCCAAACTACAGAGGGGTAGTATAATTTATTAAAGCCTACAAAAATTTTCCCGTAATTAAAGAGGGGCAAAAAAGTTAACTATAGGTACGCTCAGAAAACCTGATAAGGTCACAGAACCTGAAATAAATTTTGCGCATAAAATATTGTTGACAAGCAAACGCTATGAAGGTAAATCAGAATCCACTTGTACGCATTAGGAGTCAGCAAAGTGATTGAAAGCATAACCGGAAAAAAGAAGAGTAATTCTCGAAACAGATACAAAAAAGTAGGGAGTTTCTTGGAATATTGTACTCGTTGAAGCCATTGACACTAAGCAGTAGGATCTAGGAGTCGTTGTAACCAAACAGAATAGAGTCGGTACAAAATTTTACCACTGCAAATTGTTCCAGCTCTAAGATCAAACAATCCAGATCCAAGCCCCATTTCCTCGCATTCCTCCAACTGTTCCACCCCATTAGCCTATTCTACGTAGTAGATGTTAATGAGATCGTCGAAAGTCGACAAGATGCATGGATAACCATCACCTAAAGCACAGAGAACCGACATTGTGGGAATATGAAGGATGAGAATAGGCATGGAAACAATGTGGTCTCTCCCACTCGTCAAGTGCTAATCCATTCGCAGTCAAATTTTGTGGTTTAAGGGGAGATTTTGCTCGTACACCCTTGAGCCGTGTTGTACTAAGACAGCTGAATCTCAACCGGAAGTGTGGAGTCTGCAACACGTGAATAACTTATAGCAAACACCTATACCTGCAATCCACTACCACCACTATCGCCGTACACACAAATGCAAACACAAAACGATGCAATTTAAAGGCGATATGATGAGTGCCTTAAATGTGCTTGTGAGTAATTGGACGGTTCAGATGCACTCAATAACGCGTTCCTGGGCTTAAAACTGCAACAAAAAAAGCGTTTTTTACCTCAATTATCACGTCAAACATTTGGTGGCATGTAGGTTTAAGATGAGAAAAAAAGTAAGGGATCACAAAAGTTACCGCAGCAAAAGACAAATGCTTACTAATTCATGCACGCAAACAGTCGCAGGGGTTGGACAAGCCCCCTTGTCAACAAGCCAAAACAATACATTTGAACGGGCCCTACTAAAAACAGCGCGAGCTTTTTCTTACCCAACATCATCCGAATCACCACAGCCTCAAATTGAACAAAAATGTAAGACAAAATTAGCATAATCGTCTATTTGACTGTTGTATGCCAACGCAAAGCAACGATTGATGGCGTTGCTTATAAAATAATTTGAGGAGAACCTTGGCGAAACATTTTCAAAAAGAGCAAAACTTTGAGCGACCAAGTTAACTGCAGATGAAAATGCATGAAGGACTGAGTATTTCGCGCATGGTGAAATCACTAAATATGGGAAGAAATAAACATTTATCACAACTGAAAGGAATTCTTGGGAAGCATGAACGAATATCTAACGCCCTGATCACCAAGCAAGAGGTTAGAAAGTAGCATCACAATAGTACAAAGAACAAGCATCCACGCAAGCACAATAAGGCCATGAGTTGGTGAATTACCGACGGAGAGCATGTGGGAATGCCTGCGTGTCAGTGTGAGAAAATATCTCCACACACTGAGTGTGTGCATAACTGTACGCAAGAAGTAGGCCAACAGCAACGCAGTTTCTGGTGCTTGTGTATGTGGAGGCTATTAATTTTACCATCCCACATCCCTGCTTTCCGTGGGCATGTCATCAAAGTGACAAGATTTTAAGGTTACCTGAGAATGACCAAAATCTGCGCCCATTGTACAAGACAAAATTTGCATTAAACGAAAGAAAACATTAAATGAAAAGTCAATACTACAAAACCAACGCAAGATTGCAGAGATAGCATGAAGAGAAGGTTCGCAGTTCTGGTAACGCATCTGAAATAACTAAAAAATATTGCATAAACTAAGAAAAAAGGAAACAAACAATGCAGACGCGAAAATGTAAAGCGAGTAAGGCAACGATAAGAAACACTAAAATAACCATTATTAGCTAGGGAAAAATTCCTGCAAAACATTAGCTGGGACAGAAAAATGTGCATAAAACAATGTCCAGTAAATTTGTTGCAAAATCAGAGTAGATGATAGAGGAAACGGAAGAGTTCGAAATAAATTCAGCCAGGTAGTAAAGTGGGATGGCGGTTGCGCATCAAAATCACGAAATAGACGAAAATAACACTATTTACAAATGAGAAGCCGTGAAGGAACTCATTGATTTTTGACGGAGTGATCCATTATTATTGCTCAAAAAGCGTCTAACATTCGTGCTAAAAAAATCATTCTGGACGTACACAATAGCTACGACCCAATTCAACGCCCTTTAAGGAGCATAAGTTGCCAACAAATCTCTAAAGGCCTATTCTTCAAAAAGTAAACACGAATCTAAATATCCCGCTGGAACCTTTTAGACTGCTTTGTGAAACGGAAAAAGCCAACAGGGGTGCCTCTGGAAAGGGCTAAAGCTTTAAAAAAGACTGTCATTTGCACAAGACCCCAGACATTGAGGTCTCGAATAAGATGTGAAAATAGAATAACGTTGTAAGTTTATAAATTGCAAGCAAGCTATTGTAACGACAAATAACTTGCTACTCCGCTGATCACAAATTGTAGTTTGCTGAGTGATTGTGCGCGGACATTACAGGCATACATTCTAATCTATATGTTAGCTGTAGAATTTCCCTTTTTATACCCATCCGCAGGGATATCTTAACATAGAAGCCAAAATACCGAACTAGATAACTTTGCTGCATGGGCGCCAATGTATCGTTCTGAAATGTTAGGGTTGAAATAATAACGTTTGTCTTGGAAAGAATTTCTCCGACGTATTGCTAAAGCCTCACGTGGTTGATCTGCACCGCCTAAAAATGTGAGCTAATTTAGCTGCATTAGCCTTTCTATAAAATCTGCATTTTGAATTTCACAACTATCAACTAGGATAAAGACATTATTGTGAGCCCGTAAATGTATTGACCTTGAATTTTTTAAGAATACATTTGTTCCAATGAGTTCACATTCCCCGTATTCCCTTCGAAGACCTTTGGTTGTCTGAGGGTCTGGTGCAATTTCAAGAATTTCCACCATTATCGTCTAATTTACAGCTCTTCATCAGATGAATTTTATTTTGTAAGTATTTTTGTCACTTCGAGGCTTTCCCCTCACTCTATACGGTACTGTAAGGACCTGCAAATTGCCTTCCTGACTTAGAAGTGCTACCCGAATCCTTATTAGCATATTAAAATGATTTTTCTATTCTGGATTATCACTTTTATACAGTCGTTTAGCTGTTTCAGCCATTTTTTTCACTTAATGGGGCAGACCAAAATTCTAACATTTGACAAGATAAACTACCCCCTATTCATTGTTTTTGTGCGGTTTTCATTTTTTAGCTTCTTAACATTCAAGTGGTTCTTTTGTTTCCGTCTGTGTAATTTCTAAACTTGATTGTTTTATTTTTTTCTGACGGGCGCTTACTTTTACATCTCTACAAACAGTATTATATTTTTTAGCACATGGTAATATACTAGCCACATGAAAAGACGTTTCTGGTGTGCCGTGAATCCATTTGAATTGAAGGAAACCTCTCGAAGATGGTAGTTTTTCCTCAGTCCTTGCCGAATTTTTATGAATTTCTAAATATTAGCACCTAACTTGCCCCGTCCATGCCTAATCCACCATCTTCTTAACTTGTAACCTTTTCTTTATCTTTGCTGATACATAATCTTGTGGGCTGGTTGGACGGATCCCTGAATTATATACATTCGTTTTCACTACTCGCACACTTGCACGTGTGTGGCTTGCGGTGTTGTTAATCTTTCCTTCCCTTAATTACCCTCACTTTTGACTATTTGACTTTACTTTTTTTCATGGTAGTCGTGCAGGCTCTCGTACCTTTCGTCAGAAGAAAAATAGCGGAAGTGAGTGCAACAGAAACGGTGGTGCTGCTACAATCGGTTCTACCGTTAGCGGTGGTAGTGGTGTAACGACCAACGCCAACGGAGTCTGTATCCTGCCTCCAGAAGCAGCAGGCACCCTTGGAAGCGGTGATCTCAAGCAGGCTGTCCGTCTACCCACGGGAGAGGACCTTTGCGAATGGGTGGCGGTTAACAGTGAGTCGGTGTACTCATCTTATTATCCTCTGTCTATTCTTAAAAACGTACATAAGTATTCCTTCTAGCTGTGGAGTTCTTCCAGCAGATAAATATGCTGTATGGCACTTTGGCTGAGTTCTGTACGGACACAACGTGTCCAATTATGTCTGCGGGCCCGCGATATGAGTACTATTGGGCGGATGGCCAAACTGTGAAGAAGCCAGTTAAGTGTTCCGCTCCCCGTTACATCAACAACCTGATGACGTGGACACAGAACCAGCTGGAGAATGAGGCAATTTTCCCGTCGAAAATTGGTGCGTCTCTGGTTGTTTTTTGGAAATCAATTAATTGCTATTTCCGTACTTCCTGCTTGAATACTTGAAGGGGGTGCTTTGTTGGCAGCATATCTCGACAGATAAGGTTCTGTGTTACCGTTATCGGCGGTTTTACGATTCCATGTTTTCAACTGCCTTTTGTAAAAAAATATATGTAGTCATGCACTTGTTCTAAACCCAGACATATAATACCCTACTCATTTACCTTTTCCCATTAAAATGCGTCACCCTCCCCAAGCAATCCAATTTGATGTGTTATGATTCGAGAAAACAATGCGCTTCCCAAATATCAATAAGACAGCGGACAAGAAATGATAGTATCCTCATCCTGTTTACGGTATGATTTTAAGTTGGTACCACTATTTAGAGAAGTTTTTTTGTAATAGAGATGGCTGATTCGGTACACACTCCACCTGTCAGTCTCAATGCTGTTTTATAGATTTGTGATTCCTGAGGTCCCATCAAATTGCGCATTACAGACAGATGGTTTGGGTTTATAGCACTACGGTTTGTGTGGCATGATCTTAAGCTGTCGCTTCTTGGCTGAAGAAATGGTTAAGCCTAGTGGAATGATCTACTTCCCTCTACGGTGGGTGTTAGTGGTGAATGTGAAACAAATTTCTGACAGTATTTAATCGCTAAGCTTTCTTTGTGCATATTATAAGGTTACTTCACCAGTAGGAGGTCAGATTTTGCCAATAATAACCTGTGTATAAACGGCGGATGTACAATAAGACTGATTCGATGAATGATCTCACTTGCTCACACAGTATGCTTTCTATCACTTACGGCAAAAGAGCAGTAAAATTAGCAGAAACCTGCCGTTTGAACTCGATAATGGGTAGATATTTTGGTGGAATACTCATTTTCTCTGCCTAGAGAAAGCTAATAAGTTGACCTAGAAATTATAAGATAAAGACGTTGCTTCGGCACAAAAATAAGCCGCTTAAGGCAACCCTCCTTCTCTCCGTGAATTAATTTTTAATGAGACAGTGAGATCCTCCAAGAGTTGACCCTGCCCAAAGGGCTTGTGCTGTCCCTCATCAAGGCGGAGGTGATGCAAGTCAAAGCAAGGCGAGGCGTTCATGCCATGGGCGTCGCCACGGTTGGTCCAGAGTCACGTGATTGATCGACCGGTCGGCCGAATAGGGATCATCTGGCTGCTGATTGGCTGTTGGAGGACAGATTTGCCATTGGTGGCAGCGATGCACGCACTGACTGGAGCCTCTGTGCCTCCTTGACGGCATCTTCACTCCCGTCCTGCCGGAAATGCATAAGAACGATGGAATATGCCTCATTTGACTGTAGCCAGAGACGTAACTCGCAGCATGGATGGTGGGAGGATGGAGATCAGTTGCACGGTCACAAACAGTGGTGCAATCTTGACACGCAAAATAGAAAAAGAGGAAGGGGAAAGCAGATATCCTCCTCAGGCATTTTAGCCGAGCGTTAGGATGATGGATGATGTAGAGGCAAAAGAGTCATCCTGAAAATTAGTGAGTAGATTCCTACCTATCAACTGCATCTAATTGGCGTGACTGCTTCGGTAGGTTTGCTGCCAGTGTGGCATGAGTGTGTGGTCCACATTTCCCCACCTCCATTGGTGAGTGGCACATGAGTGGCAGACTTGTTTGGGGTGAGGCGAAGTAGATTGGAAAGATGTGACGGAGAGAAAGACAAATGGCACTGCTGCAGAGCAGTAGGACATCTTGGTGGTTGAGGAGGTGGAGTTCGCATTGCAAGAAATCGGTGGACAGCTGAGTGGTCTCTTGAAAGCCATCGAAAAGGCATTCCACAGACAATAGCATCAGGTCGTGGCTTGTGCTTTTCGGCATCGACATGAAGCAGGTGTTGTAACACAAAGTCCTGCTTGTGCTGACAAGTAGGTAGTGGGAGAGTGTGGAGATGCGGGTTTAATGTGATGTGGTGAGATGTGATGTGGTGAGATGTGATGTGATGTGATGCGATGCCATGCGATGTGATTTAGTAGCGATTGCCAGAGTGCGTTTCCATGTCGTTTGAACTTGTCGTTGTGACGAATGCAAAGTTCTCATGGAGTCGTCTTACTAGGGAATGATAGGGTAGGGTAGAGCAGGGTAGGGTAGGGAATGGTGGGAATCGGGTGGTGCGTGATGTTCATCTCAAACAACCATCGTGTGTTAGTACAATGAGCGAGTAGAGCATCAGGAGGTGGTCAAGCATAACTCACTTCTCACAGGAGATGTGCGCTAGTGAGTAACTGAGCACGTCACTAAGAGTGCTTCGTTGAGACAGATAATGGGGAGAAGATTTGGCGAGAAGCCTGTCCCTCGTCACGTCATTTCATGGCATCGACCTACTGATCTTGTCAGTACCATGAAGTTGGAGTTAACTAGGCGAAGTTGGCATTCTCAGCTCCGAAGAGAGGGTGATTCCATCTCCCCATCGCTGTCATGACGTAAACATCAGCTCCTCACACTAGTGCGTGCTCCTCCCGAGTAGTCTTTCACCATGCTCCACCGTGGAGAAGATCAGGTGTGACTGTGCTGACGAAGTTGTGCCACATCCACCAGCTACCTCACCACGAGGCTTAAATCTACTTCCTAGTGGTGGCATCAAAGCTTGCCTTGGTAGTGGCTCCCCTGTTGGCCGAGCAGACTCGTATTTGGATGGACGTCGCTATTGTCCTCGAGGATTGGGGGGAGGGGGAGGGGGAGGGCGAAGCAATTATTCCCTCGTGTGACACTTGAAATAGCATTGTTTCTGCTGGTCTCTTGAAGCCTTTTTGGAGTGGTATACGACCCGACCGGACGCACGTTTCTCACTCCAATGCAGTGCACTTGCTACTGTTGATGTGCTGCTGTGTTTGGAGGCGTCCACTCATCTGCACATCGTGAAGAGGCTGGGAGAGGCGCAGCGAGCATAGAATGCTTCCCATTCACAAACAGCTTTGCAGGTCTCACTTTGGCCTCGGTTTGCTGATGCTAACTATCGACTGCGAAGTGAGCCGAGCCGAGCTGAGCCGAGCTGAGCTGAGCCGAGGTGAGGTGAGGTGAGGTGATGTGAGGTGAGGTGACTGGTGTGATCGAATCTGCGCAGCTGGGGGAATTGACAGAATCAATTGGAGACGGAACAGTGGAATGCGTTGTGGAATGCGTTGGGAATGCGTTGTCATTAGTGGATCTAGTGTGTGGCATTTTCGAATGACCAGAGTGAGCGTCACGTATCTCGCCCACTTTGGCGCTCCAAGTCAGGCGAAAGAAGAGCCAGCAGAACAAGATGCTGATGAAGTTGAAGAAGAAGAAGAAGAAGAAGAAGGAGGAGGAGGAGGAGGAGGAGGAGGAGGAGGCGTTGCAATGGCATGCTTTACCAAAGTGCGTGCTTGGGTAACCAAGCGGTATTGTCACAGATGCTGCTAACTGTCAATGATGCGCTTCGTATTGTAAAATATCGAGAGGTATGGAATGACATCTCCGAGATGTGAACTCACGCCATATGGACAGGGCCAGTGGCAGCATCATGTCATCACGCAGCAAAGCACGATGTCAGTATAGGGGGAGTTGCAACCAGGTTAGCCAGACAAAGCAGTGCTGATGCAGCTGAAGGAAGGATGGGGAAGTGCCTACGCTTCTCGAAGGCGAAGACGCCAACTTACTTTGAGGAGGTGGATGGGTGGTGGCCCCACGGCGAGAGGAGGGGGACGTGTGATTATGACACCGTCTGTGACTGAATGCGTATCCTGCGACATTGTGATGCGCACGACGCTGTTGTTTCTACTGTTGTTGCATGTTGTTGCACTTGTGGCTGTCTTAGTGCTTTCTGTGTTGATGTGCTTGTGTTTTGTGTGGTCGAGCGGGTGGATGCGACGTAGGTTGTGCGTCGGCGACGGCAGTCGTAATGGCGTAGCCGAGGTGAGCGTGCTGTGTTGTTTTGTGTTCAGTGTTAACCCGTGCTGTGTCATACTGCAATGCACTGTCATGCACTGCAATGCACTGTGCTGCGTTGCGTGCTAGCTGCCTCACATGACCATATCACTGGCTGTGTCACACGACCGTGTTCGCCTGCAATGCCTCTTCACTGGCGGTTGTTTGGCAGACTGACCAACTGACCGACCGACTGACTGACTGATTGGTTGATTGATTGATTGATTGATTGATTGATTGACTGGTTTAACTCTTTGTCGTGTGGGTGAGGGGTAAGCAACCAAACTGCATGCACGGCTTCGAGAAGTAGCATCGCGGCTACTAAGCAGTGTCAGTGGGAGTTGGACAACGTGCGAGTCATGTGGGGGCGTTGAGTTGCCTTTGTGATGAGGCACTGGCAGCTTGCTTTCCGCTCAGCAGCAATCCATCCTCCTGCTCAGTCCACAGGCGCATCTGGAGGGAGATGGGCTGGGAGGCGTGCAGACTACGTTTGAAGGCATGGAAGCTCACTCATGACAAAGTGCTGCTGTTTTGGCTGTCGCTAATGGCGATGGCGATAGTAGTAGTAGTAGTAGTAGTGGTAGTGATGATGATGATGGTGGTGGTGCCGCTGTCCCATTTCAATGACTTCAACTTGGCCCAATTGTCGTTCTCAGAGCCTACACGGGGATCTCCTCCACCACAGCTGTGCCAACAACACCAGCCGTGTGAATTAACACAAATTGGCATGAGACTACTTCTAACAAGGAGCGGAAAGCGACGGGGTAGAGTAGTCAGCGGTTGCTGCGATGCGTCTTGCCATCACGTGAAGAGGTCACTCTCAATTCTTCACGTCAGTAGGCACCGTTGGAGGTGCACATTTGTGAGGCTCTTTGTTTTGCTGCTCAGCATTCGTGGTGAGATGTGGAGGGAGAGTTGATTTCACACACACGCACAAGCACACATGTCTGAAGGCAAACTTCGCCTAAGAAAAGAACCGGTAATGACCTCACTCCCCATTCGCATGACATTGTCATCTTCGTGCTTAGTAGAAGCCAATCGGTGGTATTGTCACTTCGGTTGGACGTGATCCTGATCCAGCGTTCGTCATGCCCACCTCCGTGCAGAAACCAAACTTGACTTGCACCAATTGTCAACCACGTGGTGTTGTGGTGTTGTCTACTCGATCCTCCAACTGTGACAGCATTGTTTGACAAATCTGTGGTGGCAGTAGTTGCACCGGCGAAAAGGGCCAACACTTAGACTCCACCAATGCAGTATCGCAAATCATGCCTGAAGGCACTTTGTGACGTAGCAGTGGGAAATGGGTTGATGCGTAAGGACAGGGAAAGTCTGAGGGTGTAGTTGTGTCGGCGACATCAACGAACCCTAGGCACTTGTCTACCATTGTAAGTAACTCTTAACATCGCCACCTTTGGTTCATGGATTTCACACGCGTCCCATTTGCTCTTCGGGTGCTCCAGTTTTTAGCATTTATATTTCACTATGCTATCGTGTGTGAATGATAGCATTACTTCAGGTCCTTTTGAATTTGGCTTCCTCTCACTGACGCATTCAATTCATTGTTTCTTTTTTCAATCGTCTTTCTCTACCCATTATTGCACCATTAGCACTTCACCAAGTGTGGATAGTTCCTATCGAATGGCTAAGGACACCGTTTCCTTCAAATTTATGATTTGAGGTTTTTCCTGAGCGCAATACTTTAACCAGTCTGGAGGGGCTTATGCCTCAAATCGCATCTATTAGTTAAACACTTTCTAGTTGGTGGTTCCTTTTGGGGGAAGTTTTGTTTGGGTTTCGAATCCCATTAAGCACGGTTCCTTTGACAGGTACTGTTCAGTCACATCCACCGATTTCACCCAGCGTGTCTGTGACCTATGGTGGATTTTATAAAGCGTGTGCATTTGATTAGTCCCTGGAACTTCGCATCAATCACTTGGTAGTTGCATTGGCATCGCTTTGTGTGCCTGAGTACTGTCTTACGCTCCGTTGAACCCTCTTCCTATGTTATAAGCAATGTCGTTTCGATAGAAGTTGATTGTAAGTCCTCGGCATATTCTTTGATGGTTTCGTCTGATCGATGATCCGGGAAGATGTGGGTAGTGTTCGTTTAGCTTCCCTATTGGTTGACTTAAATGAGTCCTGGGTATTATGCACATCCCCGGAAGAAAGAGAGAATGACATATGCATTTGTTTGGATCACCCAATTCTATACTAGAAGTTTTTTTTTAAGACCGATCTTTCAGGTTAGGGCTTGATATCTCCCCGCAAGATATGCTAGATGAAGTAGATTGAATGGTACCGCCTTAGCTCCGTGTTTGTGTGTGTGTGGGTGCGTGATAATTTTGGAAAAGAAAGACTCGATCACGTAAGCTCTGTTTGGAGTGGTGCCATTCCAAAGTGCATTCTGCCACTGCTCAAAACTCAAACCCTTTGCAGAGGCGGCGAGAGAGAGAGAGCGAGGCCAAATCGTGCTGGTGTGCAGACCTATCATTGTAGTAGGTGATAAGAGTTAAGTTGCAATATTATTCAGCCCTGAACGTAAAGTATTCCCATCTTTTGCGTTTTTTTTTATCTTGAGATTTGGCGAGGTCAGGTGTGTGGATACGATCCTATCACGTGACTAATTCTTTCAGGCAAACTGGTTGTCCTTACCAGGAGCTGGGAGGTAAGACTCGTTGTCCTAAGGCAAAGTCGACCGCTTACCTCATATGGAAATTGCAGTGGTAGAGTGAAGGCAACAATAATTCATTTCTACGTGAGGAAAGGGTTTTTTTTTTCTTACGAGAAGTTTATTACGATCCTGCTGTTGTGGCTGTAAACACCACGTCCATGAGAGTTGACAGTAAAGACTCTAGAAAAGTGCAGTTGCCTAGGCGATCGTAAGCAGTTTTAGTGTCTCCGAATAATATTCTCTTTTGCTTTTTCTTTCTCTATCGTTCAATCACATTTAACATTACCTATTTGAAGTAACCTTTTAGTCGACGCAAATATGTGACATTTAGTTAATGTGATTTTTTTAATGTTTTATTATAGCCTGCCATCGTCTTTTGACCGAAATAAAGTGGACACTACACATTTACAAACATTCCACAAATCCACAAAATGTTGTTGTCCCTTAAGTCGACTTTCTCACTGAGTTTGAGTGAATATTTTGAGCGTACTTTTCGGCAAAGAAGAAACACAAGTACTTCTCCTAGCCTTTCGCTGCAGTGGTTCTAGACTTCCGTCTCTCTTTGATGTTGGTATGCGTTGCCGGCTGGAGGTATAACGCACTCCGTATCTGATCACACCAATGCAAATGTATGAAATTCTTAAACCAATTTCAAGCAGGATACTGGCTCAAAACCTTTTATACCTGGGATTTTGGGAAATTTCAAGTGTACCGTCCCAATTCATCCCTTAGGACACTACAAGGCATGAATTAAGCTGGAAATTTGCCAAAGATATAAAGTCATGGGCGAGAAGCTGGAGGAATCCGTTCCTGCATTTGACGCTCTCCGTGATTTTCCTTGAGGAGGAAGCATGCATCTCATCACTCACCGTGCTTTGTGGTCTACTTTTAGGTGTCCCCTTTCCTCCAAACTTCCTAAAGGTGGCAAAGGCCATTCTGAAACGCCTCTTTCGGGTCTATGCCCACATCTACAATGTGCACTTCCGTGAGGTCCAACTCCTCGACGAGGCCACTCATCTGAACACCTCTTTCAAGCATTTTGTCTACTTTGTCCTTGTAAGTAGTATGTTGTCCCTTCACCTTCTTATATATAGGATTTGATTTCTGTCAACTTTTGGCTCCTTTCCCTTGTGAAAAGGGGTGATTACTTAACCTTTGTGTTCGTTTTTGAGTTAGAATTGTTAATCAGTCATTGGTTTTGACTCTCGACCTCGTAGAATGTGGGCATCGTCTTGGCCTAACTGACACTTCTGTGCTCAGGAACAGAAAGTACTGAATTTTACTGAATGAAAATTACATTCTCTTACCAACGTACTCTTTTAGTTAGAAGGCAGTTCCGATGTAGAGTGAGTAGTCACCACAGCTTGTGTCGATACGGCTCCCACAATCAGGCAAGCGCTTAACGAGCTAACTGCGAACCACTGAAGAAGAATTAAATGTTATCGCCATTATCGTTTCGTGAAGGTATTCATGCATTGATAATCGTTGCGGGTAGTAGGACTATCAGCATAAGAAACCTTAGCTGAAAACGGTCCTGTCAAGGGCAAAATCATCTGCATTTTAACTTGCTAAAGGTAAACATCAACCTGTAATTAAATTCATTGTCCTCCGATGTTAAGATCGAATGGTTTTATTCCTCCTTTCCTTCCACTGGTACAGGAGTTCGACTTAGTGCGGTCTGTAGAACTGGAGCCCCTTCAACCGGTCATCGATGTGTTGACAGCACCCAAAACAGATCGTCCTATGAGTAGCAACAATGCCAACAGCAGCACTTCTCACCATCAATCAGGAGGCAAAAACATCAATGGAGTAGTGCGGGCGGAGCCTCTGCCTCCCTCCCCGCCGGCTTCACGGCCGCCCACTGCTCCGTCCACGCGGAATTGACTTGTCACTCCTTTCTCACTGTCGTCCTATCATTCAAACCGACCTTCGTTCGTGCCTTTATTAATTGTTTGGCTTAATGATGGACGAATCATGAGTGTGTATGTGCCTTGCTATTTCCTGCTTCATTTCTTGCTATATTTGAGCGTTCAGACACATACGCCTCCTTTTTCGGGCTTGCAACTTGGGTTCCTCTCAAGAATGCCTAAGTTGCTACCTGTTCCAGGCTAGTAGTGGCTACAGCTTACTGTTGGGAACTTTCATCGAAGCAGTAGGTTCCGATGACCTCAAAGGGATAGCTAGCAGCTGCATTGTTGATGTTAGTTAGCTAGAGTATTGTTTCTTTAACAAAGATGCGATGGTTACCCCCAACTTGACATGGAAGGCCATTGGGCCCACCACATTCAGGCGGTTGGTTTGGAACGCCTCGATTTACAACTAAGTGATTCAATAGAGAAAGAACTACAGATGTTCTTGTTGGTTGTTCAAAATTCATTAAAATGGATGTAATTTTACGTGTGAAACACTTTAGGCGCAAGTGATCGCAAATGTCCACCCTAGGGCACAGACACGCTGGGTGAAATCGGTGGATGTGACTGAACAGTACCTGTCAAAGGAACCGTGCTTAATGGGATTCGAAACCCAAACAAAACTTCCCCCAAAAGGAACCACCAACTAGAAAGTGTTTAACTAATAGATGCGATTTGAGGCATAAGCCCCTCCAGACTGGTTAAAGTATTGCGCTCAGGAAAAACCTCAAATCATAAATTTGAAGGAAACGGTGTCCTTAGCCATTCGATAGGAACTATCCACACTTGGTGAAGTGCTAATGGTGCAATAATGGGTAGAGAAAGACGATTGAAAAAAGAAACAATGAATTGAATGCGTCAGTGAGAGGAAGCCAAATTCAAAAGGACCTGAAGTAATGCTATCATTCACACACGATAGCATAGTGAAATATAAATGCTAAAAACTGGAGCACCCGAAGAGCAAATGGGACGCGTGTGAAATCCATGAACCAAAGGTGGCGATGTTAAGAGTTACTTACAATGGTAGACAAGTGCCTAGGGTTCGTTGATGTCGCCGACACAACTACACCCTCAGACTTTCCCTGTCCTTACGCATCAACCCATTTCCCACTGCTACGTCACAAAGTGCCTTCAGGCATGATTTGCGATACTGCATTGGTGGAGTCTAAGTGTTGGCCCTTTTCGCCGGTGCAACTACTGCCACCACAGATTTGTCAAACAATGCTGTCACAGTTGGAGGATCGAGTAGACAACACCACAACACCACGTGGTTGACAATTGGTGCAAGTCAAGTTTGGTTTCTGCACGGAGGTGGGCATGACGAACGCTGGATCAGGATCACGTCCAACCGAAGTGACAATACCACCGATTGGCTTCTACTAAGCACGAAGATGACAATGTCATGCGAATGGGGAGTGAGGTCATTACCGGTTCTTTTCTTAGGCGAAGTTTGCCTTCAGACATGTGTGCTTGTGCGTGTGTGTGAAATCAACTCTCCCTCCACATCTCACCACGAATGCTGAGCAGCAAAACAAAGAGCCTCACAAATGTGCACCTCCAACGGTGCCTACTGACGTGAAGAATTGAGAGTGACCTCTTCACGTGATGGCAAGACGCATCGCAGCAACCGCTGACTACTCTACCCCGTCGCTTTCCGCTCCTTGTTAGAAGTAGTCTCATGCCAATTTGTGTTAATTCACACGGCTGGTGTTGTTGGCACAGCTGTGGTGGAGGAGATCCCCGTGTAGGCTCTGAGAACGACAATTGGGCCAAGTTGAAGTCATTGAAATGGGACAGCGGCACCACCACCATCATCATCATCACTACCACTACTACTACTACTACTACTATCGCCATCGCCATTAGCGACAGCCAAAACAGCAGCACTTTGTCATGAGTGAGCTTCCATGCCTTCAAACGTAGTCTGCACGCCTCCCAGCCCATCTCCCTCCAGATGCGCCTGTGGACTGAGCAGGAGGATGGATTGCTGCTGAGCGGAAAGCAAGCTGCCAGTGCCTCATCACAAAGGCAACTCAACGCCCCCACATGACTCGCACGTTGTCCAACTCCCACTGACACTGCTTAGTAGCCGCGATGCTACTTCTCGAAGCCGTGCATGCAGTTTGGTTGCTTACCCCTCACCCACACGACAAAGAGTTAAACCAGTCAATCAATCAATCAATCAATCAATCAATCAACCAATCAGTCAGTCAGTCGGTCGGTCAGTTGGTCAGTCTGCCAAACAACCGCCAGTGAAGAGGCATTGCAGGCGAACACGGTCGTGTGACACAGCCAGTGATATGGTCATGTGAGGCAGCTAGCACGCAACGCAGCACAGTGCATTGCAGTGCATGACAGTGCATTGCAGTATGACACAGCACGGGTTAACACTGAACACAAAACAACACAGCACGCTCACCTCGGCTACGCCATTACGACTGCCGTCGCCGACGCACAACCTACGTCGCATCCACCCGCTCGACCACACAAAACACAAGCACATCAACACAGAAAGCACTAAGACAGCCACAAGTGCAACAACATGCAACAACAGTAGAAACAACAGCGTCGTGCGCATCACAATGTCGCAGGATACGCATTCAGTCACAGACGGTGTCATAATCACACGTCCCCCTCCTCTCGCCGTGGGGCCACCACCCATCCACCTCCTCAAAGTAAGTTGGCGTCTTCGCCTTCGAGAAGCGTAGGCACTTCCCCATCCTTCCTTCAGCTGCATCAGCACTGCTTTGTCTGGCTAACCTGGTTGCAACTCCCCCTATACTGACATCGTGCTTTGCTGCGTGATGACATGATGCTGCCACTGGCCCTGTCCATATGGCGTGAGTTCACATCTCGGAGATGTCATTCCATACCTCTCGATATTTTACAATACGAAGCGCATCATTGACAGTTAGCAGCATCTGTGACAATACCGCTTGGTTACCCAAGCACGCACTTTGGTAAAGCATGCCATTGCAACGCCTCCTCCTCCTCCTCCTCCTCCTCCTCCTCCTCCTTCTTCTTCTTCTTCTTCTTCTTCTTCAACTTCATCAGCATCTTGTTCTGCTGGCTCTTCTTTCGCCTGACTTGGAGCGCCAAAGTGGGCGAGATACGTGACGCTCACTCTGGTCATTCGAAAATGCCACACACTAGATCCACTAATGACAACGCATTCCCAACGCATTCCACAACGCATTCCACTGTTCCGTCTCCAATTGATTCTGTCAATTCCCCCAGCTGCGCAGATTCGATCACACCAGTCACCTCACCTCACATCACCTCACCTCACCTCACCTCGGCTCAGCTCAGCTCGGCTCAGCTCGGCTCGGCTCACTTCGCAGTCGATAGTTAGCATCAGCAAACCGAGGCCAAAGTGAGACCTGCAAAGCTGTTTGTGAATGGGAAGCATTCTATGCTCGCTGCGCCTCTCCCAGCCTCTTCACGATGTGCAGATGAGTGGACGCCTCCAAACACAGCAGCACATCAACAGTAGCAAGTGCACTGCATTGGAGTGAGAAACGTGCGTCCGGTCGGGTCGTATACCACTCCAAAAGGCTTCAAGAGACCAGCAGAAACAATGCTATTTCAAGTGTCACACGAGGGAATAATTGCTTCGCCCTCCCCCTCCCCCTCCCCCCAATCCTCGAGGACAATAGCGACGTCCATCCAAATACGAGTCTGCTCGGCCAACAGGGGGAGCCACTACCAAGGCAAGCTTTGATGCCACCACTAGGAAGTAGATTTAAGCCTCGTGGTGAGGTAGCTGGTGGATGTGGCACAACTTCGTCAGCACAGTCACACCTGATCTTCTCCACGGTGGAGCATGGTGAAAGACTACTCGGGAGGAGCACGCACTAGTGTGAGGAGCTGATGTTTACGTCATGACAGCGATGGGGAGATGGAATCACCCTCTCTTCGGAGCTGAGAATGCCAACTTCGCCTAGTTAACTCCAACTTCATGGTACTGACAAGATCAGTAGGTCGATGCCATGAAATGACGTGACGAGGGACAGGCTTCTCGCCAAATCTTCTCCCCATTATCTGTCTCAACGAAGCACTCTTAGTGACGTGCTCAGTTACTCACTAGCGCACATCTCCTGTGAGAAGTGAGTTATGCTTGACCACCTCCTGATGCTCTACTCGCTCATTGTACTAACACACGATGGTTGTTTGAGATGAACATCACGCACCACCCGATTCCCACCATTCCCTACCCTACCCTGCTCTACCCTACCCTATCATTCCCTAGTAAGACGACTCCATGAGAACTTTGCATTCGTCACAACGACAAGTTCAAACGACATGGAAACGCACTCTGGCAATCGCTACTAAATCACATCGCATGGCATCGCATCACATCACATCACATCTCACCACATCACATCTCACCACATCACATTAAACCCGCATCTCCACACTCTCCCACTACCTACTTGTCAGCACAAGCAGGACTTTGTGTTACAACACCTGCTTCATGTCGATGCCGAAAAGCACAAGCCACGACCTGATGCTATTGTCTGTGGAATGCCTTTTCGATGGCTTTCAAGAGACCACTCAGCTGTCCACCGATTTCTTGCAATGCGAACTCCACCTCCTCAACCACCAAGATGTCCTACTGCTCTGCAGCAGTGCCATTTGTCTTTCTCTCCGTCACATCTTTCCAATCTACTTCGCCTCACCCCAAACAAGTCTGCCACTCATGTGCCACTCACCAATGGAGGTGGGGAAATGTGGACCACACACTCATGCCACACTGGCAGCAAACCTACCGAAGCAGTCACGCCAATTAGATGCAGTTGATAGGTAGGAATCTACTCACTAATTTTCAGGATGACTCTTTTGCCTCTACATCATCCATCATCCTAACGCTCGGCTAAAATGCCTGAGGAGGATATCTGCTTTCCCCTTCCTCTTTTTCTATTTTGCGTGTCAAGATTGCACCACTGTTTGTGACCGTGCAACTGATCTCCATCCTCCCACCATCCATGCTGCGAGTTACGTCTCTGGCTACAGTCAAATGAGGCATATTCCATCGTTCTTATGCATTTCCGGCAGGACGGGAGTGAAGATGCCGTCAAGGAGGCACAGAGGCTCCAGTCAGTGCGTGCATCGCTGCCACCAATGGCAAATCTGTCCTCCAACAGCCAATCAGCAGCCAGATGATCCCTATTCGGCCGACCGGTCGATCAATCACGTGACTCTGGACCGACCGTGGCGACGCCCATGGCATGAACGCCTCGCCTTGCTTTGACTTGCATCACCTCCGCCTTGATGAGGGACAGCACAAGTCCCTTGGGCAGGGTCACCTCTTGGACACTTCTCAAAAGAATGGAAACCTGCCTCGAGCAGTTGGAGTTACTCATCCCTTTACCAATCCTGCTCTTTTCTTTTTTTTAATTTCTCTCTTAATCGTTTTCAAAAGCCTTGGCTGTAATCGTGCGTTAACTATAAAGCTATGCCTAATTTCACGGTTTAAATCTATTTCAGTACACCTCTCTGGATGAATCATACTCTGAGGTCGTAGAAGTGCGTTTCTCTCACCGATTTCTTCTGAATTTTTTAGGACTAATTCAAACATTCACTTTTTATGTACTATTCCTCAAAATCACACCCTAGACCCGCATCATGAAAACTACGATTTTACTGCAATAGAACGCTGCCCCGCATTCACAAAGAAACTGCTGCAGGGGAATGTTAACCACTTGACGACTCGGAAGCAGTACTTTTACACAGTTGAAAAGCACACCACGTTAATCTCATGGTTTTAAAGCCAGTCCAACTGTTCGCAATACTCAATCTAAGGCGATTATATTTATCACAATCCGAAGGGTAATATATCAACGATGCACGTGACTTTAGTGCTGGGCATTTTGAAACACCCAGTACTATTATATTCCCATCTTTTTGATTGCGCGATGCTTTTTATTTTAAAGGCTGATTAAAATAACCTTCCACACGATTAATTAGCATACAAATTCTGGGATTTTGATAGAATTACGAAAGTCCACTTTGTTTCGAAAGGTGAGATACATAAACTCTGCGCCTTGAACACCGTATACAAGCCTAATGTACCTTCAAAATGCACTTCAATGGTCCCATCTAAAGATGTAATTTCTACCCAAATCGTGACAAATCAAGTTAGCTAGGATAAAGTAGTTTACAGCCAATTATGAAAGAATTCCACAATGCCTGTAGTTAAAAGAACCTCGTTCAAATTAAAGAACTTGGAGTAATGATAACCTTTTCAAAGAAATGAAGGCGAAATTCGAAGAGACATTTTACTCCATAGCGTAGAATTTTCGACACTACCTTAGCTAATATCCCAGAAATGAAGCACCAAAAAATGCATATGAAAAGAACCTGAGTTTGATTTACATCAATGAAACCTGATTACAGAGAAGAAAGCGGCCCTGAGAAGTTAATTCATGATTAGGTTCGAGTCACTTCCACAGAATATAAGCGCACCGAAGTGTCATTAGCAAGCTAAATGTTTGTGAGAAAAAAATGCAAGAAGTTTACCTCAGGAGGCCTACAAATCCAGCAGGCATAAGCCTTCCCGTGTCGCTGAATCGCATGCACATAATAATGGATAAGCACACGCTAACACCTAGAAAAACAAGCAGATGTAAAAAACAGTGAAAGCTACCCAGTAGTAAACGAGCATCTCCCCTAGATAAGTGGTAAGAGCCAAGAAGAATTAGAGCACCAAAAGCAAGTCCCGATACAAGCGATAGAACGCTGCCTACGAAGCCATTTAGGCAACGGAAAGAATTGGAATACCAGCTCCAACATATCCCGCTATACCGCCACCTCCAACCACTAACCCGAAAAGCAAACCTGGCAGATCGAACATCGATTCAACGCGGAGCCAGGGCCCCCGCTATCAAAACAACCAATTTAAGTACCGCTCCAAATACTGCTGAAATGCCAGGAATTACGTTTAACGAAAGAATATTTTTTTCTTGCTTTTAAAAAAACATTAGATTTTTTTACAAACTAGTGGTATTTTTTGCAAAACTAAAGTCAATCTTAGAGTTAAAATGAATTTTCTGCTCAGGATTTTTAAATGTACCAAATGTATAGAAATGCTTTTATTCACAGATTTACCTACTTTTTGCTGTGTCAGTATGCCATAGCGTGAGGAATGCTAAGCAGTACGCAATGTAAAAGATGGCAATAACAGAATTTTATTTTTAGGTGTGTAAATGTATATTCCGGGGTCTATTGACATTCAGTTCTAAAACCATCCCAGATATTGCCCTTTATTCCCTTTTGATGTGTAATTTATAGCATCCTTTATATTTACAGGAGGTCATAATGAAGGTTGAAAAAAGGTTGTTACGATAATGTGAAGTAGCTTAGGTTACGGGCACAGCCTGTAGCCGATTCGCCACTTAGCACGACTTTCTAAGACTTAGCTTTTCGTTTAATCGAATACGGAACAATACTACCTAATAAGGCATTAAATCGCTTTGATGATATTTTGATGAGCCAAATAATACATGTAATTTCCATTTTGACCGCACCATCTTGTATAAGAATATGGTTGAAGACATTGAGGAACTGTCATTCGGTTGGTAATGATGTAATCCTTACCACAGTAAATTTTCCTAAACGCATGGGGATTTGTGGTAAGATTTACCGTTATGTGCAATCACCCATACGAATCATGTGGAGAACTAAGCAAGTGGCTAACTAACGTTGGCACACCAATTTATTTCAGCGACCCCGTTTGCAATCGAATAATTTGTAAAGAAATTCACCTTTAATCTTGTTTACATGATCATACTTAACCCCCTCTACCTAAAATTTCCTACCTTAAAGTCCACAATGCAATGGGTGGAAGGAATTGACCGCAACCTGGTAAAGAAATGTGATGCTTTGTTGTGCGTGACCCAACATAAATCCCAACATTCTTACTGAAAATGTACGCTTTGTAGGACACTCACCCGTTAACCTAACCACTTCTTTCTGTTTTGAGAAATGGAAGCAAAGTTTCTATCTACCCCCTAAGAGGCACTGTAACGAGTTCATCCGATTTGTAGCATTAAGAAAGGCGAGACCTCTTTTCGTAAGATCAAAGGCAACTCCATAACGGAACAAAAAAGCAGGCCTAAAGGGCTGACTCCATGTCGCCTAGCCGAAGCATAAAGGCTGACCATTCTGCACCCGCAAAGCCAAAATATGCAGTTGAATAAGAGGCCGGAGTTGTACACAGCCTTGGCGGTTGCAATGCCTACCAGGGAACTACGAGACTTCCCACCGTTTTCGCAATTCCTCGCCGCCGTCGGAAGGGATCGCTTGCTGCATCACTGTATGAACTATGCTGAGAAACTATTTATGTTTTGTGCAAATAAAGGACTAGACGCATCCCTGATCGTTCCCAAACGATCCACTCACCAACCCACACCTCTAAGGGACGTACCAGTTCATTCTACCAAGACAACCTGTCAAGCATTAGGAAGGATGATGCTTATCATCAAAGAGATTATAAACTAGATAAAATTCCTTCATTTATCACTCCTCGCTACCCATTCCTCATTCAAAGTAGACACTTTTGGGATGTAGTCAATTGATTGACACACCTTCATAACACCTTTTTTTGCAATTTCTTCACTACTTCTCAATCATTTTCACAATGTACTTCGCAGTAGTTCGTTAATTGCAAGAGTCTGAAGAGGACAAATGTCCACATAATTGCCTACAACACTGCTTCCAGTCGCGTTCATGGGTCTCCCTGCTTCTACGCCCTCTTGCACCGCATTCAGTCGAGCTTCCATGGATTTGGCTAAGCGTCTCGATAGCCGGGTGGACGGTAGTTGGGCCAGACTTTCACAACTGCTGGAGGAAAGGAGAGTAGTGGAATGGGGTTGTGGTGTAGCTGAACGAACAGTCAGACCTCCTGTATAAGCAGCAACAGCAGAAGCAGCGCCAGAAGGTGGCTGAAAGTCCAACATTGCGTAATTTAAGGTGGAATTGACTTCTGATGCAGCCTCCTTTCCGAAAAAGCGTGAAGCCGGAGCTGATGAACGGGAAGTTGCTGATTTCGCCTCCTGGCTACGGAGAAGGCTTCGTACGTTTTCATAAGTACCTATGCGATGCTGTAAAGAAAAAAACTATCTTACTGTTCTTATTCCTCAAATGGACCATCATAATTTTGCATAACTACGCTACCAAGGGCGTTTGATCATCCCCCGATGAATGTGGAGGTGGTGATGCCAATGTTGGAGGCGGGGGTGATGACAGTTCGACAATACAGTCAGTATCAGCTTCTCTACGACCATTGCTGCATTTTCCAGCCTCTCTCTGTTCAGCGACCTCAGTAGTTGGTTGTAGGAGGTTTGCCCACGATAGGTTCAGTGTTGGGGAGAGCAGAGGAGGGATGTTGACGTAAGCCCGAGTGCAGGTCATAGGTGGTGGAGGCGGAGGAGGCACGGAGGGGGGTGATGATAAGCCAGTTGAGGGATAACAGACAGCCGAGCGAGTCTTTAGGGTCCTCGAGCGCTTCTGATGGTCGATGTGAGCCTCGAAAAAGAATGTGAATGAGCCTTTCGCCTACTTATAGAACATAAGTAGGTGTGTTTATATGCTTCAGTACCTCGAGATTTTTACGAAACTTCGTGATGTTTGGGATGCGAAAGAGGTAGTGACCTTCTCCATGTGGAGCCCGTCGACCTGTTTCCATCTTGAAGAGACATCCATGAAAGGCGAACTGACGGAGAGTTGTTAGTGGCCATTCCAACCGCAGGGTCTGCATTTGTGGCGTCGAATTCTGTTCACATCCAACCAAGGTTTGAACACTCGGAGTCTCCAAACTCAGACTCTGACGGCTGCAAAAGGAAAGAAAATGAGGAATTGAAGCGACTCTGAATCAGTAAATAGTGATCAGGGAATATAAATGGTTGTGATGGTACGTTTGACTATCCGGAACTTCAGTCACCGTGACTTTCGGCTCGTCACGCACCCACCTACCAAAATTGTAGAAGTGCGTTACTCAGCATCCAAAAGCTGTAGACGTTCAAGAGATTTCAGCATTAGCATCGAAGTTAAATTTTGATCACTTCGAAGACCACTATGCATGGGAGGTTGCTGAGGTTGCAAACACACGCCCGCAGTACCTCAAGGACGTCTCGATGCCCGACACTAGGGTCATAATAACCAACGTGAATGATGGAAATCAGAAAGCTGGTGACAACTACCGACGAGCAAGACACTAGAGATTTCTGTGATGATAGTATTTCGACTTCTGCCCAATTTTTATAAAGAGCAAACGATCTTAATATTCGTTTTTAAGTGTACACACGCCAATTTATGCAAAAAATCGTAGGTCTCACCATCGAAAGAATTGCTATAGCTTCCAGGAGGGCTAAAAATAGGCTTTCAACGGAGCAGTGAGAGTGATCACGCTTTCTATTTTGGAGAGCAATCAAACGAAAGAAGGCAAAATAAATTCACATCACCTACGCAAAGGATGTAAGCGAGTGCTTAAAAAAGGCAGCAACAGTTGTTTGCGATACGGGGATAAATACAGCTTCTGTGGGACTACCTACCGCCGCATCACCCACACGCACACACCCGTCCATTCGTGATTGGCTAATGGTACTGCAATTCAAGGTCACGCGTTGGGATGAGTGAAGGACTGCGCACACCGGCCGTTCAAGTAGGCACTTGAACAAATTTGCGGAAATTGCATGTCCATTATGGAGAGAATTCATTCCTTTCAGGGTATAAATAATGACAGTTCAGTATCCCCCCCAAGCTTTGGTTATTTCCAACGCGATAAGTAACAGAGGGTAGACTAGGTCGGTAAGGCGCATGCAGTTACAGGCTTCAGTGCTGGTTAGGGAGTTAACTTGGTGACTGTAGCTCCTCCGATTGCGGTTGCAATTAATGCAACGAGATGTACTTCTGCCGTAACCCTAAGACCAAATTTCCCCACTCTATTCTGAGAGATGCAGAAGCATCCAGATCTACCACACATGCCCCCTAAACGACGCCTCTATGAGGGGGAATCTGGGGTCCATATTGTACTTGGGACATAGATAAAGTGGGTTTCCTTTAGGTGTGAGCTTCTCTGCAACATTCAGCCAAGGCCCAAAATTGTAGGAAGCTTACCAAGTCACTTCATAAATTGCTGACGAAAGATAGATCTTACTTTTGACAGAAACTAAAAACATTATTTCCTCCCTCCTCTCTCCCATACTTTGCCAGGGAGTGAGGGGAGTGAAAATGTGGGAAATAGGGAAGTGCAAGACCACGAACTTGGTGAAAATGCCAAGGCCTGTCAATCGACCGCCAAATGGCAGATTACTTTGGAAAAGTGTGCACAATCATTATTAGACAATCGACAATAATAGAGGCAGTAGAGGTAGATGCCTCCTCCTCCTGCAGGCAACTAGCTAGCTGACTAGCGAGATGGCCAGGTGAATAGGGTCGTCTGAAAGTTAGTCCAAAATGCACGTGTTTACATCACTACCAAGTGCCTCTAGCATACAACTCGCATACTTTGCCCAATCTGCGATTCGGAGGTACTTCTGCTAGCTCAAAAGTGGTGCCGAGAAGAGACAACCTTCAGCCTATCACAATGTAGGAAAGAATACCTGTTAGTAAGGCATAACTTATGCTGAGTACCATTCCTATGACTTTGGTTAGATCGACGATTGATAAATGCAGGAGGATGGGATAATGCTTTCTCGTTCCATATCCACACCAACATACCATGTCAAAAACATCTACCTTTCCCGATAAAAATAAGGCTAGCAACAGTAAACTTGGCAGCCGAAGAGTCACTAGCGATTTTGACCAAGATTTTATCCCGCCTGCCATCCATTGATTAACAGATCGCTTTTGGACCTATTAAATTGAGGATGGCGTGCGCCTGGGTAAATCGAACTCCTTTTTCTCCTACCCATTCTTACACAGAATGCTAAAAAGATCTTCCTCTTGCAAATGACATACGTTCTTGCACATACGTGACATAGGCTGGGCAGACTAATACACTCTTCTAGTAACAAAAACAACCTACACAGCTGCCATGAAATACGCTTGTGGTATTGCTGAATGATCTATTTTAAGCATGTCTAGCTCCTGGTAACAACCATGTTAAATCTTGATTTACTTTGCACGATGGTTGAATTGGTTAGAGCAGTACTACAGATGTTGGTACCATACTAGAATAACACATCTGGAAGATGGTAATCGGGCTTCCTTCGAAAGCTTGACAGCAAATGCGTCAATTCTGACCTTTTGCGGGATAGCGAGGGAGGTAAATCATACTAAGCCAACTGAGCAGGCGTAGTTTACGCGGCACTGGTGTCTAAATTAAATGAGGTATAACTTTCAAATTAGTATTTTAATGGACACAAAATCTTACTTCCACTAATCGCACTTCTAAGGCTCTTATAAACCTCAATTTCCGTATTTTTCTCTTTAAAGGTTGGGTGTAACGGAAAATAACAAAATTCAACATTTCAAGGTAATGCATCTACCGTATGGACGCATGAACACGCCGGAAGCGACCGCTTTGGACAGCAGAGGCACGAGTTCATATGATGTTTAGTCGTGTCCCCACTCAAGATAATCAATTAGAAAGTGATAGGGAGATAGTTAAGGCCCCAAACACAGCCACCAATATAGACCGTCTCTAGTATAACTCCGAAACGTAAATAATCCGCGTTTTCTCCGAGAGCTTTAAACTTTATCTATCCATCTGCCCATGTCTTTATATACTGAAAAATCTTTTTAAAGTCTACTATGATTTAAGCATCGGAGCTTCAAAAACTTAGTTTTCATTTCAGTAAACGACTTGAAAAGGGACAGACGTACTTATTTTTCGATTTCTTAGAGAGGAGCGTTGTCCAAAACTGCTTGATTCCACATTTCCGCAAGTTCGACGGACTATGAATACCTGACCGGAGCTTCCTACCACTAGAAAAGCATCCGGACTGGGACGAAAGCAATGATTGGCAAGAGAGGTTGGAATCATTTTCCATTGTCCAAAAGGATAGATCAAAAAACGTTCCTGAATTCAACTGATCGCAATTAAACGAGAAGCCATAGTCAACTGCTAAAGAAGAAAAAATAACTCTAAGGTATATAAAGTATAACTAGTCATTAGGCAGTGATGACTCCCCGCTCACAGCAATTCTGCGATGAGGGGCTTAGGAGATCCAAGTCACCAGGTCCACCAAGATGAGCCGGAATCTTTAAATCAGCGTCCCTCGAAAAGAATACAAGACAGCCATTTGAGCAAGTAAGGGATCCTGTAATCCGACAAGCTTCTAGCTGAAGTCGACATGCCGAGTTTAAGCGCAGTGCCACATCCTCCGGCAGATTGAAAGACTCTAATTTTTGGAGTGTGTCGTCGGAGGGGAGCTTAGCGCCCATGCTAAAAGTAGTACTGTTCTTCTTAGAGGTTTTCTGTGGAAGTGCCATCTTCGTAAAATCACTAGAGTGTGAACGGAGAGCGCTCGCTGACCTACGTGGTGTTGGCAGGAAAGTGCGGATCATGTGCGCAGGTAATGCAGTGGCTTCAAGATGTTGATTAAATGGCAGAGCACCAAGCCAAATACCACATAATTCAGCGTTGAATACAAATTGCTGTCTTAATTTTGGGCTGTATTGCAATCCGGAGGAATCAAAATGCATGCTTTCAGCAGTGGGATATGCCAGACAATCCATTGATATTTCACAAGTAAAATGAAAGCAATGATGAAAATACGTTGATACGTGAGTTTAAATGTGGCAAATAATCTGTACCACAATATTCACGGAGACTTATTTGTGCAAATGACCACACGATCAGTTTAAAAATCAGTGAAAAGAAATAAACTATTCAAACGCGTTCCAGGACACAAAAAATCACTGAACATAGCTATAGATATGCGATAAAACGCAATGCGGCTAACTTCAAAAATTCGCTAAGTCGAAAAAACGAGGACCCTATTACAAATCATGTGAATAGTTTAATACGGCTAAATGATCAAAAAGTAGCAGTAATAACAGATTGCAACAAGAGAAGAAACTGATTGCTACTCGGGTGCACATTAGTAAGGAACTCAACAAAGGCATACTCATCGTCAAAATAATTGTGTATTGTTACGTGGTGCACAAAACAATTGCAAAAATTTCACCCATCTATGGTGACTTTTGCTAGATTAACTACAGGAGTAAAATGCCTTTCTCTACGTTACTTTACTTCCCAAAGACATACCGCTTATTCTAGTTCCTCTGTATCCACTTTGCTTAAAGTTTTTCAATATACTTTTTTGCTAGGCTGCAGGTTTCGGTTACGGTCAGTTGCATGTCCATAATGCTCTAGTGAGGCATGCCATCTGCCCCTATCTCTATATACATACATATATATATATATATATATATATATATATATATGTATTCTGCCCAGTGTTGTGTCTTCTTTTGCCTCCAAAATAGTCTAAGAATGCTACATTAATGACAGCGAAAAATGGACCCGGCTTTGAAGGTTTTCTGGCCTGATCAGTGCAAAGAGGGATAAAGGCTGCTGAAATAACTTGAGAGACAGATCAATCGAAGGAAGAAGCATCACCACCCAAGTATTACAATGCCAATTGCACAGATCCCTCTGTACTTTGATTACATATACCATGCATAAGTGTTGTACGATCCATTGCCTGCGAGGTAGTTTCAAGGCGCTACTCTACTAGCTTTAGTGTAATCTGAAGTTCCTAAAAAATGCTGCGAAACTATTATTGCCAGTTTAAATTGCAGCCTATTTTTTACACTCATAGCCTTACACAAGCATGATTTACCATTACTGCGTAAAGCATCAACACCTTGATAAACTTTTAATCATAGTGACAAATCCCTTTTGGCTCTGCTACTGTATCTCCAAAGAAAGGAATGATCACAATATCATTCTAGGAAGCATAAATTCTTCTTTTGGTTCCTAAAAATATCTGTAGAAGCAAAGCAGGAAACTATTACGATATATGTCTATATGTATGCCCTCAAAACCTGGAAAAACTAAAGCGGCTGGTGTGGCTTAGATAACGACACACTAGACAATGGTATGATGATCGCCATCAAATTGCTGTTTGTCGATGATGCGCATAATACTAATACGTTGTAGCACTTTTGTCTAAAATGGTCTAATAAAGCTAAAGGTGGGCGCTGGTTAGTTCAGAAAATTGCAAAAAGCATCGCGATTCGCACTTACGCATTGAAGCAAAATTCTTCTATTTTTAGGCAATTTAAGTGCCCTTATAGCATTTTAGATTATTAATTTTAAACATACCGAAACGGTTACGTGACAATTACTCTGTAATAAATATTGCGAATTTTTTACCACAAATTTGCCATTATGTGCACAAATGACAAATCCAGGCAACAACCTAAAAAATTTCCTAATCAAGTGTTGACACAATTTTAAACCTAGGAGCAATCCTTAACTACCTATTATTAGTCGATTAAAATAAATTGGATACTTATAATGTGTCAATTTGGCCTTTACCTAACCCGCTACCCTTGACGTTTTTGGATCTTGTTGAAGGTTTTCGATGATGCAGGGTTTTCGGAATTATTGACGTGGGTTTGTACCAAGGGATCCAAAAAGCGTCTTCAGTAGGAATCTAAGCATTTCATACCATGCGTTTAGGTTAATTCTTAAAGTTTTTTAATGTCTAAATAGTTGGCTTAATTATTCTAATCAACCATTTGTCTTATCCTACGCCAACGTTATTTGGTTACTGCCTCTATTTCACAGTCAAGGTTTTTGCTAGTTCGTGCCTCACAAAGCCTTTGTATACTTTTGAGCGTGTAAATAATTAAGATATCTTACATTTTGTTTATGAAGCGATTTCATTTTTCCAAACTCATTCGGATTCGGTTGTCGTTGGGTATAGTATTTTTTTGTATGAATTAGGTCTGACATAATTTTTTTCCGTTTTGAGATTTTTATTTTTTTTCTTCGGTGATTTTGTAAGGATGGAGAACGGTCTGACCGAAGTTCATCTCGTTTCCCTTCCCTCGGAGGTCAAATCTCTTAAGATTGTCGACACCAATCACTCAAACAATAAGGACAACAGCGATATGTCTAGCAGTAGGACTCCCAGCCCCACCAAGAAATGTCACGAGATGATGTTTATTGATGATGGCACCGCCTCTTCCTCTTCTTCCTCTGCCACCTCCACGAAGGAGCGCGATAAACAGCGCCACACTGGCGGTGACACTGATCGACAGATGAACTCCCTCCATTGTCGAGTTGTCGAACCTCCACCCTTCCTCCCACCACCTCCGCCGCCACCACCGCCACCACCACCGCCAGTATCTCCAGAAGTGTGCGAATTATCCCCTGCACCCTCTCGCCGTCTGCCCACCGTGGTAGTACTCGGCTATCAACGCGTTGTGGCTGAATCGCAAGCAGCCGCCGAGCGAATGCATCAACAGCAGCAATCAATAAGGCAAGGCACACACCCCACCGACTGTCCGCTAACTCTGAGCATTGGGTCTAGCGGACTTATAGATCACGGTCTTCCCGCCTCTCCACACGGTCGGAATAACAGGGTGCGTACTGTAATGCCATTAATCCTGTGGATTGGCGAGGGGCAGGTGCTTGACGAGTTTCTTACTTTCAGGTAAAGTGTCCCCAGCCCGACGATCTCCACTACTTGGTACAACCCCCTCCACCACAGGCTTCTCCCACCAACACCTCGGATGATATTAGCATTTCACCAATCACCGTATCATCCTCCCATTCACCACCACTACCATCAATCACTTTGCAGGGGGCCGCTTCTTCCGACCAATCAGTTTCCAGCTCACCACTCAGCAGCTCGCCGCCAGACGCAGGATCTCTGTGGCCAATGTTGGGCCCAAAAACTGTGGCTGAGGATGCAGAATCTATCGCCGAGTCTGTATATCATCAACCACCCAAAGCGGCCGATCGCAGCGCTGCTTATCGATTGGCACGTCGTCTCTTCACCCTGGATGGTTTCAAGATCGGTGATGTTGCTAAGCATCTCTGTAAGAGGTAAGTAACTGCGTTGTCAATAGCTTCTTGTCATCTGGGAGAGAGGATGAAGATGCGCTGTTTGAGGCACCTGGTACCTCCTCGTCTATAATTCCTCTCTCTGAGAAAGCTGTTTTCTCATGTTTATCAATTTTATTACAACGCGGTGGTTTTGGTAGTTCAAGTACCAAAGGGATGTATGCCAGATTGCATAAACCTTGTGTTTAATCTGCGGTTGAGATTCCAAGTTTCCTTTTATTTAACCGCGCATACGCATTAGTGTGAGGGGTTCTCTCGGCCACAGGGACACGTCCTAGTGACTCACCGGCCACGCACGTGTGCGTGCGTACATGCGCATGTACCTGCGCGTGTGACCGCGCATCTCAGCGAATGTCGCGTCACCCCTCTCCCGCTTCTCTCACCCCATCGCATATACATAGATGCGGCGGCTGCTGCAAATACTACTACCCCAATTTTAGCGCCCTTTTTTCCTCCGCCGAGGTATGTATGAACAAAGTGTGAAGATTGGATTAGTCCTATTTTTAGTGGTGACTGTTGCATCTGGGATATGATTAGGTGGGTAAGTGGGTGAAGATCAGGAATATTTATGGCTTCTGTAGCGATGTTATCTTCACCATTTCGATGAGAATGCGTGTGATTAAGACATGGCCACATGGGTCCCAACCTTTGACCCTCGGTAGTGGAGACGGTCATGAGGTCGGAGCTAGTTTGTCTCATGTTCTTCTGGTAGGATTTGGCTGTGATTTTATCACAACTGTATTTGAGTTGTCTGAAAAGGCCTTTATGTGGTAATCGTCTATGACGGGATTACAGGGCGGTAAGCACTACACAATTCACCCCACTCATGTTAAGATCAAAGTTCACCAAGCTCTCAGGACGGTGGCACGTGGCAGATGTGGCAAGATGCGTATAACGGTGGGCCTTTTGTACGATCAATTTAATTTAGACTGCATTAAGTCGATTTTGATGACCAAGCAAGATGTCTGACAAGATATCTAGGGCTCGGCCCAGTTGCACTCTTCATTTTTTTTCAGATGGCTGACTTTTAGATTCGTGTTTATGCCAAGGTTAAACAATATCCTGGCTGCTGTTTTCGTTGGAATTGGTGGATGCGAGATGAGGGGGAGAAGTAATTGGTCATGTCTGGGCGTGTCATTTGACTACTTTCGTGCTGTAAATCGGCTGCTCCTGCAACAATCTGATATGAGAATCGGAACTCCATCATGTTGATATCTGTTAGCCTCATGCACAAAATACATCAAGGAGGAACAGCACCATCGCATGCTTGTCATTGTGTCGTTTGCATGTCTGGTTGTACGTTTAATACTTCCCAAACCTGTGTGGTGGATGCACAACACTTGCACGCTTTGATTCCAACCCTTAGCTCCTTAACACTAGTTATAGGGTTGTGAAACACTTCTCACTATTACTGGGCTAAAAAGCGAACGGCTTGGAGGCTCAAGATAGACCTTGGAGTAAATCTAATTTATGTTGTCCTCTGGAGCTTTCATGGAGCTATACCCCAAACTCGAAATACAATGCAAATGCAATGCCGAACTTTGCGAACGCGGTGAAGATCTTTCAAGGAAATTATGTCATTGCATTAAAGTACATCAAGCTTATTAGCTGTCAAGTTTTATCTCCTTTGGATGGCTCAGGCATGTTTCCAGGCCATCGAAGTGCTTCATCAATGGGAGGTATCGACTGGGTGACGGAGTGATTTGATTTCTTTCAAACCAAACGGAGGTTAAAAATTGAACTCTTGGATCTTTAGCTGTCATAAGTTATTACCATGGTGCCATAAACTGTCTCATATAGGTCGCTAAATTTGGCTTGTTACGACGACATAAGCATTAAAAATGGTGGGAGTCTTCAGGGGCTCATCAATCACTGCTGTGTAACAGAAGGTGGTGATACCCACTGTGGAGACATACAAGGCCCTACAGGGACTCAAACTCTGCTGCAGGCATCCCTGTTTGGTTACTGCACCCACGGTTTGTGTGCGTGTGTGTATCCTTTCTGTTGTTGCCCGCGTAACCGCGCTAAATAGACCTGCTGTGTGTGCATGTGTGGGTGTAATCGATAGGGCATCTCGGTTGTTGCCCACTTTGCGCACACAAACCCGTGTCGCCTTCCCGCGCGTCCGCTTTTGCCCACCGCCTTGCATCTGCTGCTTGCTCGGTTCATCAACTTGCCGACCGATCTACCAAGCCACCGAAAGATGCTCTCTGTAGCCCGTGCTCCTGCCTATCGCTTGGGCAGCGTAGTGGTGCCACTCGTGCCTGCAAGCAATCTCCATAAAGAGATGCACTGTTCTGCGAAATATGATGTTTTTTGATCTTCCACTTTGCTCCTCCGTAGTCGGGATGCCTAGAAGGTTGTTTAATTTACTTGGAACTTGTCACTTAATCTCAAGTTGGGGGTTCCCATTGTCCTACTCGTTCACTGCTTTTCACCATAAGCTACACTCAGCTATCCATTTCATGCAGAACTCATCACTTTTTCTGGCTGAAAAAGTTGGCAGCCGCCAAAACCGGACGCTTATTTTGGCGTTTCAGTTCTGTCATTTAACACGCTTGTTGGTGTCACGTGCATATGACGCCTTGATTTTCGACGTCCGGAGTGACAACTATGTGGAAAGTTTTGTTTCACATTTCGGAATAGCTGATTACGCACCAACTTGTATAGCTATTGGATTCGTGGTTTTGAAGCCTTAAATTGACGGAGTGTTTTAGGTCTGAGGCAAAGTAGCAGCTGAATCGGTAAACTCGGTTGTTTGGGTGTTTTTGTCGTATTAAAGCAGTAAAACATCTGGCTTGTGGTCTTCTCTCTTGTGTTTACAGTTCGTATAAACGTCGCATCTTTTGCAAATGAGATTCAAGGTGATTTATGGTTTTTACTTGATTAGTTTCGAAGTGGATCGTCTTTTTTCTTTTCCGGCGCTTTTTGTGGATAAGAACCTAGAAAAAAACCGCCACCCACGCTTTACTCACTCGAAACTGATGGGCTTTTATTAAATACAAAGGTTTTCACAATTGTTTCTTTGTTGCTCATGATGACTGTAACCAAATAGACACGTGGATTGCTTTGCATTCATTACAGCAATGTGATCATTTTAGGACCTTTTAATGATGGTGATGGATGACTCTGGGGAGAAGACGGGAATAAACACAATCCACTCATAACGCTTGACTTTTGTGCGAGCGTTGCTCACCTATTTGATGTGACTATCAACTATGTTTAGCATATGAGTTGACAAACGTAATTATCTGCTGGGACACTGATTGACCTGTCAAGTAGAAGAATTAGTAACATAACACGCAGAGACATGATTTATTGCCACTTCTATTACCTGACACCCTCACCAAAAAGTGCAGACTTTAAGTTGACTGTTTTCACACTAATTGGTCGTGTTTATGTTGATATTATGCCTTATAGGAACGACTTCTCGCAACTGGTGGGCGAGGAGTTTGCGAGTTTCTTCGACTTCACCGACCAGACGTTAGATACGGCACTGCGCCACTTCATGACAAAGTTCGCTCTAACTGGAGAGTCGCAGGAACGAGAGCGCATTCTCTTTCACTTCTCGCGTCGTTACGTGGCCTGTAATCCTGGTGTCTTTGTTTCTGATGGTAAGTATACAGTGCATACATGCCCTTCATTCCCAGTTTCTGTGGTCTGTGGTGCCTTGGTTATTGCTGAAGGCATTATTAGACTACACAAGTGTAAAAATATCATTTTACGGCTGTACCGATGGGTCGGAAAACCAATAGCATGCGTGGGCAATTAACGAGGGAATGAAAGAGTCCACTTGCTCATATTTAAATGGGCAGTCATTAACAAAAAACTGGGACATTTAAGTTTACCTGGCAAAAGAACTGATTTTAAGAAGTGGAAACAGTGTCAAAATTCTCCAGTAAGGCACAATCATCCTGAGAGCGCCTGCTCCAAATTTTTTAACAACTGCAAATGCCTTGCAGAAATACATGACGATGGAGTGCGTATCGACCATGCTAAGGGCGGGAACAGAAACACTAGGATGCAGACCATCAGAGCCGTACAGGTGGTAATTAGGGCCTAATGTGATTGAACTGCTGGAACCACTGGAGCAAATACCTATTGTTAAGCAGTTTGAGCATGCTTATTCTCACCGAATTGTGTTTGAAGTCTTCTGTACGTAGAAGTGGGCATCAACGAATTGGGGTTTCGTGTGAGTTTCTCATGGACGAAAGGCTTCGTTGATCACAACAAATTGTTGTATGCATGCGCTTATGTGCGCAGCTACGGTAGTTCTTGTTGGTTGTCTTGACAAAGGGTGTTTGGACTGGACTGGACTGGACTGGACTGGACTGAACTGAACTGAAATGACCTACGAACGCATGTGCGTCCACTGGTAGCACGAGCAAACGGATGGGCTTGTGACTTGCTGCTGTGTATCACACCTTTTTATGAAACAAATATGAAATAAATTTTTATATATACTCGAAACCCATTGTAATTCACTAGATTTTTTTCTGTTTAACGCTATTCGTTTTGTTGCGGTCATCTTCCTCAGTGCTTCTGTCTCAGGCACTAGATCCATAGTCACCTATCAAGATGCGATCATCCGAGAACGTCTTGATTAAACGGTAACGGCGCGTCCCCTGGATTTCATATTCTTTGCGAATCGCCTTTTAATTTTATTCCTCAAGTCTACGTCCTGCCTAAGGGCGTTGGTCACATTAATTACTTTTAAGAGATATTTTAGTGTTAAGTAACTTTCCTTTGGCGGCACTCTCTATAGCGCGTCTGATTTCAATATGCAAATTAAGGGCGCGATTTCTGGCCGAAGGTAACTTCGCAGCACCTGCTAATTAGTAGCCATGGCTTCTGAGGTAAATAAATCTGTGAAATGCACGGAGCAGACAGTGATTAAATCATAGAAGTCACTAATCTGTCTGACATTCCTCTTAATTACTCAAAATTAGATATCTGCCTGTCTACCTCACATTATTGTGCGTCTTCTATGCGCCATCGTCACCCTCCAACCCATCCATACTCGCTCTTTCTCTGCCACTTCTCAGGCCATAATAATCATCGTGTATTCTCCAGCCTCACATCTGCCCTTCTCCTTCAGTGTCGGACTTGATTTGATCAAAAGCCTTCCTTAGACACCTCCTCCTTGCACATAATTGCTTTTTGGCAAGCTTGTGGTGTAGAGGTTATTTTTTTCTCTCGGCCAACTGTTAAAATTTTGCGTCTAAATGTTGTCACCTTTTGTTGTCGTAACGCTAACTCTTAATTCACCGTCTTTCCTGATGTTTTTGTTCAAGAGAAAGGAAGCATTGGTGATTATGGTTCTTTCGCCTTGGAGAATCTTTGATAAAATTGCTTAAGAAGAAAACATGAGCATGCATATAAATGGGGAGGGAACAACTTCTTTGAAAGCTTCCTAATCTGCATTGACTTTTTCTACCTGGTACAAACTATCACATTTCACTACTCCTGGACCGCAAATAGCTTATCTTGAGTCAGTGAATGCTTTCACCTAAAAAGGTGGAAAAAGGAGGTTGTGATTTATCAGTAGAATGAAGGTAGAGAGAAAATTCTGCAATAAATCGCATGTGCACAATAAAGTAATTAACATTTCGCTCAACATCCAATCAGAACCGTCTTTCTGTCTCATGTTTCGCTAGATCCAAATTGCGGTTATGCCATCGAGGAATCCACTTCGCCGGTTTACTGGATTTCCTGTTCTCTTTCCAAGGGAGTGGTAATTGTAACCCGTCTGTTGGAGATGTTCTCGGGTATAAAACATCTTTCTCTGTGACTGAAACGATGAATTGTTTAAAGTAACTGTAGAGGCAAATCTTCGATTTTTCTTGGAAATCTTTGTAGTGGCTTTGAAATTCATTATGAAACTTTCCCTTTTTGGATGTGCTTTAGGGTGTGTTATAAGATTTTGCGTAGCCGTTCTGCTCAATGGGGATCACGTTCCACGACTGTTCCGTCCAGTTCGCCAGTCCTTTCTCATGAAAGGGTACTTGTTTAAAAGAAGTTTTACAACGGTAGCATTCTCCTTTTGTCGCATTTAGTGCTATTTGACTGTCCATTTTGCGGTTACATTCAACTAGGGAGGCTATGGAGAAGGTGTCATGTATCCTTGTAAGAATACGTGCCTTCATGTCGGAGCTTCTTGCGTTGCTTGCCCCTGGCGTCATTGCATTGTTGGATTTGCAATGCTAGCAGAACGCGAGATTGGAGCGATTGGCCAGAAGTGGACTTGGGTTAAGTAATTTTCCTGCACTAGTTCCCCATTCTTAGCAGATTCAGATGTATTTCTTTTATGACCTTTAAGCTTGATCATCTAGGCGAGGAAATTGGGTTTACCGCTGCTACAGACATAGAAGAAATGCTGATTGCTGGCACGCAGAAGGTTTGAGGGGCTGTAGACACCGATGGAACGTCATGCCGCTGAAATGGCGAAGAAAACATACATAATTTAAAAGGCCGCACCTGATTATGTATCTATCAATTTATTAAGGTTGTTTTCATCAGAGGAGAGAAAAGATGTCTGTTATTGAAAATTTTTCTCTTAATGCTTGATACTAGACAGGTTTTATGTAAAAGAAGTGTAGAATTATTAACCACCCTTTATCAGCTTTCAACGCACTTCTCCTGTAGTTGTTTCAATTGTCACGTTGCTTTGGGATAGCGGCTTCTTTTTTACTGCCCAGAAAGGCGAAGGAGGCTTCATTTAGTCATTATGAACCAGTAAAAGAAACAGCAATTTTTTGCTTTTCCTGAGTTCTATCGTATTTCGTTGCTTTGGAATTGCTGCTACGTCTTTTAAAGTAGCCCCTGGTTAGCTGTTATTTTCGAATGAAATGGTGGAAGGTAAACAATATAATTAACCAGCTCCAAAAGTTTAATAATGCACAAATTCCATTATTTTGGTGTTGGAGCAAAGATGGAGGAGGAGGGTCCACAGGGTGAATTTTGCATGGAGGGAAGTAATGAATATTGTAAAGTACTTTGGAGCTGAAGCTGTCCTGTTTCTTTTTTCGTTGAAATAATCGCACCTGTTTTCCTTGAGGATCCACTTCTTAATTACTTTGCCTTTTCTCCCCAAAGTTTTTAAGAAGGAAGGGGAGGCCGGACTCTCCAAAGTATGATCATTTTTCTATCTCACTGGGAAAGCTATACAAATTCATTCATAAATGCAGTTTGTGCCTTGTTGAATGGGGAATAGCTGTTCGACACTTCAACTTTACCAACCAGGGCTTCAGTTCACACTTGACTGAACTGGACTCTGTACTTTTCAGAGGAACTCGGCGATTGCATTGAAATGGGGACAGCTCTTCCTTCATCACGTAAATGTGGCATGCCAAATACAGTGGGAGGGAGGGGAGGGGGGAAGGGTGGCGACTCCCCTGAATCCACATTATGAGTTGAGGAGTGTGGAGTTCTTTGAAATCTGCTACTAATGTAGGCACCTAATGAGAATGGCCAATTTTGCACACGTGCTGGTGTTAATCAGCTGAAGTGGGGAGAGGTGGAGGCGTCAGAGGAAGTGGTGTTAACCGCAAAGGCTTGCTTTAAAACACATCGGCTTGATCATTTGCCTACTGGTTAATTCGTTGTGTTTACGCTCACATTTCGTATGTGCCGAGTGTCTTATGCGTTTGTACATCTGCGTGGATCTATGCGTGTGTGAATGATAGCACAAAAGTTGGCATCTTGCTCTGTGTTTGTGTGCTGGGCTGAGGTACGTGTGCCGGCTCTGGTAGAATCGCTTTTCAAGATGCCCTTTCTTTTCTTTTATTGCTTTAGCAGGAATTTGAACTTTTTACCCCAATAGGCTGGAGCTTCCAAACCTTAATTGCCCCTTTTGATGTGTGGGAGACGGCAATCTGCGAAAATATAGCTTCTGAAGCCTAACTATACCTTCACCACTCTATCAAGGTTAACCGTGAGGTAGAACTGGAGATGGTACAATAATTTTCCCTCGAAATGAGATCTCTGTATTTGACCATACCAACATCTTGTTGATGTCGGCAGGGCTCATTCACCAAATCGCTGTTGGCTTATTTGGGAAAGAATTACCTAAGATGAGAGAATGTCTTAAAGCACGAACATTTTATAGGAAGCGTAAATCCGTATAATCATAACTTTGGCCCAGTTTCATTCCTTCTTCCCACCTAAATGGCATTTTAAACCTGCCTTATCGTCTATCTGGATTATTCTCGACTCCTTTTTACTGCGCAGTAGTGCGAGTCCTTCCGAGTGCACGCGACTTTCATGGATAATTTTGCCTCGCCCACTTTGGGTATGCAACTTTGTAGATTTTTTTTGTGAATATTCACAGATCCAGACACCTACAGTTGGCCGCTTCTTTCTTAGCTATACTAAACCTTCACTGCACTCACTCCACCTTTAGGCAGTCTCAATCTTTTATTCAAGATGCAATTCTGTCGTCGGTAATAGATCCTTCGCTAGTTTTATCCCAACTTGCTTGCTCTAGAGATGCATTAGGAGGGTGAACAGTTGTTCGTGTCAATTAGGGCAAAGTAGACTCTATGCTTCGTTGGTCAGCTAATTTGCTACTAGGCTGGTGTAGGGGTTTGTTTTCTTTCCTGGAACAAAACCCACCAGTACTAACTATCACAGTTAATTTGTCGTTCGGGTGGTTATGCAATATTCCCCTCTCCTTTCTGTGGTTTTGCGGGTGTTTGCAGTTTTGGCCAACCTGCGCATTCACATCCCCCTCTTCCTTTTCCGTCCCTTTGCCGCTTTATTCGTTTGCGCCTTTACGAGTTCTGCCTATTTAAAGGAAACATTTAAAAGATGATTTGGAAAATCATCAATTTTTATACCTCATTTTGATGGACAGTACTGTTAGCCTTACTTTTCCCCTTTCCATTGTCAAAGCACTTAGTTGTGATTAATTACTGCAATTGTTACCGCGACGGTGGGGAGGGAGAGGGGGGTTTTTTGATAAATGTTTACTGTCTGCATCTTTAGACTCTTAATTCTTTTTTAATTCCTTGTAGACGCCTGCCATACTCTAGTTTGTGCACTAATGCTACTGAACACGGATCTGCATAGTCAGGTAGGTTCAAAATCATTTTTTGAGAGTGCAGTTGGGTGGTGGTGGAGGGGGGAGAAGGTAAATCTTGTATAATCGCTAGGGTTTGGAAATGGCATTCCATTCCCACCGATTTTTATGCTTTGCCCACGCGATACTCTCATTCAATGGTTCATTTATTCCGTCTTAGGATGTTGGAAAGGGGAGATCAAGTTGACCATCTAAATTCATATGAGATACAGCTGGAATAAGGGGTCAGAAGTGAGGTAGCATTATCTCAGACAAGTAGGGAGAAAATGTTGGGTTAGCCAATGTTTAGCCTCTCCCTCCCTCCCACTTTACAAAGTAATTGGTGGTTGTCAGAAATGCGCGGATTTTCCACGCTTTGCTGCCGTTTTTTTACTACCTTCATCTGGAACTATCAAAATCATGGTTTCCTTTTTTATTTCAATGTAACCTTCTTTGAGTTAACTGTGTGCGGCTGTGGAGGTGGTTCTATTTTAAACCCAAGTAAGGGATATTGAACTGTTTATGTGGACAAACTACCATACCACATAGTTGTGACATACATTTATGGGGAATAGAGACTACATAGTTAGATATACTCATGTTATTATTTGTCCTCCTTCCTTCGGAACTTTATGTGTCATACCTAGTCTCATCTCGAGCCAGGAATGCATGCCCTGCATTGACTTCCCTCCAAGACAGGAAGGTATTGCGTTCCTTTTCTGGCTACATGGAGCTATGCTTGCCTGAACATAGGGGAAATGGCGTTACAGGGCCAATATCTCCCATCAGTTTCTCCTGTTACTTTGTTAACATTTTAATTTTACCTCGTCTTTCTTATTTAGAATACCATTTTTCTACTAGAAGTTTGGAGGAGATGTCATTTTTCTCGTAACCTGCCTATCCGTACAAAATATTACGGGTGTTTTCACGGTAGAAGTCGTTGAGACGGTTAATTGTGGAAGTACTAACAGAACATGAGTTGGGAGTGATTGTTCAAAAGTGGACGTGGATTGAATATTTTTCCTGTAGTGGCTCCCCACTCTTCGGAGATTTACTCACAATAAATGACCTTTAGGTGTGGTAAATGAGCATAGAAACCGGGTTATTCTCCCCTTGATCTGTCGCTCTTCGACGATGTATATAAGAGTGGGTTGAAAGGCTGGTGGGCTAGTAACAGAATGACAAGGACAGAATGCCGTGGTGTTAGGGTAGTGACCAATAGCTCCGAAGTTAAATCTCACAGTCCTGCTATATCTAATCATCTCTGCCTTTCAGAGTGTCACACGAAAAATGTTGTGTCAGGAATTTGTAAGTAACTTAATGGAACTGAACAATGGCGAGAACGGGTATTCGGTTGACGAACTAAAACGGCTCTACGATGCAGTTAAGCAGGAACCACTGAGATGGCCTGTGTAAGTGATCTTTCCTTCGTTGGTTATCCATCCGGATTAATACCTGTTTTAACGGTGACGGTGTCACAATCCCATCTACCCAAGCTTTTATACAACATCAGCCTTAACAAAATCATTTCTAGTGACAATATTCAACCAGGTACATGGAAAGTGGTATTTTCTTTCATAATTTTAATCTGCTCATTTGATGCCTACTTGAGAAGGGAAATTTTGCCTCCTACACCGAGCACACATTACCACTCGGGCTGCTTTCGTGCTCTCAGAGTGCACGCACGCACGCACGCACGCATACATACACACCTGTCCACAATGTCCCCAGCGTATGACAATCGTGTTCCCTCCTCGTCGCCTAATTCCCCTCCTAGAGTGGGGATGATTTTTTCATAAGAAAATAAATTACAAGGAGGATTGCTTACTGTTTCTCATCCCTCTCATTCCACTTTTGCATATTCCAACTAAATTTTCTCCTAAATGCATTTCTTGAGCACAGTGTTTACCATCATCACTAGTTTGCCTTATGTGACGAAGTTTCGTGCGTTTGTCAATAAATGAATTTTGGTGGCGGGGGAGAGGCACATCTTAGAATTCTTACGTAAAGCTTTTATTTGAAGATGAAAATAGCGTTGTGCTTTAACCCACATATTAAAGTCTAATTAGAAAAGAAAAAGATGCCTCTCGGCTAATGGAATGCTTTGACACAATCAACAATTTGGCTAATTTCCTCTGGACCGGGTGTCAAAATGCAGAAAATTGAGTTGTTGTTTCTTTTTTCCTCAGAAGTAGAAAAGAACTCTTAATAGTATTGCTGTCTGTGGCGAAACTAGCTTTTGAATGACCAAACGCATTTCCCTTGTAAGCGTTGCATTCGAATCGGTGACCCGTAGGCTTCCAGACTCAAAAGGAAGCCTATGGATTTGGAGGAATTGAAAGGGGATTGGGTTCGTTGAAACAGTTGTCGTTCTTTGCAATTAGGCTGGTTAAATCGGAATGTCGAAACTAGTGACTTGTCATTGACCTCCAGATCCTGACGAGAGGGCAAGTAGATAAGCAAGTTGATAGATATGACAGAGCATGAAAGCAATATGCATAACATTTCAGATTGCCGAATCGCGGATTGCCAAGGTGCATCCAGATTTGTAGTCAATCTACCGTTGGTTTCTATCTTCCCATCAAGCTGAATAATTTATCTGCTGCACAAACATCCCACATCTGTCTTTGACCTTATCCCATTCAAATGGTTAGAATGTTGTTTTCCGCAAATCTGTCAACACCTAAACTATGAATGAAGAAGATGGATTGGTAGCATGGTAAATCATTCCTCGTCTTCCGTGGCGAAATTTAGGTAGATTACTATGCAGCAAGACAGTACCAGTGTGTGCCGGGCGAAAGTTTTTGGGTCATTTTTTTTAAAGTGTAGCCTTTCCGGGATTGCCTTTGTTGTCGATTCGGATCTATCGAAAGTAAACTAATGGATAGGGCGAGGCACTTTTTCAGGAATTCAACATTTATTAATGCTGAAAACACTGAAGTAGCAGATGATGAGTAACTAATTCGACTTGCCTGACAAGTCGACCAGTCATGAAGTCATTCGGTGGAATGCGACTTCCCCTCCTGGGGAGTCGAAGTAGCCACATTCAGATTATGACAGAGATGTATAGGAAACGGTGAAGGCAGTCATCTGTAGGTGTGTCATGTGACTACTCCCGCCAAATAAGCTCAGTATTTTTGTAATTTCTTTCGAAAGTATCTTCATTGATGGAAAGACGTAAAAATGGAAAGGACACCTCTCTGCCAGGCTCTGGGTGTGTCGTATGCAGGTGTATGTGAACTGCAGATGGAATTGTGCAGCAGCAGTTTTTCATTTGCCGAGAGTCAAAAAATTCCGTTTGAAGTCTCGATGCAACTGAAAGCAGCAGTACAAAGGCAACTCAGCGTTAGCAAACCGGAAAGTTTAATAAACTGGAGGAGAGCACCATTTTTACAAGGCAGAGACCACCAGAAGATTTGCACTTGGGAATTTGGAGGTTGGCGGGTAGGGGGGAGGGTGATTCTACGTCATCCTCGCCCTCATTCTCCACACATTCGAAGTGTCTTATCGACGACGACGACGACGACGACGACGACGACGATGATGATGATGATGATGATGTGGTGGTGGTGGTGGTGGTGGCGGCCTTACTGTCAGATGGATCCATTATTGTACTTAAAACAATTGCAATGTCACCTGGGGCGGGTTTTGGTTATTTTGCATTTAAATATAAAGCATCGGTAGTAGTTTGTGTGTCATTGAGACTTTAGTGCCCATTATTCCACCGGAATAAGGCGTTTTAGCCATGAGAACTAAGCTTGCTTTTTGATTGGTTGCCTTTGAACGGATTTGCCTCCCTCGGGAGATGTTTAGTTGTCTTTTTTCTTTTTCATTTCTTAAGTTACTAACCCGTGTTGAGACATTAGCATTGTTGAATGTGGTCGTCTATGTAATACTTGAAATAGGAATGGCTTACGAAAGGTGAGCTGATTCGAAACTTGTTCTTAACTATCACACATGGTTAGGTGACTGGAAACGTCAGAGTAATTTTTTGCTTTGATTTATGAATTAAGTCATTTCATTCTCTGGACTAAGCTGAATTGTCGTGGAGATTTCCTCTGGTGTGTAAACAAACACCCATTTGGCACATTGTATCACCCTCTTAATTGTCCAGATTCCCTTCATCATCCTATCTTTCCGCAGACGGTCATCCCCTTGCTGACTCATCTCTATAGCCCCCATTGACACCGTTTTTCTCATTTTTTTCTCACTTCCTCCTCGGTGAATCAAAAGTCAGAGAGGGAGGGTGTAGATGATGAGACCGATTTAAACCCACTGCACCTTTTCCACCGATGACGAGGTTGCTTTCCGTGTCCGCTTTCGTTAAGCGGACAGCACATCGAAATTGTTAACCGAAAACTTGCCTTACTTTGGCCAATTTGGTCAGACAGTAATGTATCGGTCCTATTATAATTGCTATCCACCTTGACGGTGTGAATTCCCCCAAATTTGTTACCATCATTTATAGGCTGACGGCTGGGCATGCAGAGCACTTGACATCTGTCACGAAATTGTGGTCCTTTCTGAACTTTTGAATTGGTCTCTAGGCAAAGACACCTCTATCTATATCAAAAGGGAATTTATGCTCAGCACAAATACCGTTTAGCCACATCCAGCTTATGACAGACCAGTACTTTCCTCTCTTCGGTGTAAATTATGTAAGAGACTAGCAGCTTATCACATGGCGCTTTTGGACACGGCTAATTACTCTTCTTCCCTCCGCCTCTATTGGATACGGTTTGATTTAGACGTAAACAAAACTCTAGCAATTCAATTTTCAAAAAAAAAACAAACAGACGCTACTATTTTACAGAGCTCTGGGACGATTTCCGCAATCTTCATAGTCATCATTGATGGCCTGATGTCCGGGCGGCATGGTCGGAGTCGCAACCGTCCGACTGATGTGACTTGATTAATCTGTTATATAGTTAATTGGCGAAAATCACCGTGTAATTTTGCCTTCCTTTGCCACGATTTATCCAAGAATATATGCAATTGGTTTCACTAATTCTAAAGTTGAATATCTATCCACCTGAACCTGCTTTTAGTGTCGAAATGCCAGCATTCAACCTTATGTACGGAGGTCCACCCGTGGGTCCAGTATCCCCAATGCTTCCAGCAGGTCTTTACGGGTTTGGTATGAACGGTGCAACCACTCCAAATGGGGTGGGATTTGTCTCTCCTTCCGCTGCCACCGTTGGATCCTCTCCAAGCTCGCCTGCCTCCACCTCTACCCCCATTGGGGGTGGAGCCTCATCGGGTCAATCCACTCCACCATTCTGGCAGACTGCGGACCCCTCGCTACTTGCTGCTTGGACTGCTGGTGGTGGTGGTGGTGCGGGCAGTGGCTACCTTCGACAAGCTTTCTTTACTTCCCAAGCTGTTCATGCGAATTCATCCACGATTGGCACTGCTGATACCAACAGCAACGGCACAGAGAGTGGTGGCGATCTGTTGAAATTGTTTACCAACCCCTTTGCAGATGTAAGCCTCCTCTGCTTGTAGTGTTATTCAAACTGGAGTTTCCAATAGGGAGAATGAGAGGAAGGATGAAAATTTTACATAATGTCATTCTTATTTTTGATAATGAGACATGGAAGACATGTTCTAGTCTTAAGCGTTAAACTTAGTAAGTTTCAGTCATCTCTCTTTTTAATCAAGGGAAACGTTGTGCGTGGAGAAGGGGGATGAACTTACTACCCTAGTTTTTAGTGGCACCACAGTATCTATCCTCACCTTTCAGATGCCAAAAGATATCTCTGCACGGGAGTACATGCGCGGATTCGTAATGCGAAAATGTGTTATGGAATCGCACGGTAAACGAAGTACGTCTTTTCGCTTTCCTAATATGTTGAATCTGTTCCACTCCCTCTTTCGAGGATTTACCTTTGTCTATTGCATTTTAAATGGACAGCTGGCTAGATCGAGTCATCCACTTCGGCTATAACTGAGAGGGTAGCATTAACAGCTCGAAAGAATTTAATGTCCGTTTGCCTCTATGAACACCTCATTTGTTTGGGTTGAGGCACCTTCTTCCCCTCTGCATTGTTTTTCTGTCAAGACTTAATGGCACTCATCTCTATCCAAATCAAACCACTAATTTTTTACCAAGAATGGCCAGACAAGCACCGGTTGGGAGGTATGGTCTCGGAGGCTTGGACTTTTGTTCCTTGCGCTTGGGTTGTTGTAGTGAAGCCAAAAGATGGTCACTGCATTCAAGTAGGAAATGACTTAATGACGCAAGTGTTCGATAAGGAAGTTGAATTCCAAAGATAAGGGAAGCTATGACATCTCTTTCAAAACGCATATTACTGACCTGCTTTCCCTCATAGTGAGAAGAGCTGTTGCAGATAAGAGGGAGTCTCTCGCTACAATCTTGTGAGTGAAATAGATTAAGAAACTTTGCATACAGCACTGCTTTCATCGGGTTCCACGCATTATCGACCGTAATAATTCTTTCCCTCTTAATAGCGGCAATGGGAAAAAGAAGTTGGAAGCTCTTCTACGCCCGCCTACGTGATCTCATGCTGTACCTCTACAAGGATGCTGAGACTGCAGCTACGGCTACTCGGACAGAGGAAATGGCCCTAGGCTACATGAAACAAGTCTACCGTTTTCAGCTCCATTGTCAGCAACTCCGCTTCTACCACGAACAGCACCAACGGCTCCAAGCATCTCTTCCACCGTCCACCTCTCCCGTCGGTTGTCCTTATGGAAGTGATGATAAGTAAGCTTTAGATTTTCTTTTTACAGTTGTGGCCAAGGTTCTCTCTAGCTGTCTGTGGAATTTCCGCTCAATTCAGTGTGATGCTTTACGTGAGGGTCTCTAAAGTGGAACTGGGAATTTTATTGGAGTGAAAGCTGTATTAGCTTTTTTTTCAATGCTGTCTGCTACTACGTGTATGCGACTCATATCCTGGTATTTAGCTACCACTTCGCATCGAAAGGCCCATCATTGCGTTGGGATCATAGCTCACGTGAGTCAGATTTTTAAGGGAATGATCGAGAGCTAGGGGCTGGAGAAGGAATCATCAGGATGAATGTCGTTGGAGCCGTACGAAATGTGCGTAGGATCAGGAGTCATTGAAATATTGGCACCATTATTGTTGAGTGGTTGAGTCCTGTTATTCTCACCGTGTCATTTGGGCATCTATGCGTTTGGGTTACGTGTGAGTTTTCTATGGATGAAAAATTTTGTTGATCACCACACGCTGTATGCATGCGCTCATGTGCGCAGTTACGGCAGCTTATGTTGAGCGCCTTAACAAAGGATGTTTCGACCGGACTGACCCACAAGTACATGAGTGTATTGCGGATACTGGCGTGAATGAAAGGACAGGCTTGCGACTTGCTACTGCGTATATTGCCGCTACAGCAACATACCTTTCTTGGAACAAGCGCAAAACTGAAATTCCATGTTTGACTTCAGTGGAACCTGCGTGCTTCGTTTGTAGGTCGATTATTTCCTGCTAGAGTTAGCTATAGGTAAGGTTTCACAACTTAGGCTATAACTTTCCAACAACCCTATCCATTACTTATGAGCTAAGAATGATACATTAGCTATCAGAGGTGCATTTGTGTGGCATTCTAAATTCCTATCCTTGATTGGCGTCACATATGTGTGACACGTGTTCTTTTTGTGCATGACACCTGTTTGAATAAAATCGTGAGCTTTGGGCTGTTTGGTTTGGTTCACAACGATGAAATAGGCTTAGAATATTCTCCATGTGAGGATGATTGCACTCTTTCTTATCACTAAAAGGATAAATTGTCTAAGATTTGGTAGGCTGTTTTTTTCCACACCATTTGGTATCGACCATTACAAAAGCAAAAAAAGAATTGTAGCCATCTATTCTTTAATGCCTATTATTCACATTTGATTACGTAAAACTAAAGGATAAAAAATATCTGCGATAAAATGGGGAAATGACTGTTGAAAAATGTAAGCGGTCAAAATGGTGTGAAAATTTTTTGGAGGTCTTTGATTCGACGATTTTTCGAATTCAATGGGCTGCATTTCCCAAAGTTCCAAAACCTTCCTTTGAACCTTGTCGATAGTGCTTCCTGTAATTAGTTTTCCGCTTCATCTGCCATAAGTCCTCCAGGGAGTTGGAATCATCCACAAAACGACATCAAAGATGACGGGTTGGAATTTCTTAACTGTATTGAAGAATTATTGGCTTACAAAATGGTCCCAAATGTTAGATGATGCTCTACGGAGAGGCTGTTTGCTGTGCCAGTCGCTATTTGTGATGGAATTTACTTTCAGAATGTGATATAAATAGTTTCATTCAGGAAAACATATTAAGTACTCAAATTTTTTCCCAACTTGATCTAGCTCCATTAGTGGCTACTGTGCAGAACACAAAATCGAGGATTGGTCACTGGCAATCGTCGTTGTGATTCAGCCATCCGTAGCAGATAGTTTTATGACATTTCAATTTGATGACGATTTAACAAAATAAGGACTGCTGTTCATTTAAGTTGCATTCTCCTACTGCTGCGACTAATGACATACGTCGAAGCCGAAATGAATGTAGGCGAAGGTTGATTACCAGTGCTCCGAAAAATTGGGGTAGATGATGGGGCAGAGGATTACGGCATCAAGAGGACCCAAGAGGTTATTCCATTGAATTTTATCATTTTGCTACAAAAGGGTCGGGAATTCTTTGTATTTTATGGCCATTTATTACTATTTCAGTTCACCATTCGTTGAGGGTACTGAGTCTGCTTCCAGAATGGATGAGGAGAAATTGAAGATTATGGAAGGAGTCGAAAAATTTGACGACGAAGGTGTAGGAGGTGGAGAGAAGGTGGAGATTGATTCAAGACAATTGGCTCCACCACTGCAGGCACCGACATCGAATGGTGCTCCAATGGCAACGAGTGTTCTGGAGCAACAGTTAGCGGCAGCAGCCTTCCAGCTGCCACCTCCGCCACGGCCACCACCACCACCGGAGGCTGTCATCTGCATTGCACACGCCTTTGCGTGTGTCGCAGAGGACTACGTAAAAAAGCCCAACGTCTTTCGTCTTAAAACCAAGGATGGTTCGGAATATCTTATGCAGGTTAAGTAAGTCAGCAACGGCAAATGAAAAAGGAACTAGGAGAAGAACGGTAGATTAATGGAAAGGATTATCTTTTTCCTACTTGGCACGCGAAAAGTTAGCGTCAGTAATGCCGGTGGTGGAGTACATTATTTCATGTCATCGATTGTACTTCCTCTTCTCCTGTTACCAGATCTGAAATTTATGTAAATTGTCACTTAAGAATGATGTAGTGGGCTAGCAGTTGTATTTACTCACACGTGTGCAACCACGTAAATAGGAATTCATGTGAGCGCTCACACAAAGAACTGAAAGAATAATTACAGTGTTTAAACAATGTCCTCTGATTGGAATTATTATGCACGATGTAACATCTTTAGATTATCCATTCACCTATCCACCCATTTGCTTATTGTCCGTCCACCTGTCTACTGCAAGCAAACTTCGGATTCAACGGTGGATTGGAGAATGCTAGGCTGGTTCCTATTAAAGCTGTAACTAAGTTGTCAACTCTTCTATAACTTTGCTTACTACCATTCTGTCTTGCCTGAAGTGATCACCAGGATGACAGCGCTAAGTCTAAAATCATTAACTTGACTTTTGAAACCTCTATCCCATCGGTTACTCCAGTGGCGTGCCTCACAAATGGATGTGTTGCCTTTAAGATCTCCGGTCGATCTTCTTCTTCCTTGCGAAAGTCAAGGAAGAAGGTGATGGCATGGTGCGGTTTACAACTGGGGCCCTAAGCTGAAAAGCAGTTTTACAAGTCAGAGCTCAACGATTAAGCGGCTTTAGATTTGAATCAACGTGTTAGTGGAATCAAATGATGTGCGTTTGATCCAGCCAGCCACACAACTCTCGTCCATTACTATTCGTTTCCGCCATTTCAGTATCACTTGAAAGTAGCTTTCTAGTTTTCATTGAGTTTTTACACTTTTGGCGGACAACTATAAAATTTTATTAATTGCTTGGTTTTTCTTTCACTTTGTAACATTTGAAGTTGCATTTCAGTGACTTCAAAGTTTGTAAATGGGCCTAGAAATGTTAAGAGACTTCATAACCAAAGATATTACTGTTCTCTCACATCAAGTTTTTCATCTATGATTGTCGGATACTTATTTTTTTTAAATATAATGTTGACAGAGACTAGACCCAACTTCTCATTGTCCAACCTTTGATTTGGTGACGTTCGAAAGTTCTTCCGTTGGTTCATAAATACATATGAACGGGTCGAAAATAGGTGAATATTTCCTCTACCTTTAAATTACGAAACTTCACTTGAATAACATCTTGGGTGTTTTGATATTTGCCTCGTTATGTCTTAGATCTTGAGCTCGTAGCATCGTTCAATGATCAATGGATATTCGTGGGTAGGTTGACAGGTTTGAAGGGCATTTAATAGGGTTCTGACCAGTCGTTCGGATTGCTCCATTTTTAAATCAGCTTTTAGCTTTCATATTATCATTGCCTAGCTTCTATGAGTACCCAATCTCATCGTACTCTAGCTTCTCATTGAATACAGAGTTTTCATCTTTACTCTAAGCCCTTGGCGACTGGTACTAAGTCGTGTACAGCGACATAGATAATGATACCATTGCTTCTGCCACATTTGGCCTAAGGTCGGGTTGACCTTCATCTGTGCTTCACCCTCGTATTGGCGTATAAAATGGACCCGGACGTGTAGACGCATGACTCACCTGCCTCACATGAACACTCCATACTGTACTGCTGAAGCCTGATGATGTTAAGCCCGAATGCAGGCGCTTCCAGGGTGATTGATGTGCATGTAAAGATGGATGTTTCGGCACTTCTCCTGCATGAAAGGGTCGTCAGACACCTTTACAACACGTCTCTCAAGGGAGGACCACCAAGCAGCTTAGTCGCTACTTGGGGAGTCTCTAATTTCGCATGCTTTGGAAGTACAATGTTTCACATCCATATACACCAAATAGACGGCGTAAATCGTGGTTTTGCTTCGCAAACCTGTCATAAAAAGCACAACCATCCTGCTGACTCACCATCGTTAGCCCGTGTGTACGATTTTGCGATGTGGTTTTTGGTCAGAAATCACGTAAATGTTTCCATCCCTAAGTCTTAAGACGCCACAAGTCGTTCATGTCTGGTCGAACGTACATGAATAGTGGGAAACTGAAGAGTTCGGGCAATTAAATGTCCAACTGCAACTTTTCCTCATTTTTGTTGCTGTAGTGACGCAAAGGAGTTGGAGTACTGGGTGGACAAAATCAACTATGTTGCGGGTCTCCTCTCAGCCCCCTCTCTGCCCTCTGCTGTAGGCTCCGATCAAACCTTTCATCGACCCATCCTACCCACTGGGGTCACGCATTTGGGAGTGGTGAGTTTGTCTCCCTATTCCTTCTTCTGAGTAATGATGTGAAGCATTTTAATGCTGTGATGCACCCATATCATGAAAAAGCGCAACTTTTGACTGTTGGTCACGCTTCCTATCCTAAAATCCATACTCATACCAACTACCTTAAATTGGGGGAATGGAATTGTTTTTCTGGAATCAAACTTGTCTTCGTCACCCATAATTTCCCAAGGCCAGAGATCGATCGTAAATGGCCTCAGATCTTTCATAGGTAGGTTGAAAATCTCGGCTTAGTTCTAATAAGACTGATTTTTATGATGTACTTGTGCAACATAATGCCAGAAATATTATCTGATTAAAAACGCCTTGTAGGCACCGCGTTCAATTCGAAGATCCCTCAAATTTCCCTTTAATCTAGGTTTAAAAGTAGACCTGTGGATTGGGTAAATGAGGAATCCTTAAATTTTGAGGATTTGATGTGAATAACAAAACTAGTGGCTTGTCAATGACCTCCGGACTCTGATGGGGAGATCATTAGGGGGGTGGTCAGCAGACAGAATTGGCAGAACTTAAAAAGCCATTCAACTACTTTCACAGGCAGTCGCATTGTGAATTGTTAAAGGTATTCGGGTTTACAGTTCTTTTTGAACTAATTGGCTTGAAAATGCGTCACTTGCCCGATTCAAGAATGCTTACCATTTGTCCTTGACCTTGCTGCACTTGACTGGTCAGAATGCTGTATCCTTTCAGGAGTCGGTCACCATTAAAATTATGAGTGCAGATAATGGATTTAAAGGTGAATATGCACCAACCCTTACTTCTCATGGCAGAATCTTACCACTCACTCCAAACATGACAGAAATACAATGAAAGCGGTGACTACGTGACCACGTCTGTCTAATAAGTCAAACGTTCGTATAATGCATTGCCTTTCAACTATATTCTCATGGATGAAAAATGGTTAAAAAAAGGAAGGGACAACTTTCTGTCAGACACTAGATGTGTTGTGGACAGATGTGTGAGTGTGGATTGCGGGAGGAATTGTGCCGTAAGAGTTGTTCGGACTGACATCTCACTACAACTGAAAATGTACCGAAAGAACGCCTTCGGGGCTGAATCGGAAAAGTTAATGAAGCGGTGAAGAGTGCTGCTTTCGCAGGACGTAGAACATGAAAAAAATTTGCACCTGAGGATTCGAAGGTCAGAGGAAAAGAAGGTGATACTGCTTCATCCTCACTCTCATTCCCCGCATATTCGAGGCATATTTTATCGTGATGATTGCCAAATTTGCTTGGTACTACCGTAAAATGATCTCATGATTACATAGGCAGGAGGACAGACAGTTGGGAGGTAGATAAGGGCAGCAGAGGTGACTAGGGCTAGGTTTTGGTTGTTTACTTCCAAAGATAATGTGTCCGGTAGGTGTGAACTTGTCAGCAATTTTGTGGATAGTTGGGTGAGCCCTTACTCCCCATTGTTTTAATCCAGCTGTAGATTTGAGGAAAATTTCCGCTTTTGTTAAAAAGCCGCTCGAACCTTATGGAACACTTCTATGAGCCCTCGGTAGAGAGGTTCGATTTAATGCTTATGTCGACAAACCGTCCATTGCAACTGAGTGGGCTAATCCACTTTTCGTATCGAAAAAAGAATAAAGTTTAGGAGGCTTTAACTATGCGGATGGCTAAGGTAGCGGGGCAAATGGCGGGATCGCATTATTACATCCCCTCCCTTCGTGTTCATGATTTGTACACTTACCATAGTCACCACACAGCGCAAGCGTTAACAGCAGTTGGGATTGAATGCTGTCTACTAGCGGCTATGGTAATCGCGCGCGATCTGTCTGGACCCACCTTCCTTTCCTTTGTGGTTAATGCCACTGTGTCTGTGCGTTTTGTGGGAAAATGTTGAAATAGATCGCTTCTTGAGAGTTTGAGTAAAATTACTTATTTCGTTCTGAAGGTTACTTATCCAATCGCAAAGCTTGACTAGTTCCTAAGTACGTGCCTTTGTTGTCTAGCTGGTTGGTTGGGCGTGTCAAGTGAGGGCCTGAGTGAATCATCAGCTACTCGAAACTGTCACGCGAGCAACCTTTCTTTTTCCCCTCGATAATTTTTGCAGAACCGTTTTTTGCTAGTTCAGGATTTTTATCTACAATTTGTGTGCATGCACTTGACTCTTTCCAATATACTCAATATGCTCTCTAGCCTAAAAGTTACGAGACAGGAAACGGACTCTCATCAACTTATTAATTATTTGATGACCTGATCCCTACCCTAGATTATTTGATCTTTTACTAACAACAATTTCAGTAGCAACATTTAAAAAATGCTTTAGCACGAGCAACTAGAGGGTCATCAGAAGCGGGTTTTGGAGTTGACACGAGACCTGACGGAGTTAAAACGGCGTCGAATGTCGGCGCCATCACAGCCTAATCTAACCTATCTCTCTCGGGAGCCATCGGCACCGTCGCCAGCACCTTCCACTAGAGGCGACCCGGCCGCGACGACGATGGTGTCGGAGAGCGAAGTGAATCAACAGCTCCAACAGCCACCCTCCGCTCAACTACCTTACATCCCCGACTCTGTGCTCAAATCGCTCCAACCCTCCTCTGCTGCCACTCTTCCGTCCTTTGCCACCCATCATCCGGAGCGCTCGCTCTCTTCTGCTTTCTCCACCGCCAGTCTTGGTCGTCGACGCAAGAAGAGTTTTAATGCGCTCCGCGGTGGAACTGGTAGCGAACTTGCAGCCCAACGTGCCGAACTGGACGAACGTGTGGCGTTTCTAGAGCATGAGCTTGCTCGCTACAAAACCTATTCGCGCCTTCTTGAAGCTGAACTGGCCCGTGTTCAGCGTCTACCTCCTTCGCAGACCCAACCCTCACCACAACCACCGTCATCACTGCCTGTGTATGGCGCATCGCCGCAAATTCGTGGCTTCTGGCAGGTCTGTGGACCGGCTGATCTCCCTGAAGAGCCGTCCGGAAATGATAGCGGAGGAGGAGGGGGCCCCACAACGGTGGTAACAGGCCTTCCACCTCAACCAAAACGAGGCTATGCTTCCTCTATCGGAATCGGCAGGCAGTTGCGATCGCATCGATTACAGTATCGACAGTATCAAATGCAGCGTCGCCAACAGCAGTTCTATAGCCCTGCTCCACCTCTCCTTGCATCTGCAACTGTTCAGAATACGCACGCGGAGGAGGAGACAACGCCGACGATGGAGACGGTGGAAATTGCATCCCAGGGTCTGGAGAACTCCCCAACGGCCTTCTACGAAGTGCTCTAAAAATCCAAATGCCTCCCTCTCTCGCTGTGCAATAATCTCCCAGTATAAATAGTCACTCCTTTCCCTCCTTCCCCTTTCATTCGCTCATCTACCTCTGAGTCTGGAACCACCTCCTCTTTCCAGCTGCCACTACTGCTACTCCCGTTGTTGGTTTTCTTTCTTTTTCTCTTGGTTTTTGTTTTCGCGTACATTCGCTGAACGCTGCGTAAACATGCACGCGTTCTCAGTAATGATTGGTGCATTTCAAGGTGACTGCCTATCTTTCCCCATCTCTCGCGTACTCTCTTTTAATCCTACAATGGTGGGCGGTGCGTATTTTTTCGGTCTAAGCGTGCGCACATCTACCCCACCCCACCCCACCTCTCCTCTTTCATCTCATACGAATGCACACAAACCCACCCGCCCACCCATACACACACGGACAAAGTGGTTAGTGCCGCCTGTGGTGGATGCTTCACTGTCTCGCTCCCACTCTCTCTTCCTTCTTTTTCGCTTCGGTTGGCAGACCTTGGCGGTACACATAGATGCATATTTGTGATTCTTTGTTTCCTGCTGTCTTTTTTTTCCTGAGCCTCGACTGGGAAATGGCCTTTGTTTTGATCTCTTACAGCACTCTGCTTAAGCTAATTCAATTTGACCAGGAAGTGGAAGAGGATGGGTGTTTACGAGACTTGTAACTGAGCTTTTTGGGCAGAGAAAAAGAGGTGGGTGTGTACGGTAATACAGTATTTAGAAATAATAGGAAATAACTGGAAACGAAAACAAGATAAAGTAAAGCAAGACTAACTTTCTTGTACAGTGCTCCAAGTCTTGCCTGGGGACGCAAACAGTTACGGTGCCCTGGCAGAAATTGCGTCATCAGCTTACAGGTGTGTCGGGAGGCTACTGGCGTGACTCGGAGGTTCTACTGTCGGACGGAAGTACACTGGTGCAATCTTGAGCGTCCACGTACCCAAGCTGCCCAAGCATTACGTAGTGCCTCTTCTTCGGGCATCATCTTCGGCCCTTCTCTTCCCATGTCGGCAACCACAACGCAGTCGGCGGTGTAAGAACGAACCAACCGCATAATTCATTCAATTTGCATGTTACAATGAAAATATTTGGTCGCAACGCTACTGACGCCTCTTGGCATTTTTACTGGATCAGGAGGTTCCTCCTGTTTGAGAACTATGCTGGGTATGGGAAATGTGTTAACCATTGCTATTTTTAAGAAAACTACCTAAAGTTCCGTGTCTGTTCCCCTTCAGTGCTGCTCTGCCGTATTCGCTTAGGCTCTATGCAAGTGGTGGAGAGGTGGAGAAGGTATCACGTATTTTCTACTTCATTGCCATCTTCAAACGGCCACCATAGTTTTGTAGTGAACTTTTTTGATGGCTCCCATCTGGTGCTGCTCAAGCTGTTACTATCCTTTCTAAGAAAGCGGATCTGGAGATGAGTACCGAAGGAAGACGTCACTTTACGCTCGATAGGAGTCAACACAGATTTCCCCATCCTCGGCATTCGGAAATGGAGTCAGAGTAGTCGTCCATTCCTGAAGGTGCAGGAAGTCACAGTGCATTTACAGACTTTGAGGTAGGGCTGAGGGTCTACTATTGTGGCTTGAGGTCATGCCACCATGTCAAAGAACAATGGCGGAAGGAAGGAAGGAAGGAAGGAAGGAAGGAAGGAAGGAAGGAAGGAAGGGAGTAAAGAATTTTAGGGCTACCCAAACATGGAGCCATGTGCAGACGCACACAGAATTACAAATTGTCTCAATTACATGCTACGTGGTTGGAGAGGATGGAATGGGAGTTGAGTATCCACCAAACTCAACCAAAGAGAGATTCCAAAATCGCTGGTTAGGTCATGGTTCGATTTAACACTCCTTCCACAGCGTGCTGGAGACAGGACTCTTACACAAATAATGGCGGCTGTGTGGCTGAGGTCACTGCTATTCCATTGCGTCGTCCGATTGGCTGCCTTAGCTGAGGCCGCTTCCCAACATCCTGTATGCATAGCTGAGGTCATTGAGGGTGCTAGATGTCCAAGCCGAACACGTGACTTAGGAACCTTCAAAATCTCTCAATTCAAGGCAAACTGTCTCAAAATTTCTCTTCTCCTGGCAGCTTAGGCACGTCGAATAAAGTTTTTTTGCGCATTCCAGGCTTCTATCAGTTCTGTCTAACCGTCATGCGGTTTGATTTTTCCCTGCCCGGTTGACATGTCCAAACTGCATCCCACTGTCCTACACCCTGGCCATGGCTCTAGGTGATTCATCCTCCCATTTAGCCTGGTAGCCGGTTCTAGTAATCTGTTAATGGAATAGCCTGACCTCAGAAAAACATCCCAAATGAAGAGCTAACAGGGACTGTATTCTATTTCCTTTTGGACAGTACAAAAGGATCAAAGTCACGCCAAATTTTTCACAACTTAATGCTGCCAAAGGATATTGGAAGACTCGATACTGCGCAGTGCATAGAAAGCAAATTGCAAATAATTTCATCTACCCACTTTTTTCACGCCTCCTTAAGTGGTTTTCCCTTGAGGCGATTAGGGATCGTTCGATTTGATTGAGAGTTTTATAGGACCATTAAATGCGCACTACATTTTCTCCTCAGTAGACTTCTCAAAAATTTAAGCTTTTCAATCCATAAATTACAAAGCGTTGCTTGACGTAGAAGCGTGCCTTCACCTTCATCCAGAACAGAAGGAAGTCAATAGGCCCGGATTTTCATTCGAGGTGACTCGACCTGGACTGCATAGTCAAAAATCACGTGGTGTTGGAAGAGTGGTTGCTTAATTCGACCAGCCAACGGGGACCATCAAACATTTCTGATCTTGATTCCAAAACTGTAGGGGTTGTGCTAGTAATACCAAGGGCAGTTTGAGGCAGTCAAACGACGATTGGTAGAATTGCGTTGACAGTTCTGGCGTTTGGGGTAAAGCGTCAGTCATAAAACATGCAACACGTGGATAGGAGACTGCTGAATTCTTTAAAGGCGTCTCATTTGCATTCCACGCATACTTCGACACTTGGTCGCTGGGGCTAGCGTTTGGCTATAATGAATTTTTGAGAAGGTGGGATAGGATAGGACAAATAAAAAGGCAATACAGCCCGTGGTTGACGATGAGCGAAAAGCGTTCCCGGTAGAGCAACAGGGCGAATAAGTGAGAAGTTCCTCCGAATGGACGGAACTGACTTCACAGCCAAACCTCGAACGAGACGAAACCTATGGGGGATTATGAAAGCGACAGCAAACGCGCAATTGAATCAGATTTGGGGCTTATCACTTTCACCTCTACCCGATCTTTGACAAGTTTGGGCACACACTTTAGGTCATAATCACAAGTTCAGTGAATGGGAAGTACAGATTTTATTAAATTTGGCTCCTACCTTGTCATTAACGCGAAGAGAATAGCGCAGGGGCATAAAATAGGGAAGCAGCTCACGTTCAAAGGCAAAGAATACTTTACACCTTACAGAGCAGTAGCCTTGAGTGGTCGAAAACTTGACCCGAAACCAACTTTGCGACATGAGGAACGTTGGAGTTGCTATGAATTAAAAAATACTTTGGGTATTCCGTCAATATTTCAATGGAGGCAAGGATCAACTGATAGAGATTGGGTAAACATAGAGAAGCAGAAAAAAACAATGATTTAGTCCTTCCTTCAATCATTAAACAGTAGGAGAGTCCTAAAACAGGCATGAGGAAAAGGAATTTGGACCGGGTTTATACACCATGGGGATTATTAATGAACTAATACAGTGTACGAGCATAAGAACCATTGGGACTGTCTTGCAGTGATCTTACATTCCGCAGCCTAGCCTAAGACGGGTCGGACGAGATAAGGTTAAGCGTGCGAGAGATCAAAAGATATGAGACTGCTTATTCTCAAGTAGCATATGCAATGCTAGTGCCTTATATACATATTTCATGTTGGTATGACCAAGGTAAGACCGGTTGTGTTTTATTTTCAAAGCTAATGGCTAAGGACAGTGTGATATCAAGTTCCAAGACACAGGATGCCATTCACAAGCGTCTCGTTTCGCTGAGTAGCAAGCAATTTTCAGACATGCAACTATGGGAAATAAATATCATGTATACACAACGCCATTCATGGGCTCGTGTCTTTCTTGAACGAATCTAAGAGTCATAGCAACTGCGGAAGAAGAAGAAGTGAGTAAATCTAATGCCTCATATTGTGTACAAATTACTTTAAATCGGAACTTTTTTTGTGAGTCCAAAGGCGTTGAAACTTTCAAGTTCACTTATTCAAATGGGACTGGAGGTGTCCGCTAGCTGGAATTGTGTACGCATACTTTGGATGATTGCGCCAAATCAGTGCACGTTAACGCTAACTTCGGTTAGGAGTTGAAAGGCAAGGCACGACCGAGCGAGCTCGCCATCTAGGCCGCGTCTCAGATACAAAAATGCCGAATTGGGGTGCAAACCAAAGCCTCAATTGTGGTTTACTTGAATGGAGGAGTGTGACGAGACTTATTCTAAAGTCCGCATTTTTAAGGATTTGCATGTGCAATAAAGAGCACCTGAAAGCCGACTTCATTGTTTTCCAGCTTTGATGTTCAGTGCTTTGATTTGTCATCTGCTAGCTGACCATTTAAGGGCAAGATTTTGCAAAGTGAACCTCTAACTGTGAAGGAACAGAGACAGGTTTTCAGGATGCGTTATGCGGAAAAGAGAGAGCGGTGGATATCTTAACGGGAGTATGGAAAAGAACCCTATAAAGGCTGTTTTAGTTGCATCATATAGAAGGTATCATATCTAGCAGCAACAGTGTTTGCCCACTTTATGGCCTTGCTTACAGCCGAAGCAGAGAAGAACCCTCTGGTCTTTATATACCGTGCACATCTCCAAGTAGGGACCTCTTAAGATCCGACAAGCCAAAATTCTGGCCTTCAATTCAGATTTGCCGGGAAAGCTATAGTAAGTACAGCTTCGCCATCAAGAGGCGGCAGAGTCGCCAACCGTCCAACTCATCTCATCCTCGGATTGGTTTTGGACGGAGCTCCTTTCCGACCCTGTCTCTACTTGTTTTTCTCTTTAAAAAGGCCAAATTTTCTTCCTTTCTCCTAGCACAGCTAAAGAAATTGTAGAACGATGTAAGCCATTATCCGCTCTGGCGAAGTTAAAGATCTTAAGGTGGGATTTCGGTGTAGATTATAGCAAGGTAATGTCAAGCTCTCTACGGCTACCAACAGGCATCCTTAAAACTACTTTATATTTAAGGCATAAGCATTGCACAGCAGTGCTTCCTTCATTAGTAAAGAATACAGTAGGACTAGCAGTATGCTTTCCCTTTTAGACATTTAACCACATGTAGGATTTTTTTTTCCTTAACAATCGCATATCACAAATAAAGTTACTCGGAAACAGTCTACTGCTTCGGTGGGAGAACCTCATAATTTTGATTGCGGTCTTGGTCTACACCATTCTTTCAGGCATCGCATTCCAGGTCAGCAAAAGATCGTCTGTCCTACCAACAATGTAACAAAAGTGAAAGCTGTGCAAGGAATTATTGGAGGAAATCAGACCGACCTTCATTGGTTGCTTCTAAGAAAAGATACAAGGCAGAGGCAGTAGAGGAGGGAAGTAATGTAACTGCAAGAATAGGTTCCCCATGAGAAGGAATGACGCAGCAGACGGTTGCATTATGGAAGCACTTGGAAAAGAAGTTGCTTCACTGCGCCAATGGCAATCGACCTTGGCACAGATAATTCAAGCCTGCGATATCTTTGTCGTTCCATTGCTGACAACGAAACTGCACGCTTTCTGCTGGCGCTGTGTAAATGACGCAGGGAACAATAGGCTATAAGTGGAGCAGAACTGCCTAGTTACTGTACCAATGCTTGCTCAGCTACCACAAGTGGCTTTACTTTTGACATTCCAGCGAACGGGTACTTCTACTGAATGCGTGAATGCGTGAATGCGTGAATGCGTGGTGGCTATCCAATACGGCTTTGTTCCACTTAGCGGGTCCACCGATGAGGCACTTGGCAGTTAAATGTTAAGACATACACTTCATAGCATGGAGGAATAGATTTTCTCTGAAATTATTATTATTGGGCGACATTCTTCAAAACCTTCCATCAACCAGGCGCCTGTCGACTACTTGATTTGTTTAAAACTTGCCGACCAGGTGAATAGGCACGATAGGAAACGGTGACGCTTAAACTAACCTCTGCATCAGAGGAGGCTATCATGTTAGGACGAGAAGTTAGAAATCGGAAGCATGATTAATAGCGTGGGCACAGAAAATGCGATAGCGGCTTTTAGTACTCCGTCTTCGCCATTACTGATGAGCGTGAAGATGGATCAGTTGAAGCAGGTTCTCCAACCAATTAGCAATCGTGATAAGTTCAACGAATGTAAAAGTCCTTAAGTGCAAAATGGCATATGCTTTTCTAATTCCTAGCGTGACAACTATTTGGCCATTCTGGTAAATGCATTAAAGCTCGAGACTGGCACCTCTCTGATAGTCGGTTTGGGTAGGCAAGGATTTTTGCCAATTAAAAGCATGGAGGTAGCACTTCCATTGCTTGACTCCCAGTTTCGGTGCAGTAGCTTAAGTGATCACGTTGTTCCGCCCAGCTGGGACTGGCCTTTGGACCATGTCAGCTGCCCCTAACCCTCTGTTATTTGAATATATATATTCTGCTCCAGTGTTATGCCTTCTTCTGCCTTCAAGCAAGTGCCCTAGAACTACATTTGTGGCAGAGGAGAGTTGACTCGATTTTGCAAGATTCCCATCCTGGTCTGTACTGCTTGTGACAAAGTAGCAGTGTGAAAGAATAGCATATGTTACGGATTGGAGAATTCCCGACATATCGCACCTACCTTATTCCCGTGTTCTGCAAGAAAAAAATTGACAACCGAAGCAACACTGGCCGTAAATAACCTAAAAAGTTTAGTTTCGGAGATTTTCCCATCAAATCTGCCTCAGAAGACCGGTGTTCTAGCGCCTCCCTATGGACACGCCGGCGGTCGGCAGAACCTCCTGACCCAACTTCAGTTTGCATAACGGACGATGCATCGGAAATGTCAAACAGGCGAGAGGTACCGGTGGCGCTGTGGTCAAGCATCACCTCAGTTGCGCTCGAATTTCGGTGACTGGCACGAGTGTGTTCTTCAGTACTGATTACGTTGTGGTGGCCGACGCAGGAGGATTGCCAAGGGGAGCGCTGAAGTCGACGCTCAAAAGAAAAAAGGGATTATGCATACCTTGTCCGTCTGCCGGTTTCAGTTGCGGTTACTTGAGTGACCATGTCATCATGGCCGTGTGGGCCGACCTCTAGGCCGTGCCAGCAGCCCCAATTCACTCTTGCTTGCTGAATATATGCATATGCTGCCCTAGCGCAATGCCTTCCTTTGCCTTCAAGGAAGCCTTGGGACGCTGCAATAGACGTAAATACGGTAATATTGCATGGTGACTGGTTCACTGCCTGTAAGTTGAATGTTACAGACATGTAGTGAGTAAAAGCAGTCAAAGGCGGTGTAGCTTTAACAATACAATGCTAGATCTCTAGTTTACCTTTGTTAATTGTCACGACATATTCTGCGTTAGGTGGTATACTACTCCATGTACCGCGTGGACAAGAAACAAAGACAGCCGCTACGAATCCCATCCGCCGGCTAATGCTGCTTTTGCGCTTCACCTTCCATAGTGCCATCGGTAAGTACTTGAAAAATGCATCTCTACGATGTGAATGTCTTTCAGATCTCCAACTATGAAGGGATTGGAGACAAAGGAGAAGAACCAATTTGTTTGCAGATTCGGAATTGACATGGTAAGCAAAAGCAGAAAAAGAAGATAAAGTACGATGCTTGGTTTATGCCAAGGATGGCGTTATAAAATGTAATAAACGTGGAAAATCTGAGAGAGAAGAAGAGTGCCAACACAAGCAGGTAGATGAGGCTAAATGAGAAACACTTTTGGGAAAAAGAGAAGTGATAAAACAAAGAGATGATATGAAGGAGTAAGAGGGGACTGTTGAAGAGGTAAGGCAGCATTGATACTACTGACTATGCCACTTTAAGGCTAAGCTACTTTGGGGCGGGTTGGGGCATGCACACTGACGATGGCAGAACGCCAGGATTCCTGGCTCGCGTTAATGCTTTTTTTCCACTCCGCACATCATTTTCGCTCCCTCACAAAAATGCGATTTTCCACCGCACTCACTTGTGCCACTTAATTCCAGTTGCCTCACACCCCATAGCAGCGCTTTACAGAGCATCATGTCTGCTCGGTACGGCACTGCGTTAAATTGCAACTCTGCCACTGAAGTGCACTAACGATAGGTATTTGAAGTAGCATGTTGTTGCTAGTCGTGGCCTCGTCGACAAATTCGTCCGACCAAGATGAATTGCAACTGCGTTTTTTACGTCCGATGCGTGTGTGGTGGATATTCTCGATGCAGTGCTTACTTTTCATGGACAATGAGTCTGATCAGGTAGAAACAGAGTCGATCCAAACAGAGCAGAGGGGAGCAGGAAGATTTGCACCGGATAGGATTAGATTTCTTAGGTTTTATCCAAAACCGAATCTCCTTCAATTGTGCAACGTAAAAGAAACACATATCTTGAAATCCCATTTTGGCAGCATTAGTTCAGGATTGTATTGCAATTGCTTCTCTTAGCATTCCTGTATTCGCAGTCTAATTTAAAATGGGCCTTGGAGGGTGTGACAAGCAGCAAGAGATTAGCATCGCATCAAATGTGTGTGCTAAGGTGGCGTCAAGTCCGAACAGCACAAGGCTTACTGAAACCAAGCTGTGTAGATTGGGATAAAATTGCACCAAGCAAAATAAGACTTCCTTGGCATCACAGTTGGGCTGGTGCGTTTGGATGGGGCCATGTAATGTGGACAGAAGGTGCTAGAAGTGAAGTGTTTTGAGAAAGAGAAAGGTGGTGGAAAGAAGATTGAACAGTGAAGAGGAAATGCAGAAGTCGGTGCGATTAAAAAAGATTTTCAAAAACAGCTTGATGCCATTTTGACAGACTAATTGCCTTCCGACGAGTGCGGGTAGAAGTAGAAACATTTTCACTAAGGGAACATTAATTTCAAAGAAAGCTTATGAGTCGAGTGTAATTTTAATAAAAGGCAAAGAAGTAAAGCACAATGAACAAAAGTCCTGTTCACAGGCACAAAAGCGATGACACCAAGTCGAGGGAGAGTGAAATATAAATAGAAACGCCGTCTACTACTCACATTATTATGAGTAGGTGTGTTCTCACTTTTACGACTGCTGATCGAGTAGTTCTGTTAGCAAGTCCAGATCACTGTGAGCAACACAGTAAGCTCCTTTAATGCCAGCATTCTGCATACGCTCAATTAACAACAACTCAAACACACAGGTTGCTACTTTGAAAGCCACTCCCAGTATGTACCTTTTGTTTCACAAATTTGCTCGAAAATTGCAATTGAATAGGCTTTGCGGCGGATTTTAGTAGTATTGATGCATACTGCGTAAAATTTTAATTTCCTCATAAACGCACTTTTCGGCAAGCCCCGACTTCGTGCACAGAACGCTCCTCAAAGCCACAATCAACACACAATCAGCATTGCTGCCATGACTGCGCCTTTTCGTTGATCTCTGGCAATCAACTTCACTTCGTAGTGCACCAATAAGAGGGTGTAGATGTATATGGCAGGTAGAGCTGCCTTCCACATTATTTGCAAGATTCCTAAGGGAATGAAACTTTCAGAAACCTCGTTAAAATTCTGTTAATAATGGATAAAGAATTGGTATTGGAATAGTTACTATCCTCGGACTAAATAAACAAAAACGTTGGTCAGTTCCGCCTTCCTGCCACAGGACGACTGCACTCTGAATAGTGCAAACCCGTCCGCCAGATGTCCAATTTTTCGGTCTTGCCAACTGAAGACCACGCGCTGTCAGACTTTCGCATTTGTGTCCTGCTCTTGTCAAAGTTTATGGAAGCGAATTTAATCTGCACTTCATCGTCTGCTTTTTTTTATTTATCGGGACGGCCAAAGAAACCAAGAATGACTTTGTGTGCTATGGCTTTAGGAAGGAAATGAACCAAAACGTCCACCTTTTTCCATTCCGCAACTTGCAACGGAAGGGCAACTGAATGGAACCATTACAACCTTGGGTAACTTGGTTGCTAGCAGATGTGTGTAAAGAACGCAGCAAGTTGTGCGGCCAGCAAATCGGCCAGAGTAAGTGCTTGCATCACAATAAGGGTTGATTTTGAAGTGGACCATCCTATATGCGGTTTGCCTAATCCAAACTCTGCCAAAAGCGAACCCAGCACAAGTTGGGAATCGGACTCATGGAGAGGAACTGCAGTGCTGACGATGGGGAAGCTTGCATCCAATCTGCAAATTAGGCTTTGCAAATAGCTCAAGCTGCGGACCTCGCCAGTGTGTAAGACAATGCCCGGGATGAAGTCAGTTCTCATCTCCCATTCCATTGAGGGTATTTTGCGCAATTAATTGAGACAAATGGAGTGGATGGATGCAACATTTTGCTGCATGCTCTATTCAACCTTGCTGTTGGGGAGAGGGAGAAGCTGAATCAGTGGCGGGAGCGGAGTCAGAGGAGAAGGTTTCTTGCAAGGCTACACGATGCTACCAAGAGGACTGACAATTTCCCTTAGAGTACACAAAACCACAAGCTATCTGAGCGTAGCAGAACCATTGACTTTCTAATGCTTTGATGTGACGCTATGAATCTGCATCTTTGCATTCCACTTACGAGCACCCTCCTGGATTGGGCTGATAAGTGCGGACAGAATTTATGTCAAAGCTGTTGCTTTGGTGCCGACTGTAGTAAAACAATCACTCGCATGTCCAACTCTGACATTCATTTGAATATTAATGCTCAAGAGAGAGACATCGCTCAGCACTTTGGGTCGCTAGACACATCCGCCCGCCGTGAAATCGACGATGTGGTGTGCATGATGGATTCAACACTGCACCACCCTACCACGTAGGGAGTAGTCGTCCACGCGGATTGAAGCATCTTATAACCAGCATCACCAGCATCGCCACCAACAGAACGACTCGCCCTCCAATGCCGCTCATCGAGGACATGGAATCGAGGGTGACAGAGAATTCGACATCCAGGAGTGGTCATTTTGAGCGTCTCAAAGGAAACAATCATAGGCTTGACAGCATTACTTTTCGAGAGGTTACTGGGTCGCCATCGAGCCTCTCACCTTATAATTGGTGGAGAGTGTGTCGTCTGCACCAGCAAGATGGAATATTTGTGAGTATGTACGAGGCGTTCCAAATGACCGCGCTTCAAATCGCCAACACCGACGCCGAATGAAGCAGCCAAGACCAAAATGCTTAGTGCAACAACGTGTCAGCGCATTCACCTGCGCAATGATTTTAGCGAAGACCATATCCTTTCATATCTTTCTGCTGGTACACAGTTTGTTTACAGGCATAGCATCGTGCTTAAAGGCAAATTTCATAAGCATTCTACTGTCTGGTTCATTGTGTCCGGATTCCAATGAAGTGAGTGCGTTAAGCGTGGACTTACGAGGCACCAAGGAAGGAGGCATTTAAGACCCGAACTAGGAAAAGCCCAAGTAGATGGTGCATTTTAAACGAGAGAGGGCTACTGAACACCCAAAAGACAGACAACGGCACCTTTTGCGCCTCTTTTTGCGGGTCTCAATACATTTTTACTTTTACGCAAACACACCAGGCTTTTGGATTGGCAACCAGTGATTGACAGGTGCTGTTAGTTGAGCTCTCGCATACACCAGAGACTGAACAAGCTAACTGCTTCCCTCATGGTGACTTCGACTTGATTTTCCCGACCGCTTTATGCGTGCTTTTTGTCCATCCGCATAGAGCTCGGAATAACTCAGCTGACAGCTGACAAGATACTGGGTTTCCCCACCCTCAGACGATTTACTGCATTTCAGCAGCAGGCCAATCCTCTACCTTCGGCTTATCCCACTGGGTGGACATTTCTGTGTAGGCCGGTCTCGGGACACAGATACTCGCTATAAGGCAATGACAAATGCAGCAGACGTTGGCGATGCGGTACACGCTGCCATACCTCAATGATAACGCAATTTCGTGTGAGCTTTCTATTTGCTTGAAAGTTCGCGTTAAGACGGAAAGAATGGTAAGTTGCTTTTGGATTAGATTTAAAAATTTGTGCGGGGATTCCGCTACAGATAATTGTCTGCAAGAGTCGAGGGAAGAGGTTTGATTGAAAACAGAAGAAACACAAGCCGGAATAAAATGCATGTTTCACTCTTAAGGATTACATTTTAAACAATGATAATTACGTGGAATTCGATGCAGATGCAAGTGCTTAGTTGTTGTCGCATCCCCGTTTCACTCTTCGCTGCTTCCTTTGCCCTTTAAAGTGGTGATTTGCAATGCGGCCCATTGGAATGCCTCAAACATGTTGACGAATATACCCTCTCGTTGGTGGAGGCGCCACACCCTCCACCAATCGCATGTGTTCGGATCCACCGGAGGCTCTTCATCCTCTTGAAAGGCACGACCACGAGGAGGCGTGGAATCTTCTGTTTGTTCTGATTCAATGTCCAGAATGAGCAGTATCGGAAGGCGAAGAAACGCATCAGGCGTGATGCTAAGAATCCTATTAATAAGACGTTCCAAATGGTGCCATGGATTGCGTCCAACATGGCGTTTTGATGTAGGATTCGCCAAGTACACCACTGCGTCGAATGCTTCGATAGAGGGACCCTCAGGCGACTCGTGAGGGTGATGATCTTCTTCCCATAAATTGCTGATGTTAAAATGAATGTCAAAGTTAGATACGTGAACGATTGCTCGTTGAAAATCATTTCGTGGTAAACAATTTTGAAGTGGGTGGGTTTTATACTTAGAAGTCCAATCACAAAGGGTTTTCAATATAGGTCGGAGGATATGGGACTCAGATACGCGGTGTCCAATCATCAAAAGGTGGAAGATTCTGTCAGTACCAAGCAAATCTTGATTAGAACAAGTAGCACGGAATCGGTAATCCTCTTGGTAGTATCGAATGGCCTTGCAAAGGACCGTTGACTCTGACTCTGTCTTTGCCTCTGTCATTGCAAACGTAGGAAGCAGCATAAGATAAAGTTTTACATCTACCCATTCCATTTGTTCCACGTAATTGCGCAAAACTCCCTTAACAATGAGGGATTTGAGAATGGAGTTCATTTTTGGTATGGCTTCCAACAAATTGACGATGTCCGCGCCACTAAGGTACTTGCAAATTTCGACCTGCACCATTTGGCTCAGCTTCTCCATGTTGGACACGGTGGTCGCTGATAGTGAACCTCAGTTCCTACTTGCGAAGCACTCACTCTTAGCACAGATCGGATGAACTAGACGAGGAATCAAACTCATGCTTTGGGTAGGCACTAACACTGCGAGAAATGCGTTTGGCTCTTCTTCCAGCCGGGTGCTCTGCACACCTTTGCGAGCTGCTGCATGGCAGAAGGCAACAGCATTCCCCTATCTGACGCGTTTGAGCGCCTGCTTACCTCATTTAAGTTGTCGGCCTACTTTGTTGTCGGGGACACAAATCCTACTGCTTCACTTACTTCAATCGGTTCAAGGCAGCATCACTCAGCCCTCGCTTGTCTCCTTCAACTGTATGAATGCTGACAACACCATTGCATTCAATGCTTAAGTCAAAATAAGTGGATAACAAAGGCCGGGAAGATGATGAGAATGAGGATGAGGATGAGGATGATGAAGAATGCAGGCCAATTCTTGATTTCATCACACTGACCAATGGCCTTGCAGTTGGCGCACTTACCACGCCTTAACATCCAACCTCTTACCGCGTTTTAAACTACCACCTTCTTAATGAATGAAGTCTCATTCCTATCAGTGGCTACTTCGGTTCAGTTAGTTATTGGCATTGGTCCCACCTGATTGCAATCCAGAGCCCTAACAGCATGGCAGTCTTTACCATCCTCATCCTCCCACCACCGAATCTCCTCCTACTTAATCGCCAGCTTCAACATTCGCTGCCTGATTTTGAAAACTCTTTTATGAACCAATGCCAGCTCCACTCCAGGGCCACAGCGGATGGTTAAATAGTCTGCTGCCTTTTCACCGTCCTTGTTAGGTAGCAATGGCAAAACTTTGGTGCTCTACAGTCGCTGCAAATTGCCATCTCCTAGCTAAGGCTAGCACCACACAACCGTACCAACACGTGAGTGACCTCGCAGTTGCAATCGCGCTTAAAGTGCTCCAATGTGCTTAGACCACCACCACAGAGTCAGCTTATGAGCCACGAAGAGCTTGCGCCTAAAACACAAGGAATGGAATGCTGCGTTTGCCCTCTGCTCACTGGATTGATCGCTGGCCCTTGATTTTCCCGTGAGTAGGTGAACAAAGAGTTATCAGCGGTGATCGTTACGTAGACCAATGCAACAGAAGCGCCTAATAAGGCAGTCATGTGGGCTGCATATTTCGCAGTGCGGAGTCAGTTAGCATACGAGGTTTGAGGGTATTAGGCAGCGGTGCTATTTGGATACCTACTGAGGGGATGTACCATCGGACCTCCACTAATTGTGTCTCAATTTTTATGTTACCGGCATTTTAAGCACCACACCTGGCAGCTCCACATCGCACTGCACCACCACCACCACTACCACCACCACTGCGACTACGTTTACCTCCGTGGTCCTATTGTTTGGTCCAACGTCCCCACCAATCCATGCAAACTGCCTGCATGCAACATCTCAACTCGTGGGGACGTTAACACTTGCACAATGCTGAAGGTGAAGGCTGTTTGGCACTATCAGTAGTCCACACCTGTGTCTCCAGCACAATTGGTCACAGGTGCGGTGTTACAGTGTTACAGTCTTACGGCATTACAGTGTGGGTGTAGTTACGCCATTTGCTGTATAGGTCGGTAAGATGTCACTTCATAGGCTCCTCCTACTCTGCAACGGGTTTATAAGGACTCCATGTGTGAGTTGTGAAGACAGCCTGTTTCGGCATTGAAAATGCCTCTTCACCTCTGCCTCTTGCTACTCGTCATTTTCATCGAGGACGGAGCACCTCAACCGGTAAAAGGTAAGATGCATTGAGGTACTTAGCTTTCCTCCTCGCAAATGGAAAGCGTTTGGCGTTTGCTAATTTCTCCACCAATCACTTCTTTCATGGTGTTTGCAGCCAACATTTGTTTAGTTAGCCCGATGCTAGACCATTCCCCATACACCTGCATTGAGGTGGTACTGGCAAACAGGTGCATCTGCATTTTCTATTTGCAGACCTTGATGCTCCGCAGAATGTAACGCTTGAAGCAACCAGTCCTACCACGGCGGTCATGAAGTGGCAGCCACCGCCTCATTCCAACGGTCGTGTTCTTGGCTATTCTTTATATTGGATGATCAATGGGAACTGGCAGGCAAATACCGACATTCAGTCAACTCAGACCCACACCTTCAGCAATTTAGAGGCAGGACAAGTTGTTTCTGCCTATATTAAAGCCCGCTCCGAATTGGCAGTATCGCAGCCAACCAGATACTACAACAAACTTAGTCCAAAAGTGACAGTAATTATGCCACGTGGAGGTAAAGGTGAGTCCTTTCTGCTCACTTAATCAATCAAGCATTAAACCGTCCTTTAAGTTTGCTTTAGTTTGAGCGGATAAAGCCTTCAACAGCGCCTATTTGCGCCCATTTCATTCCACGAAACATATGCAGTAAGGCTTATCCACATGTTAATGTGCAATGAAATAAACCGCACAGTTAGGCAGGCGCAGACAATAAGACAGAGCAGAATCATTCCCAATGCGCTGTAAAGAGCAGGTTGAGACTTATGAGCAGAATGTTGTGATGGAGAAAATGTGGCTATTTGGGTTTAAGAAGAAGGAGTGAGGCCTACCATTGAGAAACCAAAAGCAAAGCCAGGACCTGAAGGACCTCCAAAATCCAAAGCAACTCAAGGAGGCACAACGCAGAGCACCCCAAAGCATAACGCTGTTTGGGACGAGGGAAGTGAAGGCCTCCTTTGGCCATCTGCGATACGGACACATCCGCCTTGGCAACGAGATATTCATGAAGTAGGCTGATGCGGCAATTCCTCCCAACCCATTGGCTGAACCAGCCCGATGAGGATTTGCAGTTTAGCACTGCTTGCGATGCAGTCAGCCTCGTTTGACCAGTGTTGGTGATGTTCATGAACCAATTGTTCGTCCCATCCTTGAGTCAGATGGACACAGCACAATCCACTTTGGTGACTGGACTTCCCTGCCCCGTATCTGCTGAATCCGAAGTGCTGGGGAGGTTTTGATGAAGGTTGGATGATTTTGTACTGCAAGAATGCATGGCTAATAATGCTGGCTGTTGCTTAACAGCAACACGTTACGACAGTGTAAATCGTTGTGCTTTGAGATGCGCGGTGCGTCTCTTTAACCCGCATCTCACTTCCTTTGTTTGCGGTGTCGCCGACGTTAAAGATGTAAGGAAGACAGCAAACTGGGGCTAAAAGATGCTGCCATCCGCTAATGACAAACGATTTGCTGAGCTTCTGCACCAGGTGATTCCGTGAAAAGCATTGAGTTTGGTTTTTGTCGTGACCTACTCATAGACGGCTAGTAGTATCCGCGTCTGGCACACGAGTGGGACTAGCAGGTCGTGCAAATGACGCTGCCGCTAAAGCTTCTGTCGTCGAATCTGTCCTATAAAGGCTGTCTACGATGCCCAACTTTGGACCCAAATTTACTCACTATAATCATATCGCCATCACTGCAAATGCTCTCTACTTAGCGCTGCTGAGCCTAGCAGCCGCTGTGTGCGCTCACAAATTCATCATTGATGGCGGTGGCGTCCTAAGCAAGTTAGTCGCGTTGTTTAACTCATTGCCTGTCGCCTCAAAGTGCAGCCTTTACCTTTGGCCTCAACCCAATTGTCTTGCCTTTGCTAAGTTTTCTAAGCAAAGAAAGCTGAACTTCGGTCATTTGGCTTTCGCAAGTCAATATTGCACGTGGGAAATCTTTGACATTCGGACTGTTAACGTGCAAGGCAGCAATGAACGGAGGCGCGTAGTTTGGCAGCTCATTTTACAGTGGCAAAGGCAGGTTAGTCTTCTGTCAGCGGATTCCATGCTATGGAAGCTCGAGCCTTCAATTTGGTCTACAACTGACCAAATTTATAGCATTTATTTTAAATGACGTCTGTGTGTTCAGCTAGAAACGCTAGATTTGAGCATGCCGGTGGACATGTGAGTCGTTCAAGCATTTGTGAACATCTCCGGTGGAAAATACTACTTAGTTGCGCCACTGTATTTTGTTTTTTTTTGTAAATTCATTTAGCACGTTGCCTTAATGGAATGGTACTTCCTTCTCCACATTCCACTCATCATGCAAAGCTTCTTTGACTACACAAGTGAAACTAGAGCGCAGGTTTACCTGAATGGACTTGTCATTGTCAAAAGTAGGCTGAATTGATGAAGTCCAAGGGTGGATAAGGCAAATTGTGCAGCGAGCCCTAACCTGCGCAGAGGCTTTGTCAAGGCAAGAACACTCACAACGCAATTGCACAATTTGTCGTGCAGACTGTTAGGCATTGTGTGGGATTTGCAGAGTCCACAAAGATGATAGCACCTACTGCAAGGGAGAAGGCAGTGTAAGTGAGCAAGTGCTGCGTCTGATGCGTGGATCGCAACATTCAAAAGCACTTCCTTTGATCGGGAAGGGAGGGACTGGTTGCTCAATAACCTGACGAAAAGGGAGAGTTGCTTAAGAACGTCATTTGCCTAGTTTTCACCGTTCGGACCGAACAGTGAAGGCGATCGCGAGGCGTAGAGCAAGGATCGTCAGACCAAGCCAGTGGCGGGGCATCGTTGCATTCATGGCAACATTGAAACTACCTTTTGATGCAGAGTCGGTGCAGTAAATAAGCACATTCCGAAGTTGGGTGGCATAAGGCAATGAAGCCTGCAATCTCCCCATCGAACGTGAGGAACAGGGAACACTGAAAAATACTTTGTCCTCCAATGATTAATTCGGTTTAGGAATAAAGAGGCGCATTTTGCAAAGTGATATCCTCATTATCCGATGGTAGCTGTTGAATTATCAATTGAGGCGGATATGCCAATCTGAGAAGGATTAGCCGACTTCCCTTCTGGTGAAGCCCAATGAAGCATGTCAAGCAGGACGCCCTCTTCTACAGAAAATCAGGCGACGAATTCATTCTTTTTCACAGTTTTTTTGCATTCACAGCAGACTTGAAGAGGTTTTTGAGGTGTTGCATTGAGCCAAGATGGGGTAAATTCCTGCCCTTCACTTAACTCTAACTACGCTACTCCTTCTGCTGATTTGGCCAAACGGTCCCAGTGAGCACCCGTTCAGTAGGTTCGGACACCACCCCAACATTCAACAGTTTAAAGGTGTTACATAGCGGAGGTAGGTGAGGCGTGATGGAGTGGAATCGTGGCATCAAATGCCGCCTTAATTTCCCAATACAACGAGGTCTACACATCCGAAACGACAGGCGAGGAGACCAAACCCATTCAGAAATCCATCCCACTACATTCTGTCGACTGCAGATACAGATGCAGGAGTAACGCTTACATTATGAAGTGGGTGTTGGGCTGCGAGAGAGAAGACGAGAAGGAAAGCAGCAGTACACAACAGTGCGCTCTTCACCGTAAGTCCTTCAGATGGTTTCACAACAACTGTTATTAACAGTTTAGCATCTTGCATAATCGCTTGTGTTGGGCTTGTGTTTTAGGCGCAAGCTCTTCGTGGCTCATAAACTGACTCTGTGGTGGTAATCTAAGCACATCGGAGCACTTTAAGCGCGATTGCAACTGCGAGGTCACTCACGTGTTGGTACGGTTGTGTGGTGCTAGCCTTAGCTAGGAGATGGCAATTTGCGGCGACTGTAGAGCACGACTTCATACCTTGGTGTTGGTGACACAGTCTCCTAAGCACCCATGGCTGTAGCTTTGTTGGAGACTCTAGGCTCAGTCTCCAGTCGCACTCGAGTCTAAGCGGTGATGTATGAACCAGAGCAACAAACGGAGCATCAACTAACATTTTGTGAGTGTCGTATTTGCCGACCATTTTCTCCTGCATGGCAAAATTTGCCTAAGCTTACTATAATGTCCCTGCATCGTCGTTTGAACAATTTGTGCCTAGGAAAGGAAAAGCCATTGGCAGTCTCACGTTTTGTCCTCGTCGGATTGTCAAGCAGCTTGGCATCTCAGTTCGGTGCTAGCAAAGCTTCTTTCACCGTTATGCGCTTGACGGTTGAGATGCCTTCCGATGAGTAGGCCAATTTTAGGCGCGTGGGAATTGCGTGGTTCACGCACGTCGGAGCCACTGAGACTCAGCTTCTTACGATCCTACCTGGAATACGTCATGCGCAGCACTTTTCTCTGTCAATCAACTTGTCCGTTGATTCTGTGTCGGGACTTAATAGAAGATGGTGGCTTTACAGTCATGCAGCAACCTGGTCTCGTCCGCTAAGTGCGCCAGTTTGGCATTTTCCGTACAACCTCCAATATGGAATCGGGAGGTGGAATTCAAATGAGCTCATGAAACCTTTCCTTCGGGTGCTGGTCGCACTGAATGTCTCAGACTCAGCCACTTGCTCTCATTTGGTGAGGTAAAGTGACTGTTAAAACTCACCCACTGTGTTATCAGGAAGTGGGACGATTTTTGTCGGTGTACAGTACGACAGGCTACAGTGGTCCAGTCATTCTGTTTCATCCACTTCACCCCACATGACTGTCCCCATCCAAGTACAGATAAGAAGCCAGTAAAGTACCATAATTGCATTTGTCAGTGTGGAAGTGGTTACTCATGCAACTAGGTGCCCTATTGTTGTTGTTGTTAAGCTAAGGCCATCGTTTGTCCACTCGAGCATTCTCTCCTTCAGTGAAGTCTGAAGGGGAAATAAAGCAGTGCTTTTGAGAAGTGGAAATGTTCAACTGAGGTATGAGGAGTTAGTGAGAGATTTGATGGTTGGCGAAGATCTACGAAAACGTAGACGACAGTAGGAAGGTGATGGAGGTGAGGAGGGCTGCAGTGGCGAGAACGGAGGAGGTGGCTCCACTGGTGGAGGTGGATGTGGGCTTTGGGGTGCTCTGCGTTGTGCCTCCTTGAGTTGCTTTGGATTTTGGAGGTCCTTCAGGTCCTGGCTTTGCTTTTGGTTTCTCAATGGTAGGCCTCACTCCTTCTTCTTAAACCCAAATAGCCACATTTTCTCCATCACAACATTCTGCTCATAAGTCTCAACCTGCTCTTTACAGCGCATTGGGAATGATTCTGCTCTGTCTTATTGTCTGCGCCTGCCTAACTGTGCGGTTTATTTCATTGCACATTAACATGTGGATAAGCCTTACTGCATATGTTTCGTGGAATGAAATGGGCGCAAATAGGCGCTGTTGAAGGCTTTATCCGCTCAAACTAAAGCAAACTTAAAGGACGGTTTAATGCTTGATTGATTAAGTGAGCAGAAAGGACTCACCTTTACCTCCACGTGGCATAATTACTGTCACTTTTGGACTAAGTTTGTTGTAGTATCTGGTTGGCTGCGATACTGCCAATTCGAGCGGGCTTTAATATAGGCAGAAACAACTTGTCCTGCCTCTAAATTGCTGAAGGTGTGGGTCTGAGTTGACTGAATGTCGGTATTTGCCTGCCAGTTCCCATTGATCATCCAATATAAAGAATAGCCAAGAACACGACCGTTGGAATGAGGCGGTGGCTGCCACTTCATGACCGCCGTGGTAGGACTGGTTGCTTCAAGCGTTACATTCTGCGGAGCATCAAGGTCTGCAAATAGAAAATGCAGATGCACCTGTTTGCCAGTACCACCTCAATGCAGGTGTATGGGGAATGGTCTAGCATCGGGCTAACTAAACAAATGTTGGCTGCAAACACCATGAAAGAAGTGATTGGTGGAGAAATTAGCAAACGCCAAACGCTTTCCATTTGCGAGGAGGAAAGCTAAGTACCTCAATGCATCTTACCTTTTACCGGTTGAGGTGCTCCGTCCTCGATGAAAATGACGAGTAGCAAGAGGCAGAGGTGAAGAGGCATTTTCAATGCCGAAACAGGCTGTCTTCACAACTCACACATGGAGTCCTTATAAACCCGTTGCAGAGTAGGAGGAGCCTATGAAGTGACATCTTACCGACCTATACAGCAAATGGCGTAACTACACCCACACTGTAATGCCGTAAGACTGTAACACTGTAACACCGCACCTGTGACCAATTGTGCTGGAGACACAGGTGTGGACTACTGATAGTGCCAAACAGCCTTCACCTTCAGCATTGTGCAAGTGTTAACGTCCCCACGAGTTGAGATGTTGCATGCAGGCAGTTTGCATGGATTGGTGGGGACGTTGGACCAAACAATAGGACCACGGAGGTAAACGTAGTCGCAGTGGTGGTGGTAGTGGTGGTGGTGGTGCAGTGCGATGTGGAGCTGCCAGGTGTGGTGCTTAAAATGCCGGTAACATAAAAATTGAGACACAATTAGTGGAGGTCCGATGGTACATCCCCTCAGTAGGTATCCAAATAGCACCGCTGCCTAATACCCTCAAACCTCGTATGCTAACTGACTCCGCACTGCGAAATATGCAGCCCACATGACTGCCTTATTAGGCGCTTCTGTTGCATTGGTCTACGTAACGATCACCGCTGATAACTCTTTGTTCACCTACTCACGGGAAAATCAAGGGCCAGCGATCAATCCAGTGAGCAGAGGGCAAACGCAGCATTCCATTCCTTGTGTTTTAGGCGCAAGCTCTTCGTGGCTCATAAGCTGACTCTGTGGTGGTGGTCTAAGCACATTGGAGCACTTTAAGCGCGATTGCAACTGCGAGGTCACTCACGTGTTGGTACGGTTGTGTGGTGCTAGCCTTAGCTAGGAGATGGCAATTTGCAGCGACTGTAGAGCACCAAAGTTTTGCCATTGCTACCTAACAAGGACGGTGAAAAGGCAGCAGACTATTTAACCATCCGCTGTGGCCCTGGAGTGGAGCTGGCATTGGTTCATAAAAGAGTTTTCAAAATCAGGCAGCGAATGTTGAAGCTGGCGATTAAGTAGGAGGAGATTCGGTGGTGGGAGGATGAGGATGGTAAAGACTGCCATGCTGTTAGGGCTCTGGATTGCAATCAGGTGGGACCAATGCCAATAACTAACTGAACCGAAGTAGCCACTGATAGGAATGAGACTTCATTCATTAAGAAGGTGGTAGTTTAAAACGCGGTAAGAGGTTGGATGTTAAGGCGTGGTAAGTGCGCCAACTGCAAGGCCATTGGTCAGTGTGATGAAATCAAGAATTGGCCTGCATTCTTCATCATCCTCATCCTCATCCTCATTCTCATCATCTTCCCGGCCTTTGTTATCCACTTATTTTGACTTAAGCATTGAATGCAATGGTGTTGTCAGCATTCATACAGTTGAAGGAGACAAGCGAGGGCTGAGTGATGCTGCCTTGAACCGATTGAAGTAAGTGAAGCAGTAGGATTTGTGTCCCCGACAACAAAGTAGGCCGACAACTTAAATGAGGTAAGCAGGCGCTCAAACGCGTCAGATAGGGGAATGCTGTTGCCTTCTGCCATGCAGCAGCTCGCAAGGTGTGCAGAGCACCCGGCTGGAAGAAGAGCCAAACGCATTTCTCGCAGTGTTAGTGCCTACCCAAAGCATGAGTTTGATTCCTCGTCTAGTTCATCCGATCTGTGCTAAGAGTGAGTGCTTCGCAAGTAGGAACTGAGGTTCACTATCAGCGACCACCGTGTCCAACATGGAGAAGCTGAGCCAAATGGTGCAGGTCGAAATTTGCAAGTACCTTAGTGGCGCGGACATCGTCAATTTGTTGGAAGCCATACCAAAAATGAACTCCATTCTCAAATCCCTCATTGTTAAGGGAGTTTTGCGCAATTACGTGGAACAAATGGAATGGGTAGATGTAAAACTTTATCTTATGCTGCTTCCTACGTTTGCAATGACAGAGGCAAAGACAGAGTCAGAGTCAACGGTCCTTTGCAAGGCCATTCGATACTACCAAGAGGATTACCGATTCCGTGCTACTTGTTCTAATCAAGATTTGCTTGGTACTGACAGAATCTTCCACCTTTTGATGATTGGACACCGCGTATCTGAGTCCCATATCCTCCGACCTATATTGAAAACCCTTTGTGATTGGACTTCTAAGTATAAAACCCACCCACTTCAAAATTGTTTACCACGAAATGATTTTCAACGAGCAATCGTTCACGTATCTAACTTTGACATTCATTTTAACATCAGCAATTTATGGGAAGAAGATCATCACCCTCACGAGTCGCCTGAGGGTCCCTCTATCGAAGCATTCGACGCAGTGGTGTACTTGGCGAATCCTACATCAAAACGCCATGTTGGACGCAATCCATGGCACCATTTGGAACGTCTTATTAATAGGATTCTTAGCATCACGCCTGATGCGTTTCTTCGCCTTCCGATACTGCTCATTCTGGACATTGAATCAGAACAAACAGAAGATTCCACGCCTCCTCGTGGTCGTGCCTTTCAAGAGGATGAAGAGCCTCCGGTGGATCCGAACACATGCGATTGGTGGAGGGTGTGGCGCCTCCACCAACGAGAGGGTATATTCGTCAACATGTTTGAGGCATTCCAATGGGCCGCATTGCAAATCACCACTTTAAAGGGCAAAGGAAGCAGCGAAGAGTGAAACGGGGGATGCGACAACAACTAAGCACTTGCATCTGCATCGAATTCCACGTAATTATCATTGTTTAAAATGTAATCCTTAAGAGTGAAACATGCATTTTATTCCGGCTTGTGTTTCTTCTGTTTTCAATCAAACCTCTTCCCTCGACTCTTGCAGACAATTATCTGTAGCGGAATCCCCGCACAAATTTTTAAATCTAATCCAAAAGCAACTTACCATTCTTTCCGTCTTAACGCGAACTTTCAAGCAAATAGAAAGCTCACACGAAATTGCGTTATCATTGAGGTATGGCAGCGTGTACCGCATCGCCAACGTCTGCTGCATTTGTCATTGCCTTATAGCGAGTATCTGTGTCCCGAGACCGGCCTACACAGAAATGTCCACCCAGTGGGATAAGCCGAAGGTAGAGGATTGGCCTGCTGCTGAAATGCAGTAAATCGTCTGAGGGTGGGGAAACCCAGTATCTTGTCAGCTGTCAGCTGAGTTATTCCGAGCTCTATGCGGATGGACAAAAAGCACGCATAAAGCGGTCGGGAAAATCAAGTCGAAGTCACCATGAGGGAAGCAGTTAGCTTGTTCAGTCTCTGGTGTATGCGAGAGCTCAACTAACAGCACCTGTCAATCACTGGTTGCCAATCCAAAAGCCTGGTGTGTTTGCGTAAAAGTAAAAATGTATTGAGACCCGAAAAAGAGGCGCAAAAGGTGCCGTTGTCTGTCTTTTGGGTGTTCAGTAGCCCTCTCTCGTTTAAAATGCACCATCTACTTGGGCTTTTCCTAGTTCGGGTCTTAAATGCCTCCTTCCTTGGTGCCTCGTAAGTCCACGCTTAACGCACTCACTTCATTGGAATCCGGACACAATGAACCAGACAGTAGAATGCTTATGAAATTTGCCTTTAAGCACGATGCTATGCCTGTAAACAAACTGTGTACCAGCAGAAAGATATGAAAGGATATGGTCTTCGCTAAAATCATTGCGCAGGTGAATGCGCTGACACGTTGTTGCACTAAGCATTTTGGTCTTGGCTGCTTCATTCGGCGTCGGTGTTGGCGATTTGAAGCGCGGTCATTTGGAACGCCTCGTACATACTCACAAATATTCCATCTTGCTGGTGCAGACGACACACTCTCCACCAATTATAAGGTGAGAGGCTCGATGGCGACCCAGTAACCTCTCGAAAAGTAATGCTGTCAAGCCTATGATTGTTTCCTTTGAGACGCTCAAAATGACCACTCCTGGATGTCGAATTCTCTGTCACCCTCGATTCCATGTCCTCGATGAGCGGCATTGGAGGGCGAGTCGTTCTGTTGGTGGCGATGCTGGTGATGCTGGTTATAAGATGCTTCAATCCGCGTGGACGACTACTCCTACGTGGTAGGGTGGTGCAGTGTTGAATCCATCATGCACACCACATCGTCGATTTCACGGCGGGCGGATGTGTCTAGCGACCCAAAGTGCTGAGCGATGTCTCTCTCTTGAGCATTAATATTCAAATGAATGTCAGAGTTGGACATGCGAGTGATTGTTTTACTACAGTCGGCACCAAAGCAACAGCTTTGACATAAATTCTGTCCGCACTTATCAGCCCAATCCAGGAGGGTGCTCGTAAGTGGAATGCAAAGATGCAGATTCATAGCGTCACATCAAAGCATTAGAAAGTCAATGGTTCTGCTACGCTCAGATAGCTTGTGGTTTTGTGTACTCTAAGGGAAATTGTCAGTCCTCTTGGTAGCATCGTGTAGCCTTGCAAGAAACCTTCTCCTCTGACTCCGCTCCCGCCACTGATTCAGCTTCTCCCTCTCCCCAACAGCAAGGTTGAATAGAGCATGCAGCAAAATGTTGCATCCATCCACTCCATTTGTCTCAATTAATTGCGCAAAATACCCTCAATGGAATGGGAGATGAGAACTGACTTCATCCCGGGCATTGTCTTACACACTGGCGAGGTCCGCAGCTTGAGCTATTTGCAAAGCCTAATTTGCAGATTGGATGCAAGCTTCCCCATCGTCAGCACTGCAGTTCCTCTCCATGAGTCCGATTCCCAACTTGTGCTGGGTTCGCTTTTGGCAGAGTTTGGATTAGGCAAACCGCATATAGGATGGTCCACTTCAAAATCAACCCTTATTGTGATGCAAGCACTTACTCTGGCCGATTTGCTGGCCGCACAACTTGCTGCGTTCTTTACACACATCTGCTAGCAACCAAGTTACCCAAGGTTGTAATGGTTCCATTCAGTTGCCCTTCCGTTGCAAGTTGCGGAATGGAAAAAGGTGGACGTTTTGGTTCATTTCCTTCCTAAAGCCATAGCACACAAAGTCATTCTTGGTTTCTTTGGCCGTCCCGATAAATAAAAAAAAGCAGACGATGAAGTGCAGATTAAATTCGCTTCCATAAACTTTGACAAGAGCAGGACACAAATGCGAAAGTCTGACAGCGCGTGGTCTTCAGTTGGCAAGACCGAAAAATTGGACATCTGGCGGACGGGTTTGCACTATTCAGAGTGCAGTCGTCCTGTGGCAGGAAGGCGGAACTGACCAACGTTTTTGTTTATTTAGTCCGAGGATAGTAACTATTCCAATACCAATTCTTTATCCATTATTAACAGAATTTTAACGAGGTTTCTGAAAGTTTCATTCCCTTAGGAATCTTGCAAATAATGTGGAAGGCAGCTCTACCTGCCATATACATCTACACCCTCTTATTGGTGCACTACGAAGTGAAGTTGATTGCCAGAGATCAACGAAAAGGCGCAGTCATGGCAGCAATGCTGATTGTGTGTTGATTGTGGCTTTGAGGAGCGTTCTGTGCACGAAGTCGGGGCTTGCCGAAAAGTGCGTTTATGAGGAAATTAAAATTTTACGCAGTATGCATCAATACTACTAAAATCCGCCGCAAAGCCTATTCAATTGCAATTTTCGAGCAAATTTGTGAAACAAAAGGTACATACTGGGAGTGGCTTTCAAAGTAGCAACCTGTGTGTTTGAGTTGTTGTTAATTGAGCGTATGCAGAATGCTGGCATTAAAGGAGCTTACTGTGTTGCTCACAGTGATCTGGACTTGCTAACAGAACTACTCGATCAGCAGTCGTAAAAGTGAGAACACACCTACTCATAATAATGTGAGTAGTAGACGGCGTTTCTATTTATATTTCACTCTCCCTCGACTTGGTGTCATCGCTTTTGTGCCTGTGAACAGGACTTTTGTTCATTGTGCTTTACTTCTTTGCCTTTTATTAAAATTACACTCGACTCATAAGCTTTCTTTGAAATTAATGTTCCCTTAGTGAAAATGTTTCTACTTCTACCCGCACTCGTCGGAAGGCAATTAGTCTGTCAAAATGGCATCAAGCTGTTTTTGAAAATCTTTTTTAATCGCACCGACTTCTGCATTTCCTCTTCACTGTTCAATCTTCTTTCCACCACCTTTCTCTTTCTCAAAACACTTCACTTCTAGCACCTTCTGTCCACATTACATGGCCCCATCCAAACGCACCAGCCCAACTGTGATGCCAAGGAAGTCTTATTTTGCTTGGTGCAATTTTATCCCAATCTACACAGCTTGGTTTCAGTAAGCCTTGTGCTGTTCGGACTTGACGCCACCTTAGCACACACATTTGATGCGATGCTAATCTCTTGCTGCTTGTCACACCCTCCAAGGCCCATTTTAAATTAGACTGCGAATACAGGAATGCTAAGAGAAGCAATTGCAATACAATCCTGAACTAATGCTGCCAAAATGGGATTTCAAGATATGTGTTTCTTTTACGTTGCACAATTGAAGGAGATTCGGTTTTGGATAAAACCTAAGAAATCTAATCCTATCCGGTGCAAATCTTCCTGCTCCCCTCTGCTCTGTTTGGATCGACTCTGTTTCTACCTGATCAGACTCATTGTCCATGAAAAGTAAGCACTGCATCGATAATATCCACCACACACGCATCGGACGTAAAAAACGCAGTTGCAATTCATCTTGGTCGGACGAATTTGTCGACGAGGCCACGACTAGCAACAACATGCTACTTCAAATACCTATCGTTAGTGCACTTCAGTGGCAGAGTTGCAATTTAACGCAGTGCCGTACCGAGCAGACATGATGCTCTGTAAAGCGCTGCTATGGGGTGTGAGGCAACTGGAATTAAGTGGCACAAGTGAGTGCGGTGGAAAATCGCATTTTTGTGAGGGAGCGAAAATGATGTGCGGAGTGGAAAAAAGCATTAACGCGAGCCAGGAATCCTGGCGTTCTGCCATCGTCAGTGTGCATGCCCCAACCCGCCCCAAAGTAGCTTAGCCTTAAAGTGGCATAGTCAGTAGTATCAATGCTGCCTTACCTCTTCAACAGTCCCCTCTTACTCCTTCATATCATCTCTTTGTTTTATCACTTCTCTTTTTCCCAAAAGTGTTTCTCATTTAGCCTCATCTACCTGCTTGTGTTGGCACTCTTCTTCTCTCTCAGATTTTCCACGTTTATTACATTTTATAACGCCATCCTTGGCATAAACCAAGCATCGTACTTTATCTTCTTTTTCTGCTTTTGCTTACCATGTCAATTCCGAATCTGCAAACAAATTGGTTCTTCTCCTTTGTCTCCAATCCCTTCATAGTTGGAGATCTGAAAGACATTCACATCGTAGAGATGCATTTTTCAAGTACTTACCGATGGCACTATGGAAGGTGAAGCGCAAAAGCAGCATTAGCCGGCGGATGGGATTCGTAGCGGCTGTCTTTGTTTCTTGTCCACGCGGTACATGGAGTAGTATACCACCTAACGCAGAATATGTCGTGACAATTAACAAAGGTAAACTAGAGATCTAGCATTGTATTGTTAAAGCTACACCGCCTTTGACTGCTTTTACTCACTACATGTCTGTAACATTCAACTTACAGGCAGTGAACCAGTCACCATGCAATATTACCGTATTTACGTCTATTGCAGCGTCCCAAGGCTTCCTTGAAGGCAAAGGAAGGCATTGCGCTAGGGCAGCATATGCATATATTCAGCAAGCAAGAGTGAATTGGGGCTGCTGGCACGGCCTAGAGGTCGGCCCACACGGCCATGATGACATGGTCACTCAAGTAACCGCAACTGAAACCGGCAGACGGACAAGGTATGCATAATCCCTTTTTCTTTTGAGCGTCGACTTCAGCGCTCCCTTGGCAATCCTCCTGCGTCGGCCACCACAACGTAATCAGTACTGAAGAACACACTCGTGCCAGTCACCGAAATTCGAGCGCAACTGAGGTGATGCTTGACCACAGCGCCACCGGTACCTCTCGCCTGTTTGACATTTCCGATGCATCGTCCGTTATGCAAACTGAAGTTGGGTCAGGAGGTTCTGCCGACCGCCGGCGTGTCCATAGGGAGGCGCTAGAACACCGGTCTTCTGAGGCAGATTTGATGGGAAAATCTCCGAAACTAAACTTTTTAGGTTATTTACGGCCAGTGTTGCTTCGGTTGTCAATTTTTTCTTGCAGAACACGGGAATAAGGTAGGTGCGATATGTCGGGAATTCTCCAATCCGTAACATATGCTATTCTTTCACACTGCTACTTTGTCACAAGCAGTACAGACCAGGATGGGAATCTTGCAAAATCGAGTCAACTCTCCTCTGCCACAAATGTAGTTCTAGGGCACTTGCTTGAAGGCAGAAGAAGGCATAACACTGGAGCAGAATATATATATTCAAATAACAGAGGGTTAGGGGCAGCTGACATGGTCCAAAGGCCAGTCCCAGCTGGGCGGAACAACGTGATCACTTAAGCTACTGCACCGAAACTGGGAGTCAAGCAATGGAAGTGCTACCTCCATGCTTTTAATTGGCAAAAATCCTTGCCTACCCAAACCGACTATCAGAGAGGTGCCAGTCTCGAGCTTTAATGCATTTACCAGAATGGCCAAATAGTTGTCACGCTAGGAATTAGAAAAGCATATGCCATTTTGCACTTAAGGACTTTTACATTCGTTGAACTTATCACGATTGCTAATTGGTTGGAGAACCTGCTTCAACTGATCCATCTTCACGCTCATCAGTAATGGCGAAGACGGAGTACTAAAAGCCGCTATCGCATTTTCTGTGCCCACGCTATTAATCATGCTTCCGATTTCTAACTTCTCGTCCTAACATGATAGCCTCCTCTGATGCAGAGGTTAGTTTAAGCGTCACCGTTTCCTATCGTGCCTATTCACCTGGTCGGCAAGTTTTAAACAAATCAAGTAGTCGACAGGCGCCTGGTTGATGGAAGGTTTTGAAGAATGTCGCCCAATAATAATAATTTCAGAAAAATCTATTCCTCCATGCTATGAAGTGTATGTCTTAACATTTAACTGCCAAGTGCCTCATCGGTGGACCCGCTAAGTGGAACAAAGCCGTATTGGATAGCCACCACGCATTCACGCATTCACGCATTCACGCATTCAGTAGAAGTACCCGTTCGCTGGAATGTCAAAAGTAAAGCCACTTGTGGTAGCTGAGCAAGCATTGGTACAGTAACTAGGCAGTTCTGCTCCACTTATAGCCTATTGTTCCCTGCGTCATTTACACAGCGCCAGCAGAAAGCGTGCAGTTTCGTTGTCAGAAATGGAACGACAAAGATATCGCAGGCTTGAATTATCTGTGCCAAGGTCGATTGCCATTGGCGCAGTGAAGCAACTTCTTTTCCAAGTGCTTCCATAATGCAACCGTCTGCTGCGTCATTCCTTCTCATGGGGAACCTATTCTTGCAGTTACATTACTTCCCTCCTCTACTGCCTCTGCCTTGTATCTTTTCTTAGAAGCAACCAATGAAGGTCGGTCTGATTTCCTCCAATAATTCCTTGCACAGCTTTCACTTTTGTTACATTGTTGGTAGGACAGACGATCTTTTGCTGACCTGGAATGCGATGCCTGAAAGAATGGTGTAGACCAAGACCGCAATCAAAATTATGAGGTTCTCCCACCGAAGCAGTAGACTGTTTCCGAGTAACTTTATTTGTGATATGCGATTGTTAAGGAAAAAAATCCTACATGTGGTTAAATGTCTAAAAGGGAAAGCATACTGCTAGTCCTACTGTATTCTTTACTAATGAAGGAAGCACTGCTGTGCAATGCTTATGCCTTAAATATAAAGTGGTTTTAAGAATGCCTGTTGGTAGCCGTAGAGAGCTTGACATTATCTTGCTATAATCTACACCGAAATCCCACCTTAAGATCTTTAACTTCGCCAGAGCGGATAATGGCTTACATCGTTCTACAATTTCTTTAGCTGTGCTAGGAGAAAGGGAGAAAATTTGGCCTTTTTAAAGAGAAAAACAAGTAGAGACAGGGTCGGAAAGGAGCTCCGTCCAAAACCAATCCGAGGATGAGATGAGTTGGACGGTTGGCGACTCTGCCGCCTCTTGATGGCGAAGCTGTACTACCACGGTAGTGTAAACAATGTTAAATGTTGTAGCATTGATGCCGTAACTATCAATTCGCTAAATTAGCTTGAGTATGGGCTAGTTTTTGCCAAGGGAGTGGTTAACTTGCATGGATTAATAAGGCAAGTGCAGCTTCAACAGCCCGCATGCTTTTGACGTTGAGACAATTTTGCCAATGCACACATTTGCTTTGGTGGAATTTGCTGAAGGAAGTGGTCCATTGTCTTACTTCGGACTTGCGTTTACAACCTCAAAATGGCCAGTTGATCAGTTGTGGTAAAAGAAGCTCGGCAAATAGAGGTGGAAGAGATACATTAATCTATCCAGACATGCAAGCGCCATCTTCACCAGTAGCTTCAGCCAATGGATGCTTCCTCATCAATTGCAAAGTTGAATCCTGCACGTTTATGGGTCAAAACTGCAAATGAAGCCTGGCGTGCTTGTTGACCAGAAGTATATTGCAGATTAGGATTGAGCATCCCTTCACCACTTGGTCCCCTGGGTTTCCATCTAAGTCATTGAGGGGAATGCCGCCTCGAAGTATTCGAAATGCCAAATTCGATGAGAGATAAACGAAAAGTCGCCAATTATTGGTTTTACGCCGGTAGAGCGAAGACGTCTGCCAGGCTGAGGAAGTTTTCCACCACTGAATCAACGAGTTGCCAAAGTAATGCACATGTAAGAATGGTGTGTCTCCTTGGTCGCATGCATTAGATTGGCCAGGCATTTCGTGCATTCCGCCTGGCCGGGGTTCGGTGCAATTCATGACTGTCTCATTGAGAGCATAAGAAGGGATGCGAGCCTTTGATGGCTTCTGATCTTCCTTTTCCATAGGCATAGCCGAAGTACGCACCACCGTGCCAACTATCACAACAATTGCAATCCCATGATGTAATTGAAATTGCTATTTCGATTCTGATGTATAAAGCCGAAGTTGCGTGACGCACAGCAATGGTTTAGAAGCCTCGCATGTTAAAGCTAGAGCAGACATCATCCTTCCGGGTGTCTAAATGCGTTGACCCATCACAGTGGTGTTATGGGAGATGGCAATGCCAGCTGATGCTTATACGCAGAGCATCATTATCAAGGCATCATGTCACAACATGAACGACAGACCACCCCATTTGGTTAGTCAATTGAAAGTTCCCTTGGAAATCCTTACAAGAAAGTATTACACACATTATAAAGTGAGATGATCGCGAGGACGGAAACACAGACAGGTAGGATGCTGCGCATCCTGGACAATCAGTCTGAAGCCATACACGAGGGAGGACAAGGTGGCAAGATGGTAGAGACCCTAAAAGTCTACTCAAGCGGTGCCAATCTTGCGGTATTGCAACATCGCTTGAATGGAATCGTAGCATCACGACTCAAATCAAGTAATCGCTGACTACTGTCGACCTTGTTGGTTGAAATGATGAGTTGCGGCTACGCAAAGATAGAATTGGTTGAGCCACGCGTCCTCTTCCTTTCGTGTGTACTTACTTGGCTCTTGAGAACTTTGAGCCACACAATGATGTGAAGGGTCGCTTCTCAACACCATCCATCCTCTACCCCTCCGTTCATTCTCTTCTTCTCTTGTTAGTTCTCTCCTGTCAGTGCTAACGTGAGACGGAAGTTGGAATTGGTGGACATGCCGACTTCACGCTGGTATTGTCTGCACCTCAAAGTGCTGGGTGGGAAGGATGTGGAAGTACTTTGGGGCGTTCACCTCAGCATTGCGATTCCGATGTCAGGAAAGTCTCCTTTGAAACAGTGACTACAATTAATGCTGGCAGCCAGGTGCGCAGAGCTTCTTAAGGGATAATAACGCGTTGAGGACTTTCGACCACAGACAATTCGTCTTCCTCTTTGCAACAACTGCCTGTGATGCTTAAAAGTAGAACAAGCTGAGCAGCTGCAGCAGCATGGTGTTGCCAAAGGTGCTACATGGAACTAATTGCCTCACCTTAACTCTGCTTGAGGGGAAGTAAATTGCTTAGTCAATGGAAAAGGCTTATGCGTAATGCAAAGCATTGGCAGAATTTGACCAAATGGTCGGCCAAAATGCGTTTTGAATAAAGAGGTAATGCAGGCGCTAATCACGTGGATGACTGACCTGATTTGATCACTCGTCTGGCAAAGTGCTCCGAGTCTTCCTTCACGGTGGAAAGTGAACTGCATGTGCAGTTCTCCTTCTTTTTCGCTTCGGTTGGCAGACCTTGGCGGTACACATAGATGCATATTTGTGATTCTTTGTTTCCTGCTGTCTTTTTTTCCTGAGCCTCGACTGGGAAATGGCCTTTGTTTTGATCTCTTACAGCACTCTGCTTAAGCTAATTCAATTTGACCAGGAAGTGGAAGAGGATGGGTGTTTACGAGACTTGTAACTGAGCTTTTTTGGGCAGAGAAAAAAGAGGTGGGTGTGTACGGTAATACAGTATTTAGAAATAATAGGAAATAACTGGAAACGAAAACAAGATAAAGTAAAGCAAGACTAACTTTCTTGTACAGTGCTCCAAGTCTTGCCTGGGGACGCAAACAGTTACGGTGCCCTGGCAGAAATTGCGTCATCAGCTTACAGGTGTGTCGGGAGGCTACTGGCGTGACTCGGAGGTTCTACTGTCGGACGGAAGTACACTGGTGCAATCTTGAGCGTCCACGTACCCAAGCTGCCCAAGCATTACGTAGTGCCTCTTCTTCGGGCATCATCTTCGGCCCTTCTCTTCCCATGTCGGCAACCACAACGCAGTCGGCGGTGTAAGAACGAACCAACCGCATAATTCATTCAATTTGCATGTTACAATGAAAATATTTGGTCGCAACGCTACTGACGCCTCTTGGCATTTTTACTGGATCAGGAGGTTCCTCCTGTTTGAGAACTATGCTGGGTATGGGAAATGTGTTAACCATTGCTATTTTTAAGAAAACTACCTAAAGTTCCGTGTCTGTTCCCCTTCAGTGCTGCTCTGCCGTATTCGCTTAGGCTCTATGCAAGTGGTGGAGAGGTGGAGAAGGTATCACGTATTTTCTACTTCATTGCCATCTTCAAACGGCCACCATAGTTTTGTAGTGAACTTTTTTGATGGCTCCCATCTGGTGCTGCTCAAGCTGTTACTATCCTTTCTAAGAAAGCGGATCTGGAGATGAGTACCGAAGGAAGACGTCACTTTACGCTCGATAGGAGTCAACACAGATTTCCCCATCCTCGGCATTCGGAAATGGAGTCAGAGTAGTCGTCCATTCCTGAAGGTGCAGGAAGTCACAGTGCATTTACAGACTTTGAGGTAGGGCTGAGGGTCTACTATTGTGGCTTGGAGGTCATGCCACCATGTCAAAGAACAATGGCGGAAGGAAGGAAGGAAGGAAGGAAGGAAGGAAGGAAGGAAGGAAGGGAGTAAAGAATTTTAGGGCTACCCAAACATGGAGCCATGTGCAGACGCACACAGAATTACAAATTGTCTCAATTACATGCTACGTGGTTGGAGAGGATGGAATGGGGAGTTGAGTATCCACCAAACTCAACCAAAGAGAGATTCCAAAATCGCTGGTTAGGTCATGGTTCGATTTAACACTCCTTCCACAGCGTGCTGGAGACAGGACTCTTACACAAATAATGGCGGCTGTGTGGCTGAGGTCACTGCTATTCCATTGCGTCGTCCGATTGGCTGCCTTAGCTGAGGCCGCTTCCCAACATCCTGTATGCATAGCTGAGGTCATTGAGGGTGCTAGATGTCCAAGCCGAACACGTGACTTAGGAACCTTCAAAATCTCTCAATTCAAGGCAAACTGTCTCAAAATTTCTCTTCTCCTGGCAGCTTAGGCACGTCGAATAAAGTTTTTTTGCGCATTCCAGGCTTCTATCAGTTCTGTCTAACCGTCATGCGGTTTGATTTTTCCCTGCCCGGTTGACATGTCCAAACTGCATCCCACTGTCCTACACCCTGGCCATGGCTCTAGGTGATTCATCCTCCCATTTAGCCTGGTAGCCGGTTCTAGTAATCTGTTAATGGAATAGCCTGACCTCAGAAAAACATCCCAAATGAAGAGCTAACAGGGACTGTATTCTATTTCCTTTTGGACAGTACAAAAGGATCAAAGTCACGCCAAATTTTTCACAACTTAATGCTGCCAAAGGATATTGGAAGACTCGATACTGCGCAGTGCATAGAAAGCAAATTGCAAATAATTTCATCTACCCACTTTTTTCACGCCTCCTTAAGTGGTTTTCCCTTGAGGCGATTAGGGATCGTTCGATTTGATTGAGAGTTTTATAGGACCATTAAATGCGCACTACATTTTCTCCTCAGTAGACTTCTCAAAAATTTAAGCTTTTCAATCCATAAATTACAAAGCGTTGCTTGACGTAGAAGCGTGCCTTCACCTTCATCCAGAACAGAAGGAAGTCAATAGGCCCGGATTTTCATTCGAGGTGACTCGACCTGGACTGCATAGTCAAAAATCACGTGGTGTTGGAAGAGTGGTTGCTTAATTCGACCAGCCAACGGGGACCATCAAACATTTCTGATCTTGATTCCAAAACTGTAGGGGTTGTGCTAGTAATACCAAGGGCAGTTTGAGGCAGTCAAACGACGATTGGTAGAATTGCGTTGACAGTTCTGGCGTTTGGGGTAAAGCGTCAGTCATAAAACATGCAACACGTGGATAGGAGACTGCTGAATTCTTTAAAGGCGTCTCATTTGCATTCCACGCATACTTCGACACTTGGTCGCTGGGGCTAGCGTTTGGCTATAATGAATTTTTGAGAAGGTGGGATAGGATAGGACAAATAAAAAGGCAATACAGCCCGTGGTTGACGATGAGCGAAAAGCGTTCCCGGTAGAGCAACAGGGCGAATAAGTGAGAAGTTCCTCCGAATGGACGGAACTGACTTCACAGCCAAACCTCGAACGAGACGAAACCTATGGGGGATTATGAAAGCGACAGCAAACGCGCAATTGAATCAGATTTGGGGCTTATCACTTTCACCTCTACCCGATCTTTGACAAGTTTGGGCACACACTTTAGGTCATAATCACAAGTTCAGTGAATGGGAAGTACAGATTTTATTAAATTTGGCTCCTACCTTGTCATTAACGCGAAGAGAATAGCGCAGGGGCATAAAATAGGGAAGCAGCTCACGTTCAAAGGCAAAGAATACTTTACACCTTACAGAGCAGTAGCCTTGAGTGGTCGAAAACTTGACCCGAAACCAACTTTGCGACATGAGGAACGTTGGAGTTGCTATGAATTAAAAAATACTTTGGGTATTCCGTCAATATTTCAATGGAGGCAAGGATCAACTGATAGAGATTGGGTAAACATAGAGAAGCAGAAAAAAACAATGATTTAGTCCTTCCTTCAATCATTAAACAGTAGGAGAGTCCTAAAACAGGCATGAGGAAAAGGAATTTGGACCGGGTTTATACACCATGGGGATTATTAATGAACTAATACAGTGTACGAGCATAAGAACCATTGGGACTGTCTTGCAGTGATCTTACATTCCGCAGCCTAGCCTAAGACGGGTCGGACGAGATAAGGTTAAGCGTGCGAGAGATCAAAAGATATGAGACTGCTTATTCTCAAGTAGCATATGCAATGCTAGTGCCTTATATACATATTTCATGTTGGTATGACCAAGGTAAGACCGGTTGTGTTTTATTTTCAAAGCTAATGGCTAAGGACAGTGTGATATCAAGTTCCAAGACACAGGATGCCATTCACAAGCGTCTCGTTTCGCTGAGTAGCAAGCAATTTTCAGACATGCAACTATGGGAAATAAATATCATGTATACACAACGCCATTCATGGGCTCGTGTCTTTCTTGAACGAATCTAAGAGTCATAGCAACTGCGGAAGAAGAAGAAGTGAGTAAATCTAATGCCTCATATTGTGTACAAATTACTTTAAATCGGAACTTTTTTTGTGAGTCCAAAGGCGTTGAAACTTTCAAGTTCACTTATTCAAATGGGACTGGAGGTGTCCGCTAGCTGGAATTGTGTACGCATACTTTGGATGATTGCGCCAAATCAGTGCACGTTAACGCTAACTTCGGTTAGGAGTTGAAAGGCAAGGCACGACCGAGCGAGCTCGCCATCTAGGCCGCGTCTCAGATACAAAAATGCCGAATTGGGGTGCAAACCAAAGCCTCAATTGTGGTTTACTTGAATGGAGGAGTGTGACGAGACTTATTCTAAAGTCCGCATTTTTAAGGATTTGCATGTGCAATAAAGAGCACCTGAAAGCCGACTTCATTGTTTTCCAGCTTTGATGTTCAGTGCTTTGATTTGTCATCTGCTAGCTGACCATTTAAGGGCAAGATTTTGCAAAGTGAACCTCTAACTGTGAAGGAACAGAGACAGGTTTTCAGGATGCGTTATGCGGAAAAGAGAGAGCGGTGGATATCTTAACGGGAGTATGGAAAAGAACCCTATAAAGGCTGTTTTAGTTGCATCATATAGAAGGTATCATATCTAGCAGCAACAGTGTTTGCCCACTTTATGGCCTTGCTTACAGCCGAAGCAGAGAAGAACCCTCTGGTCTTTATATACCGTGCACATCTCCAAGTAGGGACCTCTTAAGATCCGACAAGCCAAAATTCTGGCCTTCAATTCAGATTTGCCGGGAAAGCTATAGTAAGTACAGCTTCGCCATCAAGAGGCGGCAGAGTCGCCAACCGTCCAACTCATCTCATCCTCGGATTGGTTTTGGACGGAGCTCCTTTCCGACCCTGTCTCTACTTGTTTTTCTCTTTAAAAGGCCAAATTTTCTTCCTTTCTCCTAGCACAGCTAAAGAAATTGTAGAACGATGTAAGCCATTATCCGCTCTGGCGAAGTTAAAGATCTTAAGGTGGGATTTCGGTGTAGATTATAGCAAGATAATGTCAAGCTCTCTACGGCTACCAACAGGCATTCTTAAAACCACTTTATATTTAAGGCATAAGCATTGCACAGCAGTGCTTCCTTCATTAGTAAAGAATACAGTAGGACTAGCAGTATGCTTTCCCTTTTAGACATTTAACCACATGTAGGATTTTTTTCCTTAACAATCGCATATCACAAATAAAGTTACTCGGAAACAGTCTACTGCTTCGGTGGGAGAACCTCATAATTTTGATTGCGGTCTTGGTCTACACCATTCTTTCAGGCATCGCATTCCAGGTCAGCAAAAGATCGTCTGTCCTACCAACAATGTAACAAAAGTGAAAGCTGTGCAAGGAATTATTGGAGGAAATCAGACCGACCTTCATTGGTTGCTTCTAAGAAAAGATACAAGGCAGAGGCAGTAGAGGAGGGAAGTAATGTAACTGCAAGAATAGGTTCCCCATGAGAAGGAATGACGCAGCAGACGGTTGCATTATGGAAGCACTTGGAAAAGAAGTTGCTTCACTGCGCCAATGGCAATCGACCTTGGCACAGATAATTCAAGCCTGCGATATCTTTGTCGTTCCATTTCTGACAACGAAACTGCACGCTTTCTGCTGGCGCTGTGTAAATGACGCAGGGAACAATAGGCTATAAGTGGAGCAGAACTGCCTAGTTACTGTACCAATGCTTGCTCAGCTACCACAAGTGGCTTTACTTTTGACATTCCAGCGAACGGGTACTTCTACTGAATGCGTGAATGCGTGAATGCGTGAATGCGTGGTGGCTATCCAATACGGCTTTGTTCCACTTAGCGGGTCCACCGATGAGGCACTTGGCAGTTAAATGTTAAGACATACACTTCATAGCATGGAGGAATAGATTTTCTCTGAAATTATTATTATTGGGCGACATTCTTCAAAACCTTCCATCAACCAGGCGCCTGTCGACTACTTGATTTGTTTAAAACTTGCCGACCAGGTGAATAGGCACGATAGGAAACGGTGACGCTTAAACTAACCTCTGCATCAGAGGAGGCTATCATGTTAGGACGAGAAGTTAGAAATCGGAAGCATGATTAATAGCGTGGGCACAGAAAATGCGATAGCGGCTTTTAGTACTCCGTCTTCGCCATTACTGATGAGCGTGAAGATGGATCAGTTGAAGCAGATTCTCCAACCAATTAGCAATCGTGATAAGTTCAACGAATGTAAAAGTCCTTAAGTGCAAAATGGCATATGCTTTTCTAATTCCTAGCGTGACAACTATTTGGCCATTCTGGTAAATGCATTAAAGCTCGAGACTGGCACCTCTCTGATAGTCGGTTTGGGTAGGCAAGGATTTTTGCCAATTAAAAGCATGGAGGTAGCACTTCCATTGCTTGACTCCCAGTTTCGGTGCAGTAGCTTAAGTGATCACGTTGTTCCGCCCAGCTGGGACTGGCCTTTGGACCATGTCAGCTGCCCCTAACCCTCTGTTATTTGAATATATATATTCTGCTCCAGTGTTATGCCTTCTTCTGCCTTCAAGCAAGTGCCCTAGAACTACATTTGTGGCAGAGGAGAGTTGACTCGATTTTGCAAGATTCCCATCCTGGTCTGTACTGCTTGTGACAAAGTAGCAGTGTGAAAGAATAGCATATGTTACGGATTGGAGAATTCCCGACATATCGCACCTACCTTATTCCCGTGTTCTGCAAGAAAAAATTGACAACCGAAGCAACACTGGCCGTAAATAACCTAAAAGTTTAGTTTCGGAGATTTTCCCATCAAATCTGCCTCAGAAGACCGGTGTTCTAGCGCCTCCCTATGGACACGCCGGCGGTCGGCAGAACCTCCTGACCCAACTTCAGTTTGCATAACGGACGATGCATCGGAAATGTCAAACAGGCGAGAGGTACCGGTGGCGCTGTGGTCAAGCATCACCTCAGTTGCGCTCGAATTTCGGTGACTGGCACGAGTGTGTTCTTCAGTACTGATTACGTTGTGGTGGCCGACGCAGGAGGATTGCCAAGGGGAGCGCTGAAGTCGACGCTCAAAAGAAAAAAGGGATTATGCATACCTTGTCCGTCTGCCGGTTTCAGTTGCGGTTACTTGAGTGACCATGTCATCATGGCCGTGTGGGCCGACCTCTAGGCCGTGCCAGCAGCCCCAATTCACTCTTGCTTGCTGAATATATGCATATGCTGCCCTAGCGCAATGCCTTCCTTTGCCTTCAAGGAAGCCTTGGGACGCTGCAATAGACGTAAATACGGTAATATTGCATGGTGACTGGTTCACTGCCTGTAAGTTGAATGTTACAGACATGTAGTGAGTAAAAGCAGTCAAAGGCGGTGTAGCTTTAACAATACAATGCTAGATCTCTAGTTTACCTTTGTTAATTGTCACGACATATTCTGCGTTAGGTGGTATACTACTCCATGTACCGCGTGGACAAGAAACAAAGACAGCCGCTACGAATCCCATCCGCCGGCTAATGCTGCTTTTGCGCTTCACCTTCCATAGTGCCATCGGTAAGTACTTGAAAAATGCATCTCTACGATGTGAATGTCTTTCAGATCTCCAACTATGAAGGGATTGGAGACAAAGGAGAAGAACCAATTTGTTTGCAGATTCGGAATTGACATGGTAAGCAAAAGCAGAAAAAGAAGATAAAGTACGATGCTTGGTTTATGCCAAGGATGGCGTTATAAAATGTAATAAACGTGGAAAATCTGAGAGAGAAGAAGAGTGCCAACACAAGCAGGTAGATGAGGCTAAATGAGAAACACTTTTGGGAAAAAGAGAAGTGATAAAACAAAGAGATGATATGAAGGAGTAAGAGGGGACTGTTGAAGAGGTAAGGCAGCATTGATACTACTGACTATGCCACTTTAAGGCTAAGCTACTTTGGGGCGGGTTGGGGCATGCACACTGACGATGGCAGAACGCCAGGATTCCTGGCTCGCGTTAATGCTTTTTTCCACTCCGCACATCATTTTCGCTCCCTCACAAAAATGCGATTTTCCACCGCACTCACTTGTGCCACTTAATTCCAGTTGCCTCACACCCCATAGCAGCGCTTTACAGAGCATCATGTCTGCTCGGTACGGCACTGCGTTAAATTGCAACTCTGCCACTGAAGTGCACTAACGATAGGTATTTGAAGTAGCATGTTGTTGCTAGTCGTGGCCTCGTCGACAAATTCGTCCGACCAAGATGAATTGCAACTGCGTTTTTTACGTCCGATGCGTGTGTGGTGGATATTCTCGATGCAGTGCTTACTTTTCATGGACAATGAGTCTGATCAGGTAGAAACAGAGTCGATCCAAACAGAGCAGAGGGGAGCAGGAAGATTTGCACCGGATAGGATTAGATTTCTTAGGTTTTATCCAAAACCGAATCTCCTTCAATTGTGCAACGTAAAAGAAACACATATCTTGAAATCCCATTTTGGCAGCATTAGTTCAGGATTGTATTGCAATTGCTTCTCTTAGCATTCCTGTATTCGCAGTCTAATTTAAAATGGGCCTTGGAGGGTGTGACAAGCAGCAAGAGATTAGCATCGCATCAAATGTGTGTGCTAAGGTGGCGTCAAGTCCGAACAGCACAAGGCTTACTGAAACCAAGCTGTGTAGATTGGGATAAAATTGCACCAAGCAAAATAAGACTTCCTTGGCATCACAGTTGGGCTGGTGCGTTTGGATGGGGCCATGTAATGTGGACAGAAGGTGCTAGAAGTGAAGTGTTTTGAGAAAGAGAAAGGTGGTGGAAAGAAGATTGAACAGTGAAGAGGAAATGCAGAAGTCGGTGCGATTAAAAAAGATTTTCAAAAACAGCTTGATGCCATTTTGACAGACTAATTGCCTTCCGACGAGTGCGGGTAGAAGTAGAAACATTTTCACTAAGGGAACATTAATTTCAAAGAAAGCTTATGAGTCGAGTGTAATTTTAATAAAAGGCAAAGAAGTAAAGCACAATGAACAAAAGTCCTGTTCACAGGCACAAAAGCGATGACACCAAGTCGAGGGAGAGTGAAATATAAATAGAAACGCCGTCTACTACTCACATTATTATGAGTAGGTGTGTTCTCACTTTTACGACTGCTGATCGAGTAGTTCTGTTAGCAAGTCCAGATCACTGTGAGCAACACAGTAAGCTCCTTTAATGCCAGCATTCTGCATACGCTCAATTAACAACAACTCAAACACACAGGTTGCTACTTTGAAAGCCACTCCCAGTATGTACCTTTTGTTTCACAAATTTGCTCGAAAATTGCAATTGAATAGGCTTTGCGGCGGATTTTAGTAGTATTGATGCATACTGCGTAAAATTTTAATTTCCTCATAAACGCACTTTTCGGCAAGCCCCGACTTCGTGCACAGAACGCTCCTCAAAGCCACAATCAACACACAATCAGCATTGCTGCCATGACTGCGCCTTTTCGTTGATCTCTGGCAATCAACTTCACTTCGTAGTGCACCAATAAGAGGGTGTAGATGTATATGGCAGGTAGAGCTGCCTTCCACATTATTTGCAAGATTCCTAAGGGAATGAAACTTTCAGAAACCTCGTTAAAATTCTGTTAATAATGGATAAAGAATTGGTATTGGAATAGTTACTATCCTCGGACTAAATAAACAAAAACGTTGGTCAGTTCCGCCTTCCTGCCACAGGACGACTGCACTCTGAATAGTGCAAACCCGTCCGCCAGATGTCCAATTTTTCGGTCTTGCCAACTGAAGACCACGCGCTGTCAGACTTTCGCATTTGTGTCCTGCTCTTGTCAAAGTTTATGGAAGCGAATTTAATCTGCACTTCATCGTCTGCTTTTTTTATTTATCGGGACGGCCAAAGAAACCAAGAATGACTTTGTGTGCTATGGCTTTAGGAAGGAAATGAACCAAAACGTCCACCTTTTTCCATTCCGCAACTTGCAACGGAAGGGCAACTGAATGGAACCATTACAACCTTGGGTAACTTGGTTGCTAGCAGATGTGTGTAAAGAACGCAGCAAGTTGTGCGGCCAGCAAATCGGCCAGAGTAAGTGCTTGCATCACAATAAGGGTTGATTTTGAAGTGGACCATCCTATATGCGGTTTGCCTAATCCAAACTCTGCCAAAAGCGAACCCAGCACAAGTTGGGAATCGGACTCATGGAGAGGAACTGCAGTGCTGACGATGGGGAAGCTTGCATCCAATCTGCAAATTAGGCTTTGCAAATAGCTCAAGCTGCGGACCTCGCCAGTGTGTAAGACAATGCCCGGGATGAAGTCAGTTCTCATCTCCCATTCCATTGAGGGTATTTTGCGCAATTAATTGAGACAAATGGAGTGGATGGATGCAACATTTTGCTGCATGCTCTATTCAACCTTGCTGTTGGGGAGAGGGAGAAGCTGAATCAGTGGCGGGAGCGGAGTCAGAGGAGAAGGTTTCTTGCAAGGCTACACGATGCTACCAAGAGGACTGACAATTTCCCTTAGAGTACACAAAACCACAAGCTATCTGAGCGTAGCAGAACCATTGACTTTCTAATGCTTTGATGTGACGCTATGAATCTGCATCTTTGCATTCCACTTACGAGCACCCTCCTGGATTGGGCTGATAAGTGCGGACAGAATTTATGTCAAAGCTGTTGCTTTGGTGCCGACTGTAGTAAAACAATCACTCGCATGTCCAACTCTGACATTCATTTGAATATTAATGCTCAAGAGAGAGACATCGCTCAGCACTTTGGGTCGCTAGACACATCCGCCCGCCGTGAAATCGACGATGTGGTGTGCATGATGGATTCAACACTGCACCACCCTACCACGTAGGGAGTAGTCGTCCACGCGGATTGAAGCATCTTATAACCAGCATCACCAGCATCGCCACCAACAGAACGACTCGCCCTCCAATGCCGCTCATCGAGGACATGGAATCGAGGGTGACAGAGAATTCGACATCCAGGAGTGGTCATTTTGAGCGTCTCAAAGGAAACAATCATAGGCTTGACAGCATTACTTTTCGAGAGGTTACTGGGTCGCCATCGAGCCTCTCACCTTATAATTGGTGGAGAGTGTGTCGTCTGCACCAGCAAGATGGAATATTTGTGAGTATGTACGAGGCGTTCCAAATGACCGCGCTTCAAATCGCCAACACCGACGCCGAATGAAGCAGCCAAGACCAAAATGCTTAGTGCAACAACGTGTCAGCGCATTCACCTGCGCAATGATTTTAGCGAAGACCATATCCTTTCATATCTTTCTGCTGGTACACAGTTTGTTTACAGGCATAGCATCGTGCTTAAAGGCAAATTTCATAAGCATTCTACTGTCTGGTTCATTGTGTCCGGATTCCAATGAAGTGAGTGCGTTAAGCGTGGACTTACGAGGCACCAAGGAAGGAGGCATTTAAGACCCGAACTAGGAAAAGCCCAAGTAGATGGTGCATTTTAAACGAGAGAGGGCTACTGAACACCCAAAAGACAGACAACGGCACCTTTTGCGCCTCTTTTTCGGGTCTCAATACATTTTTACTTTTACGCAAACACACCAGGCTTTTGGATTGGCAACCAGTGATTGACAGGTGCTGTTAGTTGAGCTCTCGCATACACCAGAGACTGAACAAGCTAACTGCTTCCCTCATGGTGACTTCGACTTGATTTTCCCGACCGCTTTATGCGTGCTTTTTGTCCATCCGCATAGAGCTCGGAATAACTCAGCTGACAGCTGACAGCTGACAGCTGACAGCTGACAAGATACTGGGTTTCCCCACCCTCAGACGATTTACTGCATTTCAGCAGCAGGCCAATCCTCTACCTTCGGCTTATCCCACTGGGTGGACATTTCTGTGTAGGCCGGTCTCGGGACACAGATACTCGCTATAAGGCAATGACAAATGCAGCAGACGTTGGCGATGCGGTACACGCTGCCATACCTCAATGATAACGCAATTTCGTGTGAGCTTTCTATTTGCTTGAAAGTTCGCGTTAAGACGGAAAGAATGGTAAGTTGCTTTTGGATTAGATTTAAAAATTTGTGCGGGGATTCCGCTACAGATAATTGTCTGCAAGAGTCGAGGGAAGAGGTTTGATTGAAAACAGAAGAAACACAAGCCGGAATAAAATGCATGTTTCACTCTTAAGGATTACATTTTAAACAATGATAATTACGTGGAATTCGATGCAGATGCAAGTGCTTAGTTGTTGTCGCATCCCCCGTTTCACTCTTCGCTGCTTCCTTTGCCCTTTAAAGTGGTGATTTGCAATGCGGCCCATTGGAATGCCTCAAACATGTTGACGAATATACCCTCTCGTTGGTGGAGGCGCCACACCCTCCACCAATCGCATGTGTTCGGATCCACCGGAGGCTCTTCATCCTCTTGAAAGGCACGACCACGAGGAGGCGTGGAATCTTCTGTTTGTTCTGATTCAATGTCCAGAATGAGCAGTATCGGAAGGCGAAGAAACGCATCAGGCGTGATGCTAAGAATCCTATTAATAAGACGTTCCAAATGGTGCCATGGATTGCGTCCAACATGGCGTTTTGATGTAGGATTCGCCAAGTACACCACTGCGTCGAATGCTTCGATAGAGGGACCCTCAGGCGACTCGTGAGGGTGATGATCTTCTTCCCATAAATTGCTGATGTTAAAATGAATGTCAAAGTTAGATACGTGAACGATTGCTCGTTGAAAATCATTTCGTGGTAAACAATTTTGAAGTGGGTGGGTTTTATACTTAGAAGTCCAATCACAAAGGGTTTTCAATATAGGTTGGAGGATATGGGACTCAGATACGCGGTGTCCAATCATCAAAAGGTGGAAGATTCTGTCAGTACCAAGCAAATCTTGATTAGAACAAGTAGCACGGAATCGGTAATCCTCTTGGTAGTATCGAATGGCCTCGCAAAGGACCGTTGACTCTGACTCTGTCTTTGCCTCTGTCATTGCAAACGTAGGAAGCAGCATAAGATAAAGTTTTACATCTACCCATTCCATTTGTTCCACGTAATTGCGCAAAACTCCCTTAACAATGAGGGATTTGAGAATGGAGTTCATTTTTGGTATGGCTTCCAACAAATTGACGATGTCCGCGCCACTAAGGTACTTGCAAATTTCGACCTGCACCATTTGGCTCAGCTTCTCCATGTTGGACACGGTGGTCGCTGATAGTGAACCTCAGTTCCTACTTGCGAAGCACTCACTCTTAGCACAGATCGGATGAACTAGACGAGGAATCAAACTCATGCTTTGGGTAGGCACTAACACTGCGAGAAATGCGTTTGGCTCTTCTTCCAGCCGGGTGCTCTGCACACCTTTGCGAGCTGCTGCATGGCAGAAGGCAACAGCATTCCCCTATCTGACGCGTTTGAGCGCCTGCTTACCTCATTTAAGTTGTCGGCCTACTTTGTTGTCGGGGACACAAATCCTACTGCTTCACTTACTTCAATCGGTTCAAGGCAGCATCACTCAGCCCTCGCTTGTCTCCTTCAACTGTATGAATGCTGACAACACCATTGCATTCAATGCTTAAGTCAAAATAAGTGGATAACAAAGGCCGGGAAGATGATGAGAATGAGGATGAGGATGAGGATGATGAAGAATGCAGGCCAATTCTTGATTTCATCACACTGACCAATGGCCTTGCAGTTGGCGCACTTACCACGCCTTAACATCCAACCTCTTACCGCGTTTTAAACTACCACCTTCTTAATGAATGAAGTCTCATTCCTATCAGTGGCTACTTCGGTTCAGTTAGTTATTGGCATTGGTCCCACCTGATTGCAATCCAGAGCCCTAACAGCATGGCAGTCTTTACCATCCTCATCCTCCCACCACCGAATCTCCTCCTACTTAATCGCCAGCTTCAACATTCGCTGCCTGATTTTGAAAACTCTTTTATGAACCAATGCCAGCTCCACTCCAGGGCCACAGCGGATGGTTAAATAGTCTGCTGCCTTTTCACCGTCCTTGTTAGGTAGCAATGGCAAAACTTTGATGCCTCTCTTTCACCTGTCGACTAGTTTGAGTTCACAATGAGGTAAGATAAGCAAGGACTAATCCTGTGGTGGCATCAGATCGCCTTGCTGATGCGTGGATGTCCAAAGAAAGAAAATAGCTTCACAATTCAGCTTGATTATATTTGCTATCTTTTATTCGATCACAATTGGAACATCCTATATACCACCTTTCATTGCCTTGGTAATTTGGAGGTGTTCAAAGGCGAAGTTTAATTGACCTTGGCTCAGGTGATTTGCACAGGATTGGCAGCCCTGCTGGTAGCACCGTTTAGCCTTGCAAAGAACGTCTGACTCTCTCTGACACCGACTCAGCTGCTGCCATCGCAAGTGTAGACTGCAACACACAATGAAGTGCTGAGTCTGTTTAAACTATTCGACTCACTAATTGCCCGAAGCGCTATTGAGAATGAGAGATTTAAGAATCGACATCAAGTTGGTCATAGCCTCGCGGAGACATTGACAGTGCCTGCGCCATTGAGGTGCTTGCAAATTAGGATTTGCTGATTTACAGAGAGCCTCTTCACCTTGGATGCGGTTGCTGCAGGCAATGCGCCTGGATATTAGCTTGTTACAATCGTCGAATGTGCAAAATTTATTGGACTTCAAAGGAAAAGAGGGAGAGGAGAAAATCAACTTTTCCCAAGGTGCGCACCTTGGTATTCAAGAATGAGGACAAGAGATGCAAAGTTTGCATATCATTTGCTTTCCAACACCTGCTAGGATTGAATTGGCGAGAAATTCGAATCATGAGCTGCAACTCCATTTTTATAACTCTGTTTTCTTTACAGTATGTCCCATCAGCATTTACTCGCCCAATTTTAACCAGTTTTGGGACAGTTGGTTCTAATTTGTGGAAACTGTCATCGGTTGGACAACTTGCGACACTACCTGACGTTATACAAAGTGAATAGCAGGATCACACACACACACACACACACACACACACACACACACACACACACACCTTCAGTCCCCTCTGCACCTGTGCAGCGGGCTTGATCGCTTTAAGAGAAGGTCAACTCTACAGCAGTAGCAGCCAATGAAATACTTTTGCGGTTCTCAACCATCAATTCCACGTCTCTGTGTCGACAAACAACTACTCTTCAGACAACCACAAGGGAGATTTGCGCTAGTCTAATGGAAACTTTATTTGAGAAGATGTCAGGTCAACGATATCACCGATTTCACAAAAGGCTTTAGTAGGACTTCAAGTCCAAACCTTCCAGTGCAAGTTTCATCAATTATGCGCTGTGATTCCACTGACAATCACTGACACAGCTTTGCTCACCGCCCAGCTCGACCAAAGAGACCCACTTGAGTCACTTTTCCGCCAACACCAGCCAAGTTCTTCCCTCCGATCATTGGAACCCACGCATCTCAACAAAGTAAGGCGTCGTTGGCAGAGCACTGGTGAAGTCAAGTGAGGCCGAGACCTACTTCCACAGATTGGCATTCTAGCTGCTGACAATGCACTTGAAGATAGGGATGAAGGGTTTTGGGTAGTTGCAGAAAGAAGTTGGAAAGGGTGAGGTTTGTTGAACAGGCCAAAGTTTTAGCTGAATGACTGCATGCAACGCAACTACATGGAGGGTGTGTGTGTGTGCGTGTGTGGATTGGGATGAAGTCCACAACTTCGTAGAAAATGAAACTGTGAGAACCACCTATGATTGCACTCAATATGAAGAACTGCGAGAGAACAGTGAGCTCGGGGTAGCAGGTCGATGTGTTGCTTCGGTTTGTGGTTTACTTGGTTTTCTAGTCGCTGCGAATGCCAGCAAAACTCTGCGGCGGCAGAACGCGTAAATGAAGGCCGAGAAGTCGTGCGAGATGATTGGAGAGCAGACCTGCAATTCCTTCTTCCGTCGTTTCTGCTACACAGACACAACTGATTTCCATGATTCGTGGAATTACTCGACACATTCATTAGGGACTTTATGAGGGTTGTGGGCAGGCCAGACGCCTCGCATCCCTGAGCATTGTTGCACTGCCGCAGAAGGCGCAAAATGGTGCACTTTCTTCAATCTCCAGCTTTGAAAAAAAAATGGTTCAAGTGTGGGGAGCAGAACTTGTGTCAGCCTGAATGCCGAAAACAGCACCACCCAAAGTCAGGTGTCGATGTGCTTATCTGACCTAATTTTTAACAATTTTCAAATGCTAATCGTGAGCACAGCCTCCCTCACAAGCTTGACGATGATCTGTTGAAAGAGAAGTGCACACGTCTTTGTGTTCGACACAAACAGCCTCAGGAACATTTATTCTGCACTGTCCAAGGCGTAGGCAAGGAGATTTTAGAGGCGACCTAAAGAGCCGTTCGGTTGAAGGGAAAAGATTGACCGAAATGGCACTTTTTGTCGACTAGCAGGATTTACAACATAAGGCCACGCGTGGCACATCAGTTGAAGCGGGTGCCCATTAATAGTTTGCCAGCATGCACACATTTCATTCAAACATTGTAGCTCATTACTGTTGCTGCGGCGCTCTGACGCCTCCGTGAGGACGTGACTCATTGCAAACGCGTCGATGCAAGCCTTCGACGCCAGATTATTCAGAGAAAAGAGAGTTGGTGGTGGAGGCGGCCTAAGTGTGATCACTAAAATGGAAATCAACACAGGACCGGAGAAGGACTCCTGCAGCCCTTCAACTGTCTTGCTGGCCGTATGGCATGTGGTGCCACCCACATTTAGCAATTCGCTTACACGAAGCTAACTGCAAAACACATTCATCCTGAGTACCATTGCACTTGTCTGACCAGCCGCATTTTTGAATACGAAGAAGAGGACGACTCGAAGAGCTCTCTTTGCTCAATAACCACCTGAGGGAGAAGGCTACTTTGGCAGAAACCATCCGCAAGCAACCCTCGCATCTGCAGCCGCTTGCTAATGTCTTGCCGATCTTTACACCACTTTCAGTGCTGTTTCAGTACACCTCTGTGAGATGCAAAAGTAAGTCAAGACTGAGAGAGGCAATCAACTCGACTTTACTGCTGCGCTGTGGAAGTGTGTGCATTTGTATGGAATAGGCTCAGTTGTTGTGAAAGGTCGCGTGCTCGGCAATGGGGAGGTGACGGCTACAAGCGAAAGAAAACACCTTCGTGTAGGCCTCCGAGGCGTGCACATATAATCACGATATTAGAGCCCCCTTAACTGCCTACTTCTTCCTATTTTTTTTATCGCCTTCTCCACATTTTGCAGCACTGTTGACAAAAGCAAATCACCCACAAACAAGCACCACAGAACCACTATTCCCACTCAGTGCCACAGCATTGAAGCGAAGTAAGTGTGAGAAATAAATACTGCGTTGAAAGCAGACGTCAAGATTGTGATGAGTGTCACTTGAAAAGTGGCGAGTTTGAAGTGCAGTGGCTTGTAACAACTGATTTTTAAATTACAAACAGCGTCGTGAGGCCGTGCCACGCAATAGCCGCCTCACGTAGGTTGCTATTCCAGTTCCGGCGAAGTTGGAATTATTGTTATTATTATTATGGCGATGAATAGAAGGTGAGAGTTGGAGTAGGGATGAAGGGAACCTAGAACTGGTTTAAAAGAAGAAGAGCAAAGGTGAGGCATTGGAAGCAATGGCGCAAAATGCGAACAGACTCATTTGTGTGGAGGAGAGAGTGAGATTAAAATGGGGCAACATGCAGCAACTCGCTCACGGATACAATTTCGTCCGAGTCACAGCATCGTCGAAGGGTTTTGAGAATTGCTAGCTGCAGTGGAAGCAAAGGCACTCATTGTATTTCCACTAGAAACTGCGGCCCTGCAAGGCTGTCTCGCCCTTAATCCTTACTTACTACAACTTATAAAACTAAAAGGTGGCAGGTAGTTTGCACGGGTCGAAATACCATGATAATGCATCGACTTGGACAACTTCACAGAATGCAGCATTACACTTCACTCACGCATTTCTTCCCGACAGCCTAAAAGGCATGCCGAAGAGGCGGTGGAATAGTGTTGGCTAGATATTTCGCCTACTTAATGGGCCTCCACGTCAACCACTGCAAGGTGTCGCATGCATTATGCCTCACAACTCTCGCCTGCACTCCGCCACTTCTAATGAATCACCCAAACAGAGACAGCGCTTCAATAGCTACCAGCCATATGCGTCGTATTCATCCTCGCCGTTTCGCAAAACGTTCACGGCGAGTATTCTTAAACTGGACTATTCATCTTTCAACAAATCACCTCAAATGAGCGAAGAAAAGCGGTATTTGCGCTACAGTTGTGCACAAGCGCTTGAAAGATGAGCCGCTGAAACGTCTAGGAGAACGCACTGCAGAGAGACCATGCAGCATTTGAAGTGCTGTGTCCTTTTAAGTGCAAGCGAATCCTGTGTTCATTTTGAGCACCACCTGCGGTGTAGGCAACACCGATGGGGCACAAATATTGTAAGACAGGCTTGCATGCAGGTGACAGAAGGGACTGCGCAACCATGCAAAGGATATAAGCGAATGTGTTGTCTGTATTCAACAGGTCACGTACTCAAGATTCGGGGTTTGCACCTCCAACACCAAATTCCAATTCGACATGCGACTGGTTCTTTCCAAATCTGGAGAGGGAGAACGAGGTCTGCAGGTCGACTTCGCCTGTGTGCAAAAGTCCTTCTCGTTAGGCATCCTCTACTCAAAAGTCAACCTTCGAGGCAGCCAAATTGTGTGTTCACAAGGAGGCTTTTGAAGACCATCAATGCAACGAAATCACTACCCATAGCGCCAACCCGATCCCATTCTTCAGCATCAAAATTGAATCACCTTCCTGCGGCCTCTCAAAGACACACCTGGGTACGAAGGATGTTGATGAAAGGTCAGAATTCCCGGTGTTTACTGCCAACGCCTCCTGTTTTGGCACGTTGTTAAGAATAATCGTTGCGTTGCCTAACCGGAATACAAGGGCGTCCTTTAAAGTGCTGCCAGCAAATTTTAATTGCTTTTAGCCCCGTCCACCAGCATTGCACGTCTTCTGCAAATACTTACACACGCCACCAACCCATTGTCTTCACCAACGGTAACAGCTCCTCGAATTGTGCTTTATCCTTCATCCAACCCTAGAAATGCTACTTTTATGTTGGATGAAAGGACGAACGATGGGGAGGATGAATAGAAGAAGGAATTCTCATGACCCACGCACCCGCACTCCTTCGACACGGTTGACTCCACACATCTGGTCCAAGAAGGCACTCGTCCCCCCCTAATCTCCAATTACATTTGCTGGCCAACATCGAGAGTCACGTCTATTGTCTGCAATCAAGCAACTTCGTTTGTTACTGCTTTCCAGTGGATGAGTATAGTGACCATGCAGAAGTAAGATGCTCCGCTCTGCATAAACTTCAATTAGGGTGGGTGAACTCGAGGCAACTGAGTAAGTAGGCAATCATGCAACCGTTTACTGCATACGGGATTTTTGAGTAGACAAAAGAACATTGGAGGCAGTCGTTCACTTGGTGTTTCGACGAACCGCGAACCCCATAGCAGTGGATCTGCATCTACGTAGCAATAGAAACGAGTGCTTTGATGTCGTCACGTAAAAATTGTGAGTCAAGGCGAATAGAACGAGCGACATTGGAAAGATTGCTGCTATGCTGCATTGCTACTACTCTTGTAATAAAGCACAGATTATTTGCTCTGCTCTTAATTGTTATTCTGAGTTGTATGTGACTGTAGGCTTGCCTTCTTCCTCTCCCACAGTTGTCTGACGCATTCAGCCTCATTGCTTAAACCAAAAGCAGAGTCAGCGCTCTTGAACGCAAAGTTAGGGCAGCTGCTCGTTTGCTTGAATGCTGTCTGCACAGCTGTCTCTGTTAACGATGGGATGCAATGCTTCCCTTCCAGTAGTTTCATTAGCCTCATAAAAGCAACTTCGTGTACGCCAAACCAGGGAACTGAACGTTTGCGCCAAACGTCCAGAAAGAAGATTAATCTTGTGAATGTGTAATTAACAAGCTTTTCTGTCACACTTGGGAAAACAGCGGATACTTACTGAAAGCTCAACACACCACATAAGTGGAATGGTGCAGAAGCTACATGTCCCAGTGAGGAGTAAATTTAAAGAAAAATGAAATGAATGCGTGCCCGAGAGAGGGACAACAAAAAGAGGAGCTGCAGCAATTCACAGTATGGCCTTTGTTTGAGACTGGTGACTTGCTTCGTGTGCCCCTTTTGCATTACTCAACGTGGCTTCATCGCGGTGATTGGTTGAGTTGGTGAAATAACCAGGAGGAACAACTGAGGGCAGGTGGAGATGGCTCTTACATTGACACGTGCTGTGCTTGTGTCCAAGGCGCGAGAGCGCAAGCTTTGCACCTGTGGGGACGACACAGCAAAGTTTGCATACACTTCACCACGACATTTATTTGATAACTTCCCTAGACCGAATGCCTTATTGACAGTTGCTACGTCTGCATGGATTTCTTTCGGACGGAGAAGTGAGTTGCGAGCCTTTGAGTTGCTTTGATAGTGCATTCAACTACGATGCATCGTGGGCTATTTACGTGATGGCTATAAAATTATAAGAGATGTGGTGAAGTAGAGTTTGTTCGTATGATGATCCGATTGACTGGGTTTTGTAAAACAAGTGGCATCATCGAAGCATGTTCATTCACACTGCGTCTTGCAAGTTTAATTCACGGTTTTTCAAAGTAATGGAGGTGAGAATTTACCTCTGCTTGCATGCACTTGTTGTCAGAATTACGTCTAACAGCACAGAATAGTTAGTGGAATTGGTAACAGCGTGCTTACATGTGAAGGCAAAGCAAATAAGCAACAAACGCCCTGACGAAAGCTACAGTTGGAGTGCACTGAAAACAAGGAGCTTTTGGTTGTAGCGCCAATATACGAGGGTGAATGATCATCTCCGTCATCTCGTCCACTTGGCGAGCTGCTAGCCAAACAGAAGTCGCATAACTGCGCGATGTTGCTTTCAGTCTTCTTAGGAAGACCCTGGAGCGTGTAACTCTGATGCATGGTGTGATGTGTGGACTTGCCTGTGGAGGTCACAGGAGCACTCTTAAAAGAGTCTCGGATGTTGTAAAGTATTTACACCGTCGACTAAGTTTTCGCGCTACATCGCATTTTATTATGTGCCAGCTCATCCACCCGCGTTTCATCACCGCAGCACAACTTTGTCTACGGCACTTCTATCGACCTGTGAGTTGGGCTGACCTGTGGACCACTGTGCGAGTCCTTGCCACCTGATACACTATCTAGGGTTGACATATTGAGCACAACAACGAGAAGCACAGAAGACGTTTGCGTTGCAAACAATGCAGGTTTAGGTTAGGTGAAAAGATTGGCAATTTAGCCGGAGTCATAAGCTTAACTGAACGAGTACCTGCAAATACACCAACGACGTATCTCAGGTTCCACCTCTTGGTGCTTGCCCATTTGTGGGAGAAGGTCTCCAGCAAAGGCCACATTCTCGCTCAATCGTGCTGCTGGAAGCCTTTACTGGGTAAGGCTCGAGTGCGCCTCTTGCCACTCCCTCGAAGCCCAACTTAGTGTGACACTCTGCATCTGTTAGCCGCGAACAACCCTACCTGTGTGCTGCGCCTCAAACAGCGAGAAAAGCAACTGCATCTGCATTGACGACGGCTGATGCATTGGCATTGCTAAGGGTCCGAGTGACTTTGATAAATGTGTGAATTCCTTTCTTAGTGCTTTTCTTTGATAATCTTTCCGACACACCTCGACAAGACTGAAAACAAAGCAACTGCAGTTGCGCACATTCTCTTTTGCCAGCAATTCAGCAGGTAGGTGAGGCGATGAAGGCGATCATACGCCTTCCTTTTTAGGTGAACGCCTACGCCTGCCTCTGGTGGACCTTGCGATTGATGCCTACATGGAGCGTTGTTTTGGAGGGCTTCTTTATTACCCAAAACTCATAGCTTCGAGAGCAGCAGAAAGATCACCAAAGACAGGAACTAAGAGTTACAATCACAAAACTTAAAGTGAAAGACAAGACACCTTCCCTTCCACTTGCAAAGTAAAACTAATGGCAGTACACCACTTGCCATGATTTTAGTTGATTTTGGTAATGCTATTGTGGCAATGCGTGTATTGCTATATGCAGCTGTGCACAACTACACAAATGCACGCATTTATGCCCATTATGTGCGCAGATGCCTCGATTATTGCGCCATTCTCCCCTACCACCGATGTGCACTCTATGGTCTTCAATGCCTGGTTCTCATAACTGAAATTCTCTGCTGGAAACGAACAATCTGTGCAGCCGCACTTACAATAACGCATAATACAGTCATGCGACTTGACCGCCGCCTTATGAGGAGGCATTTGGTCGTCTGCAGCACCTCGTCTACTTGACACAATTGCTATTACACCGCTCCAATGTTTATGCGAAGTGCCAGATGCTCGCAGATGCCACGGGAGCATATGCATGTGCACATTCCCATATGTATGCATGGGCATTTCCTTCCAGTCGCAATGCTACGGTATTGCTGCCTGTGAACTCTGCAGAATGTGTGATTCCCTTGCACAAAAATAGTGTAATCCAAACTTACGTAACAGACCGTTGCTTTTGCGGACGGGTGCGGCTGTGCATTTTTTTCGAAAAGCGGCTTTAAATGGCCAGTTTTTCTTGATTTGACGCCAAGAACCACGAAGAGCAGTCATGATATCAACCGACTTTGCATATGGACAATTCAGCGTTGGTGATTTCAAGGCCTTTAAGTTCGTAGTCGAAGTTTCACATTTGGAAGTCTGATAAAGACCCATTCGGGGCAATCGTTTAGTTAGCGACGGCTTTAGATACGAAACGTTGGACTGGTGCAGGAAAAATAGTGCAGTTTTTACTGCTGACTGCTGACTGGTTGGTGGAAATTGTGAAGGCACTTTAACCGATTTGGTCACTGCTTGTTTGTTAAAAGCTTTTGTCGAAATAATATTTTACTTCAAGACAAACAAAACTTGAGTGCGATTTGGTGGAAAGAAGTAGCAAACTGGTTTTCCAGAGAGCAACAGTTCTGAAACAGCCCTGATACAAATACAGGCTTACATGGAAGTGTCTGTTATAGTGGGTAGCTAATCACCAACTGAAAATGCTGGCGGTCGAAACTGAGATGCAGCACTCAGAAAAGGATGGCTGGATTGGCGGTCTGCTAAGCACAATCGAGTAATTACGTCTCCTCCACTTATTCGATGTCAGACATCCAGACGAATAAGGCAGCCTTTCCTACCCCCACTTGCGACTCCGTCTACTACAATCGAACAATCGCATCCATTCATACCTGCCAGTGTGTGAACACCGTGTCTACAGGCGTGGGATTGAGGCTCCTCTCGGCATCCACTCTGCAAAGTAGGAAACTGGAAGCACCCAAGCAAGCAGGCCATTGTGGTTGCGTGCATTCGGCCGCAACACTCACACTACAAGCAGGTTCAGTGGTTTTGATACTTAGATTGCCTCAACTTTTCGGCTCGGCTGTGAATTGTCTGTTTAGATAGCACTTATGATGACAGGGATGCAATCGCCCTCCTAAGTGGTTCCATTGGCCTCGTAAAACGAGCTCGCCTGCATGGAATCAAG